>CAWUFW010013436.1:0-476439 GCA_963921515.1 Calotriton arnoldi
GTTACGTACACATTGCTTATGCCTTGGTATAACTCTGCAGTGTTTCTCTATTTACTATTTCCAAGTAGAGATTTACATGTTGCCACCCCGTACGATGAGCAGGTGGGGCTTCTTATTAATTAATTTCCTAGTGTAAAGTTAATATTAGTAACTTTACACCTGCTGGAGGAGAGCTCATTGACCTGGGCACAATTCTCCCTAAAGGAACGTATTGGCAAATGTAATTTTGTTTTTTTATTATTTCTCCAAATCCCATCTTTAATTTTCCCTTAACCCCACCAATTATGTAGTAATTATTCCCCATTTTTCACCACTCCCTCTGGGCCCCTCTATTTACTACAAAATTCACTTGAATAGCTCTGCCACAAGGCACATCTCTGCATAGAAAATATAGAAAGAGCGGACGAGAAGAGCTCCACCTATACATAGGATTGTGAATTGCATTTTGGGGAAGCAAGTAGTCCTACTAGAGCACTATTTTGAGTATTACAAAATGTAGTTTGTGAATCAAGATCAGTGCATGGACAAAATTTGATTTGAGTGATAACCCCGGTGTGATCTTAGACGAGATTCACAATGAAAATACTGGAACTGCATGTGCAGAGCTGTAACTCTGCATGGACTGTGGTTTCACACTTTTCAGGAATTCACTAAACCCTAACAGATTACACCTGGTGATGTGTGACAGTCAATGCTTTTCAGAAGTTACGAAAGTTTTGTGGATTCTGGGGCTGATTCACAAAGGTGAGTTTGAATGTGTAGATCTACATATGTTTTGATCTACTCCTACCCTCCCTTAGGTGTAACTCTCCAGTTTTATTCTATTCACCATTTCAGAGTGGGGATTTTCACCTAGGAGTAGATGTATGAGCTACTATGCCCTTAAATAGGGAGCTAAAGACTCTACACCCCATTGAATAACCAAAATGTACTATTGATAGAGTTTCAGCTGTTGTGTAGATGTCCACCACAAAGGGGAAGATTTCCATATAGAAAATAATAAGAATTGATAAAGTTTAATAATGGTGAAAAAAAACATTTATTGTACTTTAAAAACATAAAAGCAATTGCACTAACTGCTGTCCACCTAGGACCACTGCAATAACAATACACAACACACTACCCCTTAAAATTAACACTCTATTTAAATTCAAATAAATTATTTTTTGAATACACTTATATTGACTTTGCTTTCAAAGTTAAATTTACCCAGCTTCCCAAATATTTTAATTTATATTTATTTTGTTTATAAACTTGTTTGTCGGTCATGTTTTTAATTTGTAATGATTGTATTTGCAGTTAATTCATTTTATGTTAAATGTGTCTGTAAAATACATTTAAACATATTAAAATTGCACTTAAATATTTGTTTCACACAAATTATTTTTAAATTTCTAAATATAAAATTAACATTTTAAATAGTTCTATTTAATTTTATATTTTTTCCTATTTGGTGTTAGTGTTAAGTGTTATAGACTTCCTTCATTGATGTACATGGGAGTGCATTGCAAAACAAGTGTTTGGCGATGTGTGATACTTGACATACACCAAGGTTAACAGGAGTGCATGTAAGCCTGTTTTGTCAGTAATTGAACAGCAATTGTTTTCTCTTATGCATGTATGTATTGTGGGTGTGTATTTTGTATTAGTATGTCCCTCCATTAACCCCACCCATTTTGTAGTAATTATTACAAATTTTCCAAAGACACCCTCTTGTCTTCCTACAATTACTCCTAAATCATATACTTATGTGAGTGGAGATCGCACCACTTATTGGAGATCTCTGTACAGAAAATTTGAAGAGGTGAAGCAGAAGATCGCTAGCCGGAGGTTTGTAAATAGCATTTTAACAAGCTTAAATAGTACTCATTTATATACTCTGAATTAGCTTTTGTGAATAAAGCTCTCTGTTGTTTCATGGACCCTGATACATGAGCAAAGCACAGTTCTATGCATGGTATAATTGTGAACAATCAACACCAGCAACATTGTACATTGGTATTTTGCTCTATTTCTTTTCTCCAAAACATTTGTCCCTCCTTGGAGTAACCTCTCCGTCTACAGCCCACATTTGGAGGTATTTTTCTCCCCTTTCCAACCTGGCAATGGTTTTACTCCACCCTTGTGAGGAATGGAGATTTCAAGGGTGGGATAAGGTAAAGAAGTGAGTTTGTAGAAGACTATAAGCATTCAAAATTGTGGGTATTCATAAAAGCTCATCTACAAAAGATGATACATGATTAAAGAATGTATGCTTGTGTTCTTCAGATTTAGCGTAACATGGGCATCGTCACGTTTCGGTGGTGAACTTTACCACCTTCTTCAGGACTACAAGATCACACCCATGTATAAATGTTTAGTGTTGAAACATACATGCATAAAAACATTTAAACATAGAATTCCCACAGTTATGTTTCTCATTTCAATAAAATTGTCCTTTTTGTGACAATTTTTTTTTTATAATTTATTTTTCATCTTCGAGAAACATCCTCACTCGTTATAACTAAACTCCAACATTTAACCAGAGGAGTCTTGGTGTCGCTCATTCAGTACCTGCTAATCCATATCTCTCACACTCCTTGCAATTATTGCTACGGTAACCAACTTCATGCTTAAAAAACAAACATTAGCTTACATCAACTCGCACACATCATACTCGTGACACAATATGTTTGACTCACCAAGCGAAAGCAATAATCTTTCGTATACTGTTGTCATCAAAATCCAATATATTAGGTTAAGCTAAAAAAATAATGTAAAGGGTCCTCAATTTCATATAATGGAACTTATCACTACAAAAGATGGCAAGCAAGAAATATTTATGTCCTTTCCCCAATATTTTGTGGGATCAACGCTTGTTGAAAAGGTATAACAACTTCAAATATCCTACCTTGAATCTTTTTATGCCTGGCCTCCTTCATCAGGCTATGGAACATCAAGATTATTCTGGTGGAAAACCATTGATAAGTTACTAACTCCCAAGTTGGGGTGGTTGTTCATTCACAAAGGAATGTCCTCCATTAGCCCCTTCCCTTTTGCAAATTGAAATGGCATCTTCAGGAGGAAATGGAGAACAAGATCAACTCTTAAAAAGATTTTCAAAATGGAAAGCTTTTTTTTCCAGCAGCCCCATTTCCTTTCCGAGATGTTGTTTGCTATCCAGCTAAGAACTGGATAATTCTAGTATGATGTAAATTGCCCAATCATCTTCTTAACATGACAATGTGTCTGTTGCTGTCACTGCTGTGGACTGTACTTTATACCAGTCACAGCACTAACTGACTACATCAATGTTCTATCTCAAGTGTTAGGCTCATTGTATCCAGAAATATATTAAATATTTAATGCTGTGTTGCTCATAATTTAAATAGTGCAAAAATCTCCATGGTTTCTGAAAAGTGTACTACCTACTTGTGAGAGGTCTCAGGGAAAAACCTTTCTGGGGACATGTTCCCGACATAATTTAATCCATAATCTATTAACAGACAATATATATTTCGACACATCTAACACTATATTTCATTTTATTAAAATGATTACTTCAATTTCCCTGGTGCTCTCTGTCAACACATTCTCCGAATATTCAAGGAGAATCGGATCACATCTGTTATTGTGACCCTGAATCCTTTGAACTATTTTAATGACAAATGATTTGTTTTTGTCATCCTAGGTGTCTGCACAGATGGTTGGTAAGTATTCGTTGACAGAAGAAAACAATGTATACTACTGGAGATGACAACTACTCAACTACCAAATTTTTTAGGGCAGGAATGTAATATTTTTTTTCACCACTCTTCAGGAAAATAAAACTTTGCTACAGATGATACTGTGTGGGGCATCATGTAACAGTTCTGAGTCAAATATAAATCCCTATTTCCTCATCTTAATTAAAGAATATGATTGATTCCCATGAAATGAGACCAGAATGAAGACTTTTCAGTCTGTCCCTGCCCCAATCACATTGTCCTAGAGTTCCATAATGCCACCTAGAAGGGTAAAACAAGGAAGAGGTCCATTTTTATCCATAAACGTTTATAGCACTGTTATAGTAATAGTGACAGTTTTTGCATACTAAATTCTGCTGTGGCATTGGTCACCTCACACTGTCTATGTATAACAAGGTATAGGATATTGTCTTATATTCCCATATTGTCCTAAGTTTCGTATATCCATTAAAACACCACATATGCGAGTTTATCATCTTGGTCACAAGGTAGAGGAATTCTGGAAATGTAGTCAGGTATGGTTAGGGAAGTTATATGTTGGTGGCATTTAAGATACAGCATTCTCCAAGTTTCTCATCCGGGGAGGGGGAGAGGGGGTGGGGGTTGACATACTTGCCAGTAGCAATAATTTCAGAAACAGGGCAAACTATTATATCCACCATAAACTGAAATTCATTTCTTGACTCATGCACCCTTGGAAGAGCAGCAACACCCACAGAACTGCTACTTTGGCTTCCATGTTTCTGCGACCACTGCTGACAACAATATTAGGCAAGTATTTGCACTTGAACACTACAGTGTGGTTGTGGACCTATAATTACTATACAAAAAATCCTATTGTTTGAGGAGGCAATCTGGCACCTTTCAGGAGAGCATGATTTCCTTTTAATCCATGGGGCAGAGTGGGAGGGGGAGTGGAACTCTTTTCTGAAAATTAGGCATTCTTTAATAAATTGAGAAGTAAGACACTTTGTTTTCATTCTACAAAGGTTATTTGGCTTTAAAAGTTCTGTATGAGTTAAGAACAGGAGAGCATCCTCTGAATTCCAGTAATGTGTGCTATACATATGTAGTCATTAAAGTGGAGTACTTTTGTAACCAATAGGAATGTAAGAATAGCACGATTTTGTAGTGGGCTATGTGCCTCTGATTTATTATTATTTACAGGCAAAATGTCAAGTGTATGTCATTCTTTGATGTCCTAGATCATCATGTATAAAGGCATTAAGCTGTGTGTTCTGTCAAAACGATCACTTCTAACTAAGCCCTATTTTATGTATTTAACTGTTATATAGTGCTCATAAACTAAAAAGTATGTGGGTGCTTTACATTACAATAAGAACAATGACAAGTGCATAGTACATGGCAGATAAAATAAAATAAAGTATGAGATGAGACGAGGCCTTATGAATGAATGAATGAAAGGCTCTTGTATAGCGCACATCTACTCAAACAAGAGTGTCCCAGCGCTAAAGGTAGATGTGGCAGAACACTGAGGCACGACTAGTTCTTAAAGAGCCAGGTTTTAAGATGTTTCTTGAAAACTGTTAGCTCAGTTGTAGCTCTCAGGGTGGCAGGCAGTTTGTTCCACGCTTGAGCGCCCAGATACCCGAAAGATCTGCCCCCCCCTATACAGGCCAATCGTACTTCGGGGATGCGGGCAGGGTCAGAGGAGGAGGATCTTAAGGGCCTAGCTGGGGTATAGCTGTTGGCACACTTATTAAGAAAGCTGGCCCCTTTACCATGAAGGGCCTTGAAGGATATCACCAGGACTTTGAACTTAGGGGCTCATTATGATGGCAGAAGGACCACCACCGCCGGGCCGGCGGTGGCGGTCCTTCCGCCATCACAATGAAAATTCCCACTGCCAAATTAGGATGGTGGTGGGAATCATGAAGGTACCGCAGCGGACGGAAAGTCCGTCCGCCATGGTCCCGCAAGGTGGTCCTTTTCCGCCCACCTTGCGGAACCCAGGGCAACATTGCGGCAGTGCCGTGCAGGCACCGCCGTAATGATTATGATGTGCCCTTCCGCCTGTCTTTTTGCGGCGGATATCCCGCCACAAAAAGACAGGCGGAGACTGGCTTTGGGGGCCCGTTGCGGGCCCCCTCTGTGTGTGGGGGGGTGTACTGGGGGGGTACCCATGGTACCCCCTGCATTCCCATGCACAAGGTGGCAGGCACCGCGTGGTGCCTGCCACGTTGTGCATGGGAATGCACATCGTGGCATTTTGGCATTGCGAACAGTGCTGCAGCCAGCAGCACCGCCCGCAATGTTAAAAGGCCAGGATGCGCCCCTTAATCCTTTTCTTCATTGGCAGCCAGTGTAGGGCCTTAAGTTGAGGGGCCATATGTGACCTGGGTTTAGGTCTGAGGATTGCCCTGGCTGCAGAGTTTTGCACCACTTGCAGGCACTGGGTGAGGTAACCAGATAGGCCCAGGTACAAGTTATTGGCGTAGTCCAGTCTAGAAGTCACCAAAGCCTGGACCACTATTTTCCTGGTGTCAGATGGTAGGAGTGGGAGGAACCATTTTAGCATATGAAGCATGCCAAATCAAGTGCCTACCAGTGCCTGGACCTGGGACCTCATAGAAAGGGCACTATCTATGAAAATGCCAAGATTTTTA
Organism: Calotriton arnoldi; assembly: GCA_963921515.1. Taxonomy (NCBI): domain Eukaryota; kingdom Metazoa; phylum Chordata; class Amphibia; order Caudata; family Salamandridae; genus Calotriton; species Calotriton arnoldi. Next base: position 6,353 of record CAWUFW010013436.1, read on the forward strand.
ACCGTAGTTTGGGCTGAGAGGGGGGGGGCAGATCCTCAGGCCACCAAAGACTCCAATTGCTAACTAAAGGCCGGCCGAAAAAGACAATCTCAGATTTGTCTGGATTGCATTTCCGCTGATTTACCTTGAGCCAGTTAAACACCTTCTTGAGACAAGATCTAATTTTATCTCCATCAAAGTCCACTCCCTTATTGCAGGTGAAGATCAACTGTCTATCATGTGCATATGATATGATCATAGCACCATTAGCCTCTGCTAATAGTGCAAGGGGGGACATGTATAAGTTAAAGAGGGTAGGGCTAAGGATGTAGCCCTGGGGTACTCCTACATTCATGCTAGGCATGGGGGATGAGAAAGGGGACATCCATATTTCCTGAGATCTATCATTCAGGAAAAAAGTGACCCAGGCCAATGCTGTCCCACCAATGCCCAAGTTCCTCAGTCTATCGAGAAGTTTCTCATGTGGGACCGTGTAGAATGCCGCCGACAGGTCAAGTAATATAAGGACGGCCGTGTCCCCTGGTCAGGTTTTTCCTTTAAGTGCTCTGTCACTTCCATCAGAGCAGACTCTGTGCTATAATTAGCACTAAAGCCAGATTGGGTCATATGCAGCAGGTTGTGACTTCCTTCGTGATCCAAAATCGCTCCGTTTACATTTTCTCTAGAACTTTAGAGAGGGCCGGGAGGAGGGAGATTGGCCTGTAGTTTGCTGGATTGTTCGGGTCGGAGGTTGGATTTTTGCCTGCTTCCAAATGTGCGGCACTTTGCCAGTTGAAAGAGATGAGTTAAGCACATTATTAACTGTTGGGTTGATAGTAGGGGCTATATAAGCTAATAATTTAGCTGGGCAGGCATCTATTGGAGAGCCCGACTTGAGGCATTTGAGGAATGTGAGCAATTCGTCCAGTTGTATAACAGGGAGCTCTAGTAATGTTGGGGACTGCAAGGAACCAGGCTTTTCATTCATCCTCTGTATCCCTGGAAAAAGACTGTTGAATTGTGACAATCTTGTTATGAAGGGATAGAGCCACTGGACTGGTCCAATCAGCCGAGTGCGGGGAGTCCTTCTTAACCGCCTTGGGGGAGGTGTAAGATTTTACAATGTTGAAGATTTCCTTTCCCTTATTGTGAGAAGTCTCAATCTTAGCCTGCAGATAGCTCTTTATAGCCTCTTTCACCTGTAGGTAATAGGATTTTAAGGCAGCCTCAGAGGTCTTCTTGTCGTCTGGTGTGTGGGGTTTGCGCCATTTCCTTTCCTGACCTTTACATTCTCTTTGACTTGCTCTTAGTGATTCTTTGAGGGACTGGTCCTCCTGGAGGTACAGGAGGTCAAAGGGGCTACCGCATCTATGTTGGACCTGAGCCAGGATTCGAGTGCAGGGGCATCGATTTCTGGATTACTGAGTAGTGCCAGGATGGAAGATTCTAGAGCCTCTGCCAACACAGGAAAGGGTATTTTATGGAAGGCTCTGTAGTTGTGTTCTGCCCTTGTCACTTTGGGCGGGTAACCATACCTGAGCTGGGTATTTTGAAATTAATAAGGAGGTGGTGGGACCAGGTGATGGGGGACGGATGATCCAATTACATATTGCAAAATATCTGGTCAGGAATATGGCCCATGTTATGTGTGGGAGATGAGATGTAGGGGCCCAGGCTGCATGCCGACATTGTTTCGGACACAGAAATTACATAAAGATCCAGGGGTTTATCCATATGTAGATTGAAGTCTCTCAAAACAATGAGCTGGTAATATCCGAGGGCAAGAGGGGTAATGACTTCATTAAGGGAGTTCATAAAATTGCCGGCCGCCCCTGGGGGCCTGTAAATCAAGATCCCTGCTATGCATTGTCAGGGGGATAGGGTGCAATGAAAACCTAAGCATTCTGCGCCCTCAATAGGGCCCAGCATGATAGAGATGCAGTCTAGCTCTTGTTTGAAAATGTTTTCAACGCCGCCTCCTTTCCCTCTCGACCGGTCTTTCCTCAGAATTTTATATCCTGAGGGGATGGCCCAGGTGATAGTAGGGGGAATAGGAGGAATAGGAGATCCGGGCGATCATCTAACAGGAGGTCATGGGCTTGTGCCTCATGTTTTTGCAGGGAGCTTGTGTTGAGCAGCATTGCTCTATAATGCTTCCCTTATCTTTCTAAGTTGTTAACCCTTTTGCTTAAGGCGGACATCTTAGAAGGATCGCCTATGATTGGGGGAGGGGTCCAATTGCAAGATGGGCAATGAAGGTTGGCCCAATTGTCTGCACTGGCCACTATGCCCCGGCAGGATTAAGAGGTGCCTAGGTTGAGCAGTTCATCTCACTCATATCGGAGAGTGCGGGTCGTACGTGAGGGCAAATGGGCAGCGTGGCCGGCGCCAGTAGCCTCCGGGACGCTGACGGGTGCAGATAGGCTTGCCTTTGGCACGCCAGCGGCACGCCAGCGGCGCACCTGCTCGAGCATGAGCTTTAGTAGGCAGCAATGTGGAGAAAGACTAGACTGCACACCGCCCCGGAAGAGACCAGGGTGGACCTGGAACCCAGCACGGTAAACAGTCAGAATATCGAGTAGGAAATGTCGACTTGCACTAATATCGAGTACAAAATATTGTGATACAGAAATATCAACTGCCAGAATATCGTGGTCAAGAATATCGAGTTTAAGGTAAGAAATATCGTTTTCCAAAATATCGAAGTTATTAATATTGTTTGCAAAAATATAGGGGCCCATTACGATGGCGGGCGGAAGCACTACCGCCGTGCTGGCGGATGCAAAAACCACCAGTTACCGCCGGCACGCAGCAGTCCACACGCCCGCCCAATTACGATGCGAAAAGCAGGCCAAACACCGCCGGCAAGCCAGCAACACCGTCCGCCATCAAAGTGCGCCCGCACACGTAGCGGCGCAGCACAACTGACACACACCGTCCGACGAAACACGTCCCGCCCGGCGCATAAATTACGATGCCGCAAACAAACGGCTCCCACGGCAAAGAGACACCGCACGTGAAAGAGAGGCGGAAACACGGACGCAGAGCACGGACAACGAAGAAGCGGCACCCCGGGCATGAATCCAGCACTGCAGGCCCTTCCCATGCTTCTGCTGATGCACCACCAAGGACGCAACGTACCGCGGAGACGCAGGTAGGCACACACACAACAAGTGCACGCAAACAGCGCACACAGTGCAAGGGCGGAAAAAGCGGACAACCCCCCACCAGCGCGTGCACACTACACATCCACCATTGCATCCACATATGACACACAGGCCAAATCCTAACATCGCGGAACACATGTGTACACACCACCTGGGACTAGGAACCAACCACCCCGTCACGGCCCCAAAGCGCCGATGACGCCGCCACACATGCGCACAACGCAGAGGCCAACCGCAGCGCCATGCATGCGTCGCACACAGACACAGGGACACAACCAAGCAGCACACACATCAGCCCCACCCCGAACGCACATGACACGTGACAGGCCGGCCACAGACATGTCCCCAACGCCCAATTCACGGACAACACCCAACGCCACACAACCGACGAACACATGTCAGTGAAGTCACGCAACAGCAGGACACACCCCAGTGTAACAAACATGGCGAAGCACACAGCGGCGGCAACACCAACTAGGAGAAGCAGGGCCCCTTCGGGAAGAGGAACGCCAGTACCACACTGAAAAACCCATACCACCCTGCACATATGAACAAGACACATGAAACGGAACACCAAAGAGCCCGGGGACCGACAACAGGTGGCCCAAGAATTACATCCACACACAAGGCCCAACGCAGAGCGGAAAGGCAGGCTGCCGCCCACACAAGGGAGAGCAGACAGCACTGAATGACCTTCCATTCCAACACCGAAACCACAGCCCTACGACAGAAGCCGGTGAATACAGCCATTGTCCAAGAATAGACCAACACAGGCATGCCGAGGAGACCGACCACACGGCAGATAGCGCATATCACAGAAGCACACAACGGACGGGGAAGAAAGAAGAAAACACTCCCCCATGTCGGCCACATGCAAGTTAATTGGAAGGAGTCACACAGCACTGACCTTGAACTGTCTGAGAAGCATGTGGGAAGAGGGCCCGTGTCCTCCAAACAAGCCAACAGAACACAAGTCCTGTCTCCCCACGACTACACAGAGCTCACAGCAACCCCGGAGTGTGCACATTGCAGACTGCACACACAGCCGGAGAACGCCACCACAACGCACCGCTGCGAAATGGCAACCGCAACACACCTACCCAACTACGCCGAAGAGCTCAAGCTGTACCAAACCAGCACGATACATACATTGGGATGCGATCTCCTGTCCCTGCTGAACGTAAGTTACCGACTGACTTACCGCATCACATTGTTCAGCTGCGTCATGCCCGTCTTCTACTGTCGGAGGTGTCCCTACCAGCATCCCGTCGAGATATGCCTCTCCAACCCGGCATGTCTGAAGGCGGACCTGCTACCACTACTCCTCCCTCTGGACGCACACGACAGGGCCTGCTCTGCCTATGGGGGCATGGCGTATGTGGCCAACATCGCACGCGCACTGAAATGGAACCACTGTGCCTCCACACGACGGATCATCGAGAACAGCTACATCGAATGACACCCAGCATGCCCCATCATGGTCCTCCAAGGGACAATCCTACGAACAACACCTTGACAGCCACCATCCGCTTCATTGGCTGGCAAACATGTACACCACCAATGACATGGAAGCCCTGCTGGACGGCATCGCATACCTGACAACCTGTAAATACGTCGGACCACAACGCAGGTTCCCCGAGTGACCTATGAAGTCCAACCCCGCACCCATGCTCAGCTTCCGCACGGACTGGCCAGTCACCACCACAACAGCCATACCAAACGACCGGCAACTGTAACCACACCATCTACGACATCGCCATGACATCGGATATGACCGGGACATGCACACTGTTCCCCATCACATCCAGGAACACCGCATGCATCGTGGGAGGCAGTGGCATGGGCTCTGTGCATCGCACCCACATGGACGGAACTGCACGAACAACCAGGACACGACATGGATCCAGCGCACATGGACACACACACCGCTCAGTGGACATGAATAGGTCGCCTGGAGTCTGTGGGTGCTGCACCCCTCCCACCCCCGCCCCGGGAATCCCATACCAGGACCTTTGCATGGACGACAAGTGCATACAACAACAACACGACCCCAGTGACTGTGACATGTCCAGTAACCACCACAGTGCAACAACAAGTGGCACGCCGCTGCATGCACGCAAGCACATGCCCTGATGTCATCTCACATGCACGCGTGCATGAGGAACAACCGCAGCAAACCTGTCACATGGAACTGAGATGGACTGTGCCCATGATGCCGAGCGGTCTGGTAGGCTACATGTATACCGTCTGTGTCAAAGTCCGCAGCTCCGCAGCTATACGTAAATGTACATTAGCACAGCCTTGGCCAAGCAGATGTAACCCCACACCCTATCCCATTTGTAATCATGCTCAGTATATCCTCAACATGTATTCCGCTGCCAGTAGTGTCCACTATACTGCATCACAGAGGACAGAAGACTCAATATAATGTTTGAAACCAGAACTGTCTCCGCTGACTCATTTCACAAGTACGAATGAGAGAGGATGAGAGTATGTGAAGTACACGGCAGTCGTGACATGACCATGTAGTCCACTGGTATTGGATGTCAACGCAAATGAGTAGCACTACTGTGGAAGACACACATGTGTCGTGTGAAGTCGTATGGACGCAGTGCTCAGGTGGGTGGGTGCGACGGGTAGATGCGCACATGCCAAGTTGGAGCACGCCGTGTTGGGAGGGGTCATGAACAGTACACCACCGCTTCCCTGGGCATTGTGAGAGGACACCTGTCGGGGGGAGTGAACACGTGTGTGCACAGCAGCCGGGCACACGTACAAAGCGGTACCAGGCGCACCTCAGCCCACCCTCTGTGGACGAGCTGGATCCTGTTGTGCGCCCGCCATGCCCCTTGACAAGGCACACACAGCCCCAGTCGACCAGGTGTAACCCCAACATAGTCAATCCGCACAGGCGATACAGGGCACGGGATGGCAGTGGAGCATGGTGTGTGAGAGGTCTCCTCGCGCTCCTCCTGGTCATATCACGCAGGCAATAGAACCTCAACGTCCAGCATGGCAAAAAGTCAAATGGAAGTGTAGGGGGACGCACCACAGCACGAGCAGCACTGACGTCACGGGAGGTGGCTCGCACCATCCCATCCATTGCCCATCATACCAACCACGCCACATGCCATTGCGACTAAGTGCAAGCGCGTGCGCCACCACCCCCGAGCCCTCCCCAGAGAGGCCAAAGAGTGAATGTGTGGGCCATCAGCCACAGACGGACGCGGCATGGCCGCAAGGGCAGCCACAGCCACTGGGTGTCGCAGGTGGCGGATCCGGAAGGCGAAGACTGTGATGCATAGTCCATGCAGGCCGGGTCTCCATTTGGGGCACCACGCAGGTGGACGGCGTCCCGCCACACATCATACCCTGAGACAGCCCACTCGTGCAACTGGACCCACACATACACTCCTTGCCCTCTCTGGTGCAAGCTTGGGGCTGCCTGTGCAAGCGCTAGCCTCGCAGGTGAGCATGCATATTGGGGGCGAGGGGAGGACATGAGGGCTGGGGCGAAGATGACTGTATCACTGTCAGTTAGTACAAGGGATGACCCAGATGTGGAAAGGAAGAGACGTGTCCCGTGTGTACTGCAACTAGTCGCCAATCCAACTACCCCCCATGTCCGGAATGTAAGCCCGCACCTAGGCCCGCCCATCCGCCACATCGAACATACCACCAGCACGACAACCTTCCCATTCGAAACACTGACTGGGGGTGGCGACCAGTGAACAATCATGTGTAGCCTACCCACGCGTACATGTGGGCCCTCCATGATCCATGTCACCTGCGGCAAAGACATGACATGCGCAATGAGGGAAGTGAGGAGAGCTGTCCGCCCCACGCGCAGAAGGTGCATCAGCTCCACAGACCCAGCAGCGAGTCCAGCAGGGGTCACATGTGCAGGGGCAGCTGTGCCTGGTGTGAAGGCACATGCATATAGACAGCACATCGACCAATGTGTAGTCTGCCCACATCCACAGTCCATCATCATGCGGACATAGGAATTGAACACAGGGCAACACATCTTAGCTGGTGCACCCACCGTGACCAACAATGCGCAATCATCGACGTACCCGCCCTGTGCATGGCCCCCCCAACGGAGGCACATCCAGTGCCACCATCCCACACACACAAGCCTTCCACGGAACATGCTGTGTCCAATGGTCAGTACAGAGTCAGCGCCCATCTGGTGGATCCTGAACAGGAGACACATGCACACACATGCCAGCTCCCACTATGTACGACTGCCACCTGGCACGTGCAATGTAACCTCTCACCTGTGACGTGTGACTGCAAGCACACAGCCGTCTTGGCATGGGGCTGTCAATGTGGACACCAGTCAATGTTTCGGGAGCTGTGATCCGTACAGTGCTGTACATAGGGTGCAGTGCTGACACCTACTACTGTCTCATATCCCCTCGTGCCACAGGTCCCACTTGTATTGGCCGCTCAGCCCGTGCCCACATCGTCGTCGTCGTGTGCCATACTCATCCAGCCTCGGAAGCAGTACCATGCTCAGCAGACACTCATGTTGCCGTGGCGTTGCCGCTTGACGAATATGCAGTCAGTCCCCATCAGCACGCCCGCAAGTCATTGGGGCCTAGATCCCCATGTGCATGCACATGGCAGTGGTATGTCTCACTTGCCATTGCCATTGTTGGGAGACCTGTGTAAGTGTATTGTGGCCGTGCCGTCCCAGCTTGACAGCTGGGCTGTGGCTCATGTGCTTGCTCAGTCATGTCAGTGATGTGTATGCGAAATTGCTATGTGCCGTGTTGCTTTGACATGTGTCCTCTGCCATTTAACCCAGGCGGAGACCGAACATTGACCGCCCATACCAATTGCTGGCGGACATGGACGATACAGAGGTAATCAGGAAGTTTCGGCTGGACAGGCCAACTCTGCATCGACTGTGTGCCATGTTAGAGCCCCATCTCCGTCCCCGCAGGGTGTATCCGACTGCTGTCACCCCCACGGCTAAGGTGATGGCCGCCATGCATTTCTTCGCCACTGGGTCATTCCAGCACACAGTGGGCAGTGGAGGAGGGATGTCCCAGCCCATGTTCAGCAAGGTGCTGAGGGATGTACTGGCAGCCATGATGCTGTACCGGAACAGGTACATCAGATTCCCCAGGGCTCGTGAATTGGCGGCAGTGAAGGGTGCATTCTATGCCCTTGGCAGAATCCCACACGTCGTGGGAGCCATTGACTGCACTCATGTTGGCCTTGTTCCACCACAGGCCACTGAGCACCTGTACCGCAACAGGAAGCACACGCACTCCCTGAATGTGCAAGTGGTGTGCCTTGCGGACATGGTGATCACCCACGTGTGTGCAAAGTTCCCAGGCTCGGCCCATGACGCACACATAATGCGCAACAGCATCTTGCCACGACTGATGGCCAATCTGCAACAGGATCGTGGCTGTATTGTCGGTGAGTATGTGGAGTGGTGTAGCGTGCTGGTTGTGCGATGCTGTCCCCTGTCCAGTTGGAATAGCAACGGTTCTCTGTGTCCCTCACACCCAGGTGACTCTGCGTATCCGAATGGGGCATGGCTGCTCAGTCCATTGAGGAATCCTCGCACCCCAGCAGACGATCGATACAATGAGGCACATGGGAGGACCAGACGTGTGGTCGAGCGTACCTTTGGCCTCCTCAAGTCCAGGTTCAGGTGCCTGGACCGCACCGGGGGTGCACTGGCGTACTCCCCACAGAAGGTGTGCCAGATAGTGGTGGCGTGCTGCATGCTGCACAATCTGGCCATTCGGAAGCAGATCCCCCTCATTGTGGATGACGGAGATCAACCAGGGCCCCAGCCCGCAGACCAGGACAGCTCGAGTGAGGTGGACAGCGGAGAGGAGGAAGCTGGGAATGTGCGCCAGCAGCTCATCGCCCGCTACTTCACTTGACGGTGAGTGTCCATGTACGACGGATGATGTGTCTGTATCTATGCAGGTGTGTGTGTGCTGTGTCAGGGTGGCCGTATGTTCACTGCGTGCAGTGTGTCAACGCTCCATGGCCAGGGTAGTATGCCACTGTTGGTGGCTGTGGCATTGTGCCCTATTGCTCTGTGCGATGTGTGTACATTGCTTGTAGTTGTTGACATGTACTGTGTGATGGGTGTGTGACACACTCATTGAATGTGCTCCTGTTCTGTCTCCCACCCCTAGGTCCCTACAGGCCCTCCGGATTCCATTTCCATGCCACGCATCAGGTGCCTTTCCGCCCAAGGTGGCCGTTGTATTCCGTACAAGAAAGACACAGGGCACAAACAGCAGTTAGTGAAAAAGGTGCATTTGTTACAAACTGTGACATGTGATTGTGTGTAAGGTGATGACAAAAGTGGTGCGTGCAGTGACAATGAGCTGTCGGTCATGGCTGCGTGATGATCAGGGTGTACCCACTGGTTCTATGTCCATAGTCCAACACACACATGCCATCCAGATGGCTGTGTGGAGTGGGATCGTAGAGCAAGTCAATGCAGTGGCTGGTCAAGGAAGGCTGGCGGAAGGCTGGCTGGCTGCCTCACTTGCGACTGGAGCGTGCGAAGTCCTCCCGGGAGATCTGTTTCCTCTTCGGACGGCCCCTTCCACGTTTGGGAGGGGGTGTGTGGTGGCGACCTGCTGGTGGTGGGTGAGGTGTGCTCACTGGCTGTGGACGCAGGGGAAGTGGACACTGCTGCCCGAGCCTGCGCCCTAGCAGGTGGTGGCGGAGGTGGTGTTGCTGGCCTTGCCTGTGACCCCACCGCCACCACCAGCTGGCCCATGAGGTCCACGAGTTGGTCCATATGGGACACGAATTGGCCCATATGGGCGTCCATGGACCTCAGCACCCCCAGCACCTCCCGCGTGTCAGTAGCAGACCTGGCCCATTGTCCTTGGGCCTCTTCATAGGCCCCAAGGACTCTGTCCATTTGAGGCAGGGCATGGCTCCCAGGGGAGGCTGGCGTTTCCCTGACCCTGCTCCTCCTACCAGTCCTGCTGCCACCGGCCTGCCCACTAGCCACATTGTTCACCACGGTCCTCGCTGTGGCTCCCAGGGTGGATCCAGTCGGCCGGGCCACCACCTGCGCTGGGGCTGGTGCCAGCGAAGACGTGGTGGTGGTGGAGGCGGTGGTGGTCGGTGCGGCGATGGTGGTGGTTGCGGCAGTGGTAGTGGCCGCAATGACCGTGGGTGTGGCCGCAACGACAGTGGCAGCAGGGGACTGGGACTGTTCAGCATCCCTGGATGATGGGTTGGTGGGTAGGAGGGGTCCTGGGGAGCGGCTGGGCCCTGCCACGCCAGATGGGCCAGCTTGGTGGTCCGTGTCCGAAGAGGTGGACAGATCCTCCAGATCCGTGTGTCCTCGTTGGGGGCTTGTAGGCTGGCTGTGCTGGCTGCTGTCTCCATCCCCAGCGTCCAGCAGTTCGTCACCTGTGGAGAGAATGAGATTTGTTATTGTGTTGCACCTGGCGAAGTATGTATTAGTCGTCTGACATTGGCAGTTCGTGCAATCTCGTACATGGGTTTCCCGGAGGCGAGTGTGTGGCTGTGGCATCTGTAGGTGTGTGTGCTAGGCAATGGGACTGTGTGCTGTGCACATGTGGCATGGGACGGATTGGCCATGCCGATGGGTGTGTTGCTTTGCCCCTACTCATTGTGACTCTGGTGTATGCGGGCTCCTGGCCCATCCTGGGTCTGGTTTGTACTTTGCTTTTGGAGTTCAAATGGAACGCTTAGGAACGCATATGGCAACATGGGGGCCATGCCCCAGATTCGCATTTGGGATGGAATATGCTTTTGGGGTTCAAATGGAACGCTTAGGAACGCATATGGCAACATGGGGGCCATGCCCCAGATTCGCATTTGGGATGGAATATGCTTTTGGGGTTCAAATGGAACGCTTAGGAACGCATATGGCAACATGGGGGCCATGCCCCAGATTCGCATTTGGGATGGAATATGCTTTTGGGGTTCAAATGGAACGCTTAGGAACGCATATGGCAACATGGGGGCCATGCCCCAGATTCGCATTTGGGATGGAATATGCTTTTGGGGTTCAAATGGAACGCTTAGGAACGCATATGGCAACATGGGGGCCATGCCCCAGATTCGCATTTGGGATGGAATATGCTTTTGGGGTTCAAATGGAATGCTTAGGAACGCATATGGCAACATGGGGGCCATGCCCCAGATTCGCATTTGGGATGGAATATGCTTTTGGGGTTCAAATGGAACGCTTAGGAACGCATATGGCAACATGGGGGCTATGCCCCAGATTCGCATTTGGGAGGGTATATGCTTTTGGGGTACATGCTGTGAGCCATGGGTGCCGAACGTGACATGTGTTGTGGCAGCATGACAGTGCATGGTCTGAGGTGTGTGCATGCCTGACATGCCCTGCATATTTGCTGTCTGTTGTGGTTACTGGACATGGCATTGGACGCATCGTTATGAGTGAGTGATAGTTGTGTGCCAGCCAACGTATTGCAGTTGTCCCATCTCCTTGGTGTGCGTGCTGCCCTGTGCCATGTGCATCACTGCAGTGCTCGGGGGTGTGGCCCATGTTGTGTGTTGTTGCTCACAGTGTGTCGTGCGCTTAATTGACTTCTGGCACATGGTTGGTCATGGGCATGTGTCTTAGCGTGACTGCTGTATGTGTGGCAGCTGTGCGGATGACATGCCTTTCATGAGACTGGGGCTGACGGATGGGATGGATGGTATGTTGTATGTGCATGGTGTGTCTGTGTGTTTGATGGGTTCAGTGGTGTTCGTGTGCATTTCTGTTGTTCCGCTCTGTTGCGTCTAGTGTTGTTTGTCTTACATAGGCGTAGTTGTGGGGTGTGTGGTTGACAGGCAGTAGGGGCTACATGGACAGGACTTCAATGGTGTTTCGGTTGTGTGTGATGAGTTGCACAGTGGCTGCCGTGTGGGACTATATTCAGTGTGGCTTGTGCATGCAGACGTGGCTCCTTGGGTGTTGCTATGTCTGTGATGGGTCATGTGGGGTGTGAGTCTGCTGTTCATGTCCGTGTGCACATTGTTCACTTGTTCGTGACGGTGGGCGGTGCTGCGTGTTCGTGTGCTACGTGACATGTCCCATGTGTTGGTGGTGTTATGGTCCTCATGCCTCCAGTAATCCAGCCCTGTCCAGTTTCCCACCTGCAAGTTGTTCGTGCGTGCACTGTACTGGATGCCACATGGCTCTTAGCGGGGGTGCTCCATGTTGCAGGTCTGTGGGGGTGGGGGGTGTAGTGGGTCGTGAGGGTGGCTGTACACCCACTGACACCGATTGCTGTGGACCGTGATGTCTGCCTTTCGGCTGTCGTTGTGCACTGCGGTGGCTGACACGTGGGTGTGGGGTGTGGGGGATGCTCCTCCTTGCTGTGCTGTGGGACTGGGGCCTGGTGTGTGTTGTACTTGGGCTGTCCACCGTCCCACCCACTGCACTTTGTGTTCCTGCCACTTACCTGTTACTTGTCAGTTGGTGCAGCTGTGCCTGACACATGGGTGTGGGGAGTGCTCCACCTTGCTGGTCTGTGGGAGTGGGGGCCTGGTGGGTGTTGTACTTCAGCTGTCCCCCTCCGACCCACTGCACTTTGTGTTCCTGCCACTTACCTGTTACTTGTCAGTTGGTGCAGCTGTGCCTGACACATGGGTGTGGGGAGTGCTCCACCTTGCTGGTCTGTGGGAGTGGGGGCCTGGTGGGTGTTGTACTTCAGCTGTCCCCCTCCGACCCACTGCACTTTGTGTTCCTGCCACTTACCTGTTACTTGTCAGTTGGTGCAGCTGTGCCTGACACATGGGTGTGGGGAGTGCTCCACCTTGCTGGTCTGTGGGAGTGGGGGCCTGGTGGGTGTTGTACTTCAGCTGTCCCCCTCCGACCCACTGCACTTTGTGTTCCTGCCACTTACCTGTTACTTGTCAGTTGGTGCAGCTGTGCCTGACACATGGGTGTGGGGAGTGCTCCACCTTGCTGGTCTGTGGGAGTGGGGGCCTGGTGGGTGTTGTACTTCAGCTGTCCCCCCTCCGACCCACTGCACTTTGTGTTCCTGCCACTTACCTGTTACTTGTCAGTTGGTGCAGCTGTGGCGGACACATGGGTGTGGCGGGTGCTCGTTGTGGCGCTTCTGGCATATTTGTGGACCTGTTGGTGGTTACGTGGCTGGCTTAGTGTACACATGTCCCCACGCATCTTCCAGTTGTTCGGTTTGGCCTGTGTGTGGTAGTGTCTGTTGCATGTGCGTGTGATGTGTTGTGTATTGTGTGCTGGACATGGGGGTGTTTGTCCCTGGGAGCTGTGGCATGGTGGTTGCGCATGTGTGTACATAGCGGTGTGCTGGTATACATTAGTTTGTACTTACCAGCCTCCACTCCCCCTGCTAATCCGGCGAGGATCTCCGGATGGATTACGACTCGCACCTTCTCCTCCCACGCTTTGAAGGTCTTAAAGAGCGCGGGATTCCCTCCGCCAGTGACGGCAGCCAGCTCTCTGTTTTTGCCCTCCTTCTTCTTGACCAGGCTCTTTACGTCATTCCAACGTTTGTTTATCTCGGTTCTGTTCCTGGGCAGGGTCCCGACTGCATTGACCTGGTCTACGATCCGGGTCCACATTCTGTTTCTGGTGGCTAGTGGTGTGTGCTGGACCATGTTCCCATAGATTTGTGGGTACACCTTGATGATCTCGTCGACCATGACCGTCAGCTCCATGGGCGTGAACTTGGGCATCCTTTGTGGTGCCATGGTGTTTGTGGTGGTGGTGCGGTGTGTGTTGTGTAATGTGCAGGGGGTTTGTGGTGCCGGTGTTTGGTGGTGGTGGTGGTGGTGGTGGTTGTGATGTGTGCGTTTCTGTGGTGTGCTGCTGTCCTTGCTGTGTCACTGTGTCCTCTCCTCTCCTCTCTGGTTTGCAATGTAGCAAGGGGTTGTGGTCTGTGGGAGTGCTGCTTTTGTACTCACCTATGTGGGTGTGTCCTCATGGTCTGTTGTTTTCAGGTGTGTTGTGTCTGGGGTTCTGGCCTTTGTATTTTTTGTTTGTCCGGGGGGTGTTTTCGGGATGTGTACTGTGCTTGTGTATTTGTGCGTGCCTTGCTGTGTGGACTTGTTGGCCATGTTGTGTGCTATTGGTTTTGTGTGCGGATGGTTTCTGTGCAGGTACGTGGGCGCCATGGCTTCTGCCGTGTCGATTCTCATCGGCGTTGTTTGCGCTGGCGGGCGGTATTTTTGTTGTTTTTCCGCGCTCATGGCGGTGCGATCGTAATTTCACGTGCGGTGTGTCGGCCGTGAGGGCGGGCGGTTTTGTGTTGTCGTGCGTGTTTCCGTCCGTGGCGGGCGGTTTGACTCCGACTCGGACGATGGCGGGCGGTATTTTGTATGATTTTTCCGCCGATGGCGGTTTTCAGTTTGTGTACTCATAATGGCGTGGTCGGTGTTCAGGCGGTGTGTGCGGGCGGATTTTTGCCGCTTCCATGCCTGGCGGATTTTTTTACGCCGGGTATCGTAATGGGCCCCATAGTTGTTAAAAATATCGTTTTTTTAGTTAGTGTTATGTATTTTAGTATGTATTTTAAATGTATGTGCTATATTTTTTTGTCTAAGTATTGCATTTTTTTTAGTGTATCTGTTAAATTTTTAGAAGTTATAAATTTTATTTTAATTAAATTTTGCATTTTAGTTCCGTAGCGGGTTATGGGTTTATAGGGGAATAGGGTGGGAAGTAATTTAATTATAATAAATTGAATAATAATTTTTATTTATTAATATTTATTTAATTTTGATTTTATAGTGTTAATTATGGTAATTTATTTATTTTTAATTAATTAATAATTGGCAGTTAATTTTTATTGATTAATTAATTGGTAAATATGTTAATTGTGTCTTTTTTTTAGGAGTGGGATGTGGGTTTATAGGGGAATAGGGTGGGAAGTAATTTAATTATAATTAAACTATTAATATTTTTTCATAATTCATATTTATTTATTTAATATTTTATATTGTTAATTGTGGGAAATAATATATTTTTAATTATTTATTCATTTGTTATTAATTATTATTAATTAATTGGTAATTATGTTAATTGTGTGATTAATTTAGGAGTGGGTTGTGGGTTGATAGGGTAGTAGGGTGGGAAGTAATTTAATTTTAATAAATGTAATAATTTTTTTATATAATAGTTATTAATTATGATGTTATAGCATTAATTGTGTGAATTAATTTTTTAATAATTATTTAGATTTTGATTGCTAATTGTTATTAATTAATTAATTGTTAATTAATTATGTTAATTGTATAATGTTTTACGAAATTGTTGGTGGCATTTATAGGGTAATATGGTGGGAGGTAATTTATTTTTAATTAATTAATTAATTATTTGTCAATTGATGCTAATTAATTAATTACATTTTAATTTTGTCATTTGTGTAATAATTTTGATGTGTGAGTTGTGGTGTTTAAAGTGGTAAATGGTGAAAAGTAATTTTTTTTAAATTAATTAGTTATTTGTTGTTCATTGATATGAATTTATTAATGTAAAATTAGTTATGGAAATTGTGTAAATATTTTTAGGTGTGTGTTATGGTGTTTATTGGGGTAGATGGTGGAAAGTAATTTGGTTTACATTAATTAATCATGACTTGATCATTAATATTTATTTATGAATTGTTAAATATTTTTGGTAATTCTTTATTTATTTTTTTGTTTGGGGATTTATGTTGTATAGATGTAATATTTGGTTACTACAATAATTTTTAACTTTTTAAATATGTTTTTTAATTATTAATAATTTTTCAATTGATAATTAATTGTATTAACTATGGAGGTACACTTTTTTTTTCAATTTAGATGTGTGTTGTAAACTGTGTGGCCTTTATATGGGTGGAGTTGGGGGTGTGTCCTTGTTCCATGTTTTTTTCCCCTGTATTTATTGACTTTGTCATTGCTTGTTTGGCCCTTTTTTTTGTATTTTTTCCTTTGTGATTTTTAGGCATGTAGGAGACGTTCTTCTGACCGAGTAGGACGCTGCAGTTGGCTCGTGCGGGCTTCTCCGAGTCTTTCAAGCTGTGTTCCTGATGGGTTTCATGTGCGGCGTACGCGTCGGTCGTGGAGTATTGGGTTGCTTCGGCTCGGTTTTGTTTGCGTGTCGGTCGTACGGCTTGGGCTCCGTGCGACTCGGTCTGGTTTTACATGCATTGCATCGTACTGCGCGGGTCGGAGTTCGCGGGTACGTTTCTGTCGGGTTCATTCCTGGTGCGTGTCGGTCGGTTCGATTCGCGTAGTTTCCCGGCCGGATAGCTGGTTTCCGTGCTGTTCGGTCATTCGGCTTGTGTTCCGTACGAGTCGGTCGTAATTCACATGCATTTCATCGTACTACGCGGATCGGGCAGCGCCGGTACGTGTCGGTCGGACAACATTCCCGTACCGAGTCGGTCGGTATGTTTTCCAGCCCGAATCGGAATTGGCCCCTTAATCTATGAAGGAAACCACCTTACTAAAATGCTAGAATGTAGCTAGCGGATGACAGATGGAAGTTCGAAGTTCTTTTGTATCTAGTCAAAGCCAAATAGTGAAGATGGAAGAGAATACCTCAGGGCCCCCCATTACATGTTGAGTAACCCAGTGTTCCATTTTAGCCTCAAAACATCTTAATCTGTTCACGGAAACTCTATGTGAAGTCTATGAAGAAACAGGCTTCGAACCCACCAGTACACTGACAAAACACACACCTGCCATAAATCCCGTCACATCTTGATATCTTTACCATCTTGTTTGTCTTTGTAAACATTAAGGGCCTCATTTATGAAAAGTGTTGCATCGCTGCGGTAAAACAGCGATGCAACACTTTTCAGTGCGCCCTCCTTGCAACATCATGGATGCGCCATATTTACTGTACGGTGCTCCATGTTGCAGGGATTGACAGATGACGTATCTGTCGGCGCAAAAATGGCACATTGCTGGAGTGTGTTTGGGAACAGATGCAACTCCAGCACTGTGTCATTTCACATGGGGCACGCCCCATGTGAAAAGGCCTGCATCACCCCTACATCTGCTTCAAGCAGGTGTAAGGATTTGACACAGTGAGGCTGTAGAAGTGTCACAGTGAAACTTCATAGATTTCACTGCCGCAGGTATAATGTAGTGCAGGGGTTTACAAAGTGATGCATCAGCCTACATGTGTCACTTTGTAAATATGGTGCAGTGTGGCTCATTTTTACACCGCCGGAGCGTCACAAAAAGTGACGCAACTGCTGCATAAGGGCCTCATAAATAAGGCCCTTGGTGTCGGCACACTTAGGGTCAGATGTACAAGCATTTAATCGCTTCCAAATGGCTCATCAGGCCATTTGCGACTGGTAAAATGCTATTTGGCATGTACCAACCCTATTTTGCAAGTTGATAACCTATCACCGACTCACAAACTAGGGTTTGCGAGTCCCTATTAGGAAGGGGGGTATTAAAGGCATCCCTTCCTAATAGCGAGTTGCACTGGTATATAGGAATGTTTTGTGACCGGGAATGCCGTTGCAAAACATTCACAGGTACAGGTACCACCAACTTCAAGTTGGTGGGAACCCATTCGCAAACGGGAAGGAATTCCCAAGGGACCCCTTGACTTTTGTGAATGTGGGCGCCAACATTTTTTAAGAGCAGGCAGTGGTCCCACGAGGTGTGGGTAACACAGCGAAGTTCTACAGTGCTGACATTTCCAAAGACCGGCAATGGCACACCCACGCCGGTACCAATGGTGCAAGTGAACCGAAAAGCGCTCCGGTGACCAGACGAGAGGAGGTATATTTATTTGCCCTCTTCTCATCCCGTTGTGGGTTTGCTTCACAATACCAAGACAACTGAGACGTGGTCCGGTCCGGTTAATGTTGAGTATTGCTGCCATCCCTCCTAAAATTATATATATTAAAAGATTGAGGGGTTAGTCAATCAAAACAGACCTTTCATCTACTGACAGTAGGGTTGTAATAATGGCAGGAATAATATAAAGCCATAATCTGAAGACATTGGCATTAACTTTCCTAAGTTATAGGATCCACACTGACCTGAGTGCGGTGGGCACCGGGGATACATTGCACTACAAGATAAATTGGAGGAAAAAATAATATTATTTGTCCTGAAGAAGGTGGCTTAATGTCTTACCACCGAAACGCGTCGACGCAGAGATTTTGTTAAATTTGTTGTGTGCAACAGCCATTATGACAGGAAAGTTGTTCACTCTGCTGGTTGTTGTCGAGACTACATGCAAATTAACGATTTAGAAGACAAACTCTTTCTGTCTTGGGTATCTTTTTCTTTCCAAGGGTTTTTGTTATTGTATGAATATGGATTCATGTAATTTTTAGCATTGTTTTATTAATTTGCACAAATGTTTTTTATGACGTTACTTAATTGTCATTGAAAAATATTTAAATGGTTTTATTATTCATTGTTATCTGACCTATTAAACTTGTACATAAGTACTTTTACATCTTAAGTAGAGCATTTTTATTGTTTATATATACATTTGTGAGTATGATGTGTATGACTGACTGGGGTGAATGGAGCTATAGTAGCTCTTGGATACATTATTGAGTCGCTCCAAAGGGAAATTTTATATTTAACTTGTTGTTATTAGGTGCTCTGTCCCTTTGGACCTTGAAGAGCCCCTCTCCTTGTTTTAAGGTAAAATTTACTATTCCCACTCCAGCGAGTGCAACAGTAGGGAAAATGTTGGATAGCGTAGGGGTAAAAATTACTATTCCCACTCCAGCGAGTGCAACAGTAGGGAAAGTGTTGGATAGCGTACGGATAAAAATTACTATTCCCACTCCAGCGAGTGCAACAGTAGGGAAAGTGTTGGATAGCGTAGGGGTAAAAATTACTATTCCCACTCCAGCAAGTGCAACAGTAGGGAAAGTGTTGGATAGCACAGGGGTAAAATTTACTATTCCCACTCCAGCGAGTACAACAGTAGGGAAAGTGTTGGATAGTGTAGGGGTATAAATTACTATTCCCACTCCTGCGAATGCAGCAGTAGGGAAAGTGTTGGATAGCAAAGGGGTCAAAATTACTATTCGCACTTGAGAAAATTCAAATTTAAAAACAAACAAAATATCAACTACTATACAACATATAATAAAACACCCAAAAACAAAACATCTATTATACATTTTTACAAAACATAGAAACATATAATAATGTAGACAAAATATCAAATTTACATAAAAAGATAATTTTTTTAATTTTAACAAGAAATTATCAAACAAATAATTATTTTGGCATAGAAATTAATTGTAATCAAAAAAAATAATTATTAGATAAATGTAATTTTTTTTTCCTACCCTAACAAAACCGAGCCGAAGCAACCCAATACTCCACGACCGACGCGTACGCCGCACATGAAACCCATCAGGAACACAGCTTGAAAGACTCGGAGAAGCCCGCACGAGCCAACTGCAGCGTCCTACTCGGTCAGAAGAACGTCTCCTACATGCCTAAAAATCACAAAGGAAAAAATACAAAAAAAAGGGCCAAACAAGCAATGACAAAGTCAATAAATACAGGGGAAAAAAACATGGAACAAGGACACACCCCCAACTCCACCCATATAAAGGCCACAAATCCCTACCATGATCCTTTGCAAATTCAACTGACCTGCCAGCACAGAACTCCATCAGACAGCAACCACAGACACACTCACAACTCATCCATCACACAAGCCACACACCATTAGCACCTCCCAAATAGCACCCTCACATACACCCAGCAAAACCTACACTCACCCACCCTCACTTGCACACTCACACACACATCAATCCCCACCACCACCACCCATCACCATGCCCCCAAAGAAGAGTCCAAAGTTCCTAGACAGTGAATTGGAAGTCCTCGTAGATGAGATCCTCAGGGTAGAGCCACAGTTGTTTGGTACATTGGTCCAACAGACCCCCATGTCGCAGAAAACCAAGATGTGGGAGAGGATCGTCGACAGGGTGAACGCACAATCACCATGTTTGCGCACAAAGGAAGACATCCAGAACAGGTGTTATGATGAGCGCAGGAGGGTCAAGGACCTACTCAAGAAGGATTACGCCTGGAGTAATCGCACCAGCAGTGGCCCTCCTGCCAAACCAGTATACCTCAGGCCCTGGGAGGAGAAGGTGCAGGCCATCCTACCACCAGTGAGCGTATATGGACTATCAAACATCCCAGAGCCTGGTGAGTACACAACCAATATACACAATATTGTGTGACAATACACACACATCACTGTCAAGGGGATAGTCAAACCATGAACCCTTAGCAAATCCACAGCAACCAAAAGATAATCATCCCAAGATGTGTATGTTAGTCAGATAAACACAATACATGCCATCTCGTAGTGATATGTAACTGTGTCATGACATGTACAAACCTAACAACAAATAGAGCAAGGCAGTGGCACAAATCTAACCAACAAACACAGTCAGATATTTTGCCACCACTAGAACACCACCTCACAGGGAAGCTCACTGAAAGGAAGGAATTCTGTGTATGCTGGTGAATGGAGTGTAGGCAATAGCATGATGGGAGTTGTAGTCACAGATATTGGTCACCCTCACAATTGGCCCATCAACACCACTCTGAACCATGCTCACATCACAGGGAGTGGAAATGAACTGACAAGATGGCTGACACTGGGTACTGCTGTGGGGAGCACAAGGCCCTGCTGGGAATTGTGCAACAACCAACAGCAGGACACCACTGACTGACATCCTGAAAGCCAACTTGCACTCCCTGCAATGGAAGCACGTTCCATGGTGGGATATCTGGCTGGGTGGGAAGGAGGACTGACAGCTCTGACCATAGTTACCAGCAGCTTTTCTCACACACCCCCTTAACACAAACTCCATACAACTCACCTGGGAGAATGCAATGCCTCACACTCTAATTAAATATCCCACAAAGAACAACCACACTGGGTTATGCTGTGTGAAGCACAGGGACACTTTTGTGACTTGTAGCCAAACAAACGCCAGGACAACACTGTCAGCCATCCTGTCATCACAGGCACACTACCCCACAGGGAAGCAGAGTCAAAAGGAAGGAAGTATGGGCATGCTGGGAAGGGGTGTGTAGGCAATAGCATGATGGAAGTGGTAGTCACAGCTCAACATCCCCCACCCACATGGCCCAGCAAGCTCACACTGAAGCATGCACACCTCACAGGGAGTGAAAAGCCACTTCAAAGATGTCTGACACTGGCCTCAGCTGTGGGGAGCACAAGGCCCTGCTGGGAACTGTGCACCAACAAACAACAGGACCACACTGTCAGCCATCTTGCCATTGCTGTCACACTCACACACAGTGAAGTCCACTCAAAAGGAAGGAAGTATGGGCATGCTGGGAAGGGGGGTGTAGGCAATAGCATGATGGGAGTTGTAGTCACAGATATTGGTCACCCTCACAATTGGCCCATCAACACCACTCTGAACCATGCTCACATCACAGGGAGTGGAAAAGAAATGACAAGATGGCTGACACTGGGTACAGCTGTGGGGAGCACAAGGCCCTGCTGGGAACTGGGCACCAACAAACAACAGGACCACACTGTCAGCCATCTTGCCATTGCTGTCACACTCACACACAGTGAAGTCGACTCAAAAGGAAGGAAGTATGGGCATTCTGGGAAGGGGGGTGTAGGCAATAGCATGATGGGAGTGGTAGTCACAGATATTGGTCACCCTCACAATTGGCCCATCAACACCACTCTGAACCATGCTCACATCACAGGGAGTGGAAAAGAACTGACAAGATGGCTGACACTGGGTACTGCTGTGGGGAGCACAAGGCCCTGCTGGGAACTGTGCAACAACCAACAGCAGGACACCACTGACTAACATCCTGAAAGCCAACGTGCACTCCCTGCAATGGAAGCACGTTCCATGGTGGGATATCTGGCTGGGTGGGAAGGAGGACTGACAGCTCTGACCATAGTCACAAGCAGCTTTTCTCACACACCCCCTTAACACAAACTCCACACAACTCACCTGGGAGAATGCAATGCCTCACACTCTAATTAAATATCCCACAAAGAACAACCACACTGGGTTATGCTGTGTGAAGCACAGGGACACTTTTGTGACTTGTAGCCAAACAAACGCCAGGACAACACTGTCAGCCATCCTGTCAGCACAGGCACACAGCAGAGTCAAAAGGAAGGAAGTATGGGCATGCTGGGAAGGGGGGTGTAGGCAATAGCATGATGGGAGTGGTAGTCACAGCTCAACATCCCCCACCCACAAGGCCAAGCAAGCTCACACTGAAGCATGCACACCTCACAGGGAGTGAAAAGCCACTTCTAAGATGTCTGACAATGGTGCTCTGTTGTGGGGAGTACCAGGCCCTGCTGGGAACTGGGCACCAACCAACAGCAGGACACCACTGACTGACATCCTGAGAGTTAACCTGCACCCACTGCAAGGGTGGCATGCTTCATGGTGGGATAACTGGGCTGGGGGGAGAAGGAGGTCCGGATGTCAAGCAAATACCACCAATGCTGGTCATGCACATACCTCAACATCCACATTGAAATGCATCAGGTTGGCAGGACAATGAGCCACACCAATATCAACCTCTGACTGTGACAACTTAGGACAATGCAATATACAGGGCCGCATCCAGAGGTACAGTCACAACTGTCATGTGTTTGAACCATTGATGCCTACAGAAACATAACATACATTGTGTGTCTCTTCCAAAAACAGGTGATGATGGGGACACAGCAGCAGATCAGGAGGAGTCCCTGTCCCAGGCTCCGGTGGCCCCTGAGCTCTCTGGTGTGGAACAGCCTCTGCCCTCATCGGATGGCAAAGACCAACCTGGCACCTCCGGTGTGAGTCATCATGCAGCACCAGCAGGACCACCATCTGCACCCCCTGCACCCATTCCTCCAACATCTGCCAACACACAGACCACCCCCGCCGACACGGACAGACCAAGGACACTGAATGACAACAGCCCAGGGACCCCAGCCCACCGTGAAGCAACGGACAACAACCCAAGTACCAACCCCCAAGGGGGCCTAGGGTCACCTGTGCGTTCCACCGCAGGTCCCGCACGTGTGGCCAGGGGTGGTGGGAGGGGTGGTAGGCAGAGGTCGCTGTTTGCAGAGGGGTCTGGACTGCATGATGACCCACGACTGGCACGCATTGCTGATGCGTACCAGAATAGCACCGGAGAGGTCAGCCAGGTAGTGGGGATCCTCAAGGACATTCAACAGCAGCAGGCTGCCCATCATGCCCGCTTGGACTCCCACATGTCCCGTGTGGAGACACACATGTCCCGTGTGGAGACACACATGTCTGGCATGGAGTCCAAGTGGGACACATTGGAAGAACTGACAGCGGTGCAGAGGGACATATTGACATGGCTCCGCCAGATTAGCACCAGCATGTCCACACCTTCCTGTGTGCCCACAACATCTGGTGCCGCAACAACTGCAACTGCCACAGGAAGGGAGGATGACTCTGGTGGAGAGTCCTCTGCACCGCAGCGGCCTGCACGTGAGGGTCCCCCAGGAAGAAGAGGGGTCGTCCAAGGAAGGACAACTGAGAGGCCGATGGCCATGTACATCCCCCAGGAACCCAACACCTGTTCTGGAAATTCTCCTTTGTGTGCAAACTGTTCACCCTGTCGAATGCAACCCAACTCTCCCACATGACATGGGGAGTTTAAGTTGGACTAATGTATCAGATGACTGTGGACTTTACTCAGGACATTTCTGCTACCAACACTTCCAACTCATCTGGGAACTTTGGATTCCAATCCCAATGTACAGCACCCACCATCCTGTGCACTATCCTCACACATGTATGTAAATAAACTCACTAATACACCATACTTGCCTCTGTTGTGATTCCAACGTTGTTTTTGTCATGGAGATGATGATCTGCTAAATGACACTGTGCATGCTAACTGCTACAGCAAGTTCAACACCGTCATGTGAGTCATGGCGACGTGACACATATGAGGGAGACACACCACTATGGCTACACAACACATAGACACCAGGGCCATCTGACTCAATGCCTACACTGATGTTGCCAGGAAATACAGTGGAATGCACAGACACCACACCTATTCAGAGTCTGTGTTAACTAGCCCACAGGTGCAGTAAGCAAATGTCAGTCAGATGTGTGACCACAGACAACGCACATCCCAAAGTGAAGCACAGGTTTATTACACATTTGCAACATGTTGTTTCCACTACAAATGCAAGGTAATCCCATGTGGAAGTGGCCACACAGTCAACAAGTGTAGAAGAAATAAAGTCCAGGGGTGTGTGGCACATCACCTGTAGGGAAACGACTGCTTCCACCCTGAAAGCTGAATCATGGTGTCGGGGGATCCGAGTTGACCAAACAACTCTGAAAGTACCCTGTGAAGGACAGACATGACACACAGTCAAAAGCACTGAAGAACAGGACAGAACTGCAATACTCATGCCCAATACATGTCACAAGATACCTACACAAAACCAAGTTAGCATGTCAACACTGTTGGGGAGTACAGACTACCTGTAAGGACACATCACTGCACGCATCCAGTCAAGTAGCACATGGCCACACTCAAACAGCAACAGAGCACCACCAACACATATCATGCAAACTCACATCATTGACATGACATCTCTGGATACTCACATTCAGCTGAAGAAGTTGGTGATGAGCTGTGTGCGGACATCACCCTCATCATCATCATCATCACTGGCATCGTGGCCCAGGCCAGGATCCTCCACAGGTGGCGGATGTTGGTCATCGTCATCCAGGATGAGAGGCAACTCCTTCCGCACTGCCAGGTTGTGTAGCATGCAGCAGACGATGACAATCTTGCACACCTTTGCTGGGGCATATGGGAGGGCCCCTCCTGTCTTGTCTAGGCAGCGAAAGCGGCTCTTCAGGAGACCAAATGTCCGCTCGATCACTCTCCTGGTCCGACCATGTGCCTCATTGCAGCGCATCTGGGCTGGTGTCACAGGGTTCCTGAGGGGTGTCAGCAACCACGGCATGTTGGGGTATACGGAGTCACCTACATACAGACAATTGCACATTAGCTGAGTTGGAAAAGAGGGTGGAACACAACATTGCAGAACACACACAATGGTACAAAGTCAGTACACACCGACAAGCCAGGCACGCTGGTTCTGCATCTGTGACATCATCCTCGGGTTGCGACTACTCCTCATCACGTAGGCATCGTGTGCAGAACCGGGGAAACGGGCACACACATGTGAGATGCTCATATCTGCAAGACATACCACCAGAGCATTGATAGAATGGTAATGTTTCCTGTTCCTGTATGCCTGCTCATGTGCCTGTGGTGGTACCAAAGCCACATGTGTCCCATCAATGGAGCCAATGACATGTGGCATCCTCCCCAGGGCATAGAAGTCACTCTTGACGTCAGTGAGTTGTTGACGTTTAGGGAAATAGATGTACTGGTTCAGGTATATTAACATTGCCTCCAAAACATCGCGTAGCACACGACTGAACATGGTCTGTGACATCCCACCTGCAGACGCCACAGTGTGTTAAAAGGTACCGGTGGCAAAGAAGTGTAGGGCTGTGATCACCTTCACCTTGGGGGTCAGCGCTGTAGGGTATGGCCGGCCAGGTTGCAAATGTGGGGCCAACCGCACCGCTAATTCCTCAATCAGCAGCCTGTTGAAGCGGTACCGTCGGATGCAGTCACGTTCAACCATGGTTGCAAGGTCAGGGAATGGTCTATGGACAGCTGGTGCCCTGCAGTGCATAGGTGAAGAAAGAAAGATTGTCAGTCACCCCACATATGTGGCATTGACCATACTCAATATCACATGATACATCATTACGAGACACAAGTACCTGATGTGTGTGCCGTTCTGTATGGACATATGGCACCTACATGACCAACATCTAACATCACAGTTCAACATGTGTTGACAACAAGTTCCAGGTTGTGCTATGGGAAATCATTAGGCTGTGTCACAGTACCCATGTACTGCTGTCACGTTTCAAACACACACCACAGTGACATGTGAGGACAGATGTGCCACAGGCATCACAGCTCATTGACAGGTAGATTCCCAGGGACCCTGTATTGCCACATGGACACTGGCATGACATGGCGTATCATGTACACATCAGCAAAACAACCATGACTCCCACAGGTAGTGGCCCCTGTTGCCTCTGCAGGACAGACATGGACGTCTGTGACACACACACGCACAACATCAAAGTCCATGCACAAACAACGTGGATGTGGAGACTGTCTCCCATTGTGCACATGGAATCAGAGACATCGGAAACACAACATGCACACAGACTGTGGAGGGCCATCACTATTGTGGCAATGGGTCACCCAGTGACATACATACCTTCCCACATGGGACTCAGGGTGTATGTGACATGACATACACATACACAACCTGGAAATGTGACCATGCCACATGCTCTGAACTTAACAGTTGCACATCACAGTGGTCATGTGCACAACACACAAAGGATTCTGTCCCCATGAACACGTGCACAGCCTGGGAGTGGCTGCCCCCAAGTGCCACCAAAAAAACCACATGTTGACCCCCATACACACACAGGTAATGCAGCCTTACATGCCTTAGGATACAGTGTGGACAGGCTGTGGTGTTGTAGGTGTGCCCCTGAGTCCCTGGCAAGTAAATGTGGCTGGCATACGTTCACCAGTGACAACCATGGTGACATATGCGAGTGACTTGTACAGGGACGCGTCGTACAGCAATGGACCGATCCGTGTGCACGCATTGGCCATTGCATATGATGTGGACGGATGCGTGTTGTCATCCGAAATACGCGTTGTACCGCAATGGACCGATCGGTGCGCACGCTTTGGCCATTGCATATGATGTGGATGGATGCGTGTTGTCATCCGAAATACGCGTTGTACAGCAATGAACCGATCGGTGCGCACGCATTGGCCATTGCATATGATGTGGACGGATGCGTGTTGGTTTTCCAAATACGCGTTGTACAGCAATGGACCGATCGGTGCGCACGCATTGGCCGTTGCATATGATGTGGACGGATGCGTGTTGTCATCCGAAATACGCGTTGTACAGCAATGGACCGATCGGTGCGCACGCATTGGCCATTGCATATGATGTGAACGGATGCGTGTTGTTTTTCGAAATACGCGTCGTACAGCAATGGTCCGATCGGTGCGCACGCATTGGCTATGGCCTGACATGGTAACGGACGCGTTTTTGAAGCTTCAACGAGTCGGATGCAGTAAATTCAGTTGACCACCCACAACAATGTTGCAAATTCATGGGTGTCATGAAGTTGAACTTTTGAAGGATGCTGTGGGCGTGTATAAGTGGTGCAATTCCATGGATTGGCCAGATTCAGAAGATGCAAATGACTTGGACCTATCACTTTGGACACATGGGACAGTATCTGCCTCTGCAGCACACATATAATGCTGGCTGTTCCCCTGAGAGCTCACTTGCCTGCACTACATGCTCCAGGACGACATCTGCCACCACCACTGCTGCTGTCTCTGCATCCTCTGGCTACTGCAATGGCACGTACTGTGGATAGAGCCCCAGCCTTCAGCACTGAGGAGAACCAGGCCCTGCTGGACATCCTCTTTCCACAGTACAGCAAGCTGTATGGGAAACCAGGGGAGCAGGTGAGTATGCTGTCCACTGCCTTACTAATTGTGCATGTTGTCTGACTAGCAAGACGTACAGTGTGTACACCAGTGGCTAGCATGCTCACTGAGTAGTTGTCACCCCCCAAAGTGTGTAGTCACATGCACTGAACAGGTATAGTGCAGTAACAGTGCATTCCAACAAGGTTTGACTTCCCAGGCAATATTACCATTTAGTAACTGCTGGCAAACTGTTCATAGCCATAGTTGCACTACCTGTGTACATCATATGCCCCTGTGATTGAGACATGTATATCCAACTGTGTGATGCACGGAAATGTTGCATGTGTAGTAATGGCCTTTTCACTTTGTCATCCTCACAGGTTGATGCCCACCAGAAGCAGGAGATCTGGCTGACCATCGTCCGGGCAGTACGATCTGTGGGGGTCTACAGGCGCAGGATCCGCAACTGCCAGAAGAGGTGGCAGGACCTTCGGGGCTGGACCCGGAGGATCGCAAGGGTCCAGCTGAAGCTGTCACCTCCTCGCAGGAGGGGCGGACACCGGACCCTGACCGCCCACATGCTCCGGATCCTGGCGGTGGTCTTCCCTGACCTGGATGGGCAGCTGAAGGCCAGACAGCAGCAAGGAGGGGGTAAGTGCTAGCCTCAACTGTGTACTATGACGGACATGCTCTATACACTCCTTTAGCCTGGTTCCACTTCCACAGTACAACTGTCATGTCGTCCTGGACTCATGTCCCTCACTTGTGTCATGCCCCCTCCTCATCTGATACACAGGTGTGGCCCTTACAGTCTGTGACTTAGGTCACTTGGGTACTGTGTACTTGCAGTTACCTGTGGTTCAAGTTGGGGACAGCATCAGTTACAGGAACTTTGTGGTGGGCTGCATGGGTGGTACAATTGCTCACAATGCCTGTGATCTGACATGTACTCTGGGTATGGCTTTAATATGTGTTCCAATTGCTGCTCTGACTCACCACATGTCTGGGGTATGTGCCACACACCCATGCTGCTGCAGAGACCAAGGTAGGAGCCTCAGAAGTATGTACATCATGTGTGTGACACATGCATAGCCACCTGCCTACTGTTCAGGGTAATACCATGTTGCACATGGACCAGGACTGTAATGCCTACTCCGTATATCGAAGGCACTCTGTTCTCCCACTCCCGTGTGTCAGCATACATATTGGGCATTGTGAAGAGTGCACTCAGGTGTATGCCTCTGTGTCACTGTGGTGTGGCCTTGCTATTTGGACTCCTGGAGTGTTTAACAATTTGGGTTGGCCAGCCATCTGAGTTGTGACTGTGGGATCTGCAAATAGGTAATTGCATAGGTCTCTGATCCCTTGACTGTGCACGATGTTGTATGAAACATTGCGGTGCAGGCAGCTTTGGTTCATTCTCATCAGACGGTGAAGTGCTCATGTGTATGGATTTGTGTTTGCAGTCACTCAAATGTCTCATTTGATTGACGTGGGATCATCTCAGTCCTCATGATGTGGGTGGCCAGGGGTGCACATGTGCACCTGTCAGCTACACAGCTTACATTTCAAAAACTTCCATGATTGTGACACAGTGCAGACTGGTGTTGTGTGTATGCACTGCCCCTGTGACAGGAGACAGTTATGACTGACTTGCCAGACAGGCCTGTGCCATGACATTCCAATCGCAAAGGGTGATCCAGCAGTGGTGTGATATGTCCTGCATGCACACCATTGTTGCATTGTCTATAAGGACATGAGGACATCATTGTGTCTGGTGATGGAACCAAAACCCGCATATCAACAGAGACTTTGCCCATCACTTTTCCTGACACATGTACTGAGTCAGTGGCAGGAGATGGCATGTGTTTGGAGTGACACATTTCCATATGTTCTCTTGGATGTCCAACAACTGTGTATGTGATGTGTGTGTGCACATATGATTAGTCGCATACAACAGGCAGCAGACAGATGGGTGCATGGACAGGTAGGATATGTGTGGCATGACTGACTGTCAGGCAGACAATGGGCTTCTTCAAATCAGTGTCAGCACTAATTGCAATGCCTAGCAAATGATGGCAGGGCTTGCTCTGTGATGTGCTGTACTTACTGTGGTGTGTGTGGTCAGTACAGGTGACTAATGTTGCTCTGTTTATCCTGATTGTTTGCAGATACATCCACGGCCACAGGAGGAGACAGCTCCACGGACCAAGAGGAGCAGCAGAGCAAGACTGGGTCCACTGCAGGGGAGACCGAGGGACCCAGTGGCACGGAGGGTGAGGGGAGCCACACTGAGGAGACCTCAGCTACGACCACCTCGGCTGGGGAAAACAGCACTTCCAGTGAGGACTCCCTTGTGGAGGCGGGTGTCAGCAGACCAGAGGCAACGTCAAGCAAGTCTGTCCCCGCCACCACCACCATCTCCACCCTCCCATCTGCTCCCATCCCACATGTCCGTGGAGGCTCCCGTGTAGGGGAGCGTGTCTCCTTCATGCCAGGCACCGCACCCCCTGCCTCTGTCCCCCCTGCTGCCCTGAGTGTGGAGTCTGTGGACTTGCTGAAACAGATCCATGTAGGGCAGACATCAATGCTGAGTGTCCTCCATGCACACACGGGTCTTTTGACACAACTGGTGTCATTCATGGAGGGCATGTCATCTGGCATGTCTGCCCTACATCGGACCAATCAGTCCATGGCCTCCTCACTGATGGCAGCAGTGTCCCTCCTGCAACAGTCCCTCACCCCTCCTACCTCTGCCCCATCCACAATCCCCAGCACCCTACCTGTCCCAAGCACACACACACCGGCACCAGCACGCACCAGCACAGACACAAGCAGCACACAGACACACAAGCCAAAATCCAGATCCACACGCACGCACAGTCAGGGGACTGATACCTCACTCACAGGGGATGGGGCCCAGACACACACACACGTATCCACGAGCACTCCGCAGTCCTCAGATACCTCTCCCTCCAAAACCCCTTCCTTTGCCTCACCTGCAACCCCCCCCTCCCAGAAGCTCTTCCTCTGTGAACTTGGCCTCTTCCCCACAGATACATCTGACACGAAGTCCAGGCGGAAGAGGCAACCACCACACACAGAGGGGAGTGCCCCTCACACCCGGACACCCTCCCCCAGGCACAGGCAGACTGAGGACCCCATTCGAAAGTCCCCCCGGACCAGGAAGGGCAAGACCCCACCACCACCACCATGCAGCTCCACCACACAGTCTCTCTCCTCCATCCCCCAGGCCACCACTCCACAGGTTCCACTGCCACACCCTGCCCCAGGTTCCCCCACACACTGATACCGCATCCCCAAACTGCTTAGGACCTCCCCCGCTACCACTTGCTCTTCCACCCCCAAACCAGACGCTCTGCCTGTTTGTGCCACTGGTGTGGAGACCGGGTCCCCCCTCTGTCCTGCCCACCTCATCTGCCCCCCTTCCACTCCCTTGGAGTCATGCACTGCAGTGGAGTCCACAACCACCCCGTCTGACTCGGGCACTGCAGTGGGGACCCAGTCCACTCCATCTGACCGGCCCACTGCAGTGGTTGCAGCACCCACACCATCTGACTTGTGCCCTACAGTGGTGCCGGCCCCCACTGAGTCAGACACCTCCACTGCAGTTGCCGGTGACACTCCTGCACCCACCACCCCTTCACTGCCTCCTTCTGGCATCCCCTGATCCTGTCCCTGCGGTGCCTGGCCTGCCCCTTGTATGCCCCTCCGAGGGGGATGTCCCCTGTCCGTACCAGTGCAGGCAAGCAATGGGTGACAAGTTGTCACATATCACCCTGTTGGGACTGTGTATTTGGACTGGCCATTGGCCTTAGTTTCTTTTGGACTTAAAATTTTAGTTTAACATTTGCTGAATAAAGCCTCTTTTTGTTTACTTGTGGTTTTTCTTTGGATGTACATGATGTAGATGAGTATCATCAGGCATTTGCAGTTGTAATAGTGTTCAGATCAGGAAAATGAAGTGTTGCTGTGATGGACTCCATGTGGTCCATGGAATATGTGTCCTAATGTAGTCTGGATCTATAGCATCCTTTGCTGCAGTCTGAGGGTGTAATGTTCAGCATTTGACACAGGGATGTACGTTTTGCATTTGTAAATTAACATCTTTGGCTTACACTGATGCACATCTGGTGGGCTTACCACTGTTCAATGTTTCTATTTCCCTGACTGTGTGCCCATCTCCACTGGACATGCAGTTTAGCACATCGATGTTGAAGGACTCATCTGTGTATACAGTGCAACTTGCTTGACACGTGTTTTGGGTGTATGCAGATGACTGACGTGACACTCCCGTACCCAGGCTGATGTGAGCAGAGCCCTCAGTGTGTTGTAGTTGTTGACTCACTGACCAAGTGTTCTGCTGACATGTTTGAGTCGTGCACAGACAAGGTTTGGCACAGCGGACCTTCCACAGGAGTGGAGTGCCCTCATGGCAGTGTGTAATCCTGTGACATTGCCTGGGCCCGTGTTGTGTGTTGTGTGAGCATGTCTGTGTGTGTTCCCTTCCCTTTTCCTACACAGGCTGTGTCCCTAGGGATGTTCCTGTTTGTGATGCTTGCTGAGTTGTCCTGAGTTCATCCAGCATCTTGGACCTGGTTTCTCCGGGATGTGGGTGCATGGCAAACTAAAGTTCATCAGGTTGTCATCCCTAGTTGTCTTTGTTGTCAGGGCTGGGGATGTGGGCAAACGCAGATGGGACACAGTCAGGATTCCCCTTGGCACTTGTTGGTTACACAAGTCATGTAATTTACAGTTTGTGGTAGCTTTCAGTGATTGTGACATGTTGTGTGTGTGACTGCTGCCACTCCTCAGGGTCAGAGCTGCAATGTTGGAAGTTGTCTATGTGTGTTCTTTGTGGGTCACCTTGGCTTCTTCATTGGTGTGTGACTGTGGCCGGGATCCCATTGATTGGGGTGGGTTTCACGTCATGCCCATATTACGGCGTACTGTGCAGTGTGTCAGACATTCACGAATCTTGTTGACTGGCCATGTGTGATGGGTTTTGCATCTTAGTTCCCACCACCACCCCTGGGATTGTCATGGGTGCATGTGCAATGTCACCAGTCCATGTGAGCTTCACTGCTGCACATTGGTGGAGATCAAGGTGTGTGGTGTTGAGTGTGTGCAAATGTGAGTTGTTGCACGGCTAGACCCCTACCTCCATATTGGCCTTGGCTGACAGGCCGTGCTGATTGATTTGTGCTTGTGTAGGTGTGATGGTAGTTAGTTGCTCAGGACACATGGCTGTGGTTCACAGTGTGAACGACATCTACCTTTGTCATCACAGTGGGATTATCATGCAGGCTAGTGTCACCACAATGTGGGGTCCCTGGGGGTAGTGCTGTGGTGGGTCTGTCTCTTGCTGTGTTAGTTGCTGTTCCTACAAGCTTGTGTGACATGTGTAATTTGGGATCCATCTCATCTAACAATGCCTGATTGCCCACATAGGGGAATCCGATCCATGAGTTACTTTTGTGTGGCACTGTATACACATCTGTGTAATTGGGATGTTTGTGTTTATGCATCTGCTCCACTGCATTGGCATATCTTTAGTGTGCCATTGGCTGTATGTTGTTTGGTGGATTTCCCCTGCTGTCCCTGGGACTCCTAGGTCATCAGTCAGCACAATAATCATGGCTTGTATGTCCCATTGCTGCCATGGTATGGTATTTGTTCACCTCACATCTACAGTCTCCACAGGATATCTACATGTGTGTGTCCATTGGTGCAGATATATGGGTCTGCATTATGATGGTCACTTCTGTCATTGTGTAATTGATAAATGTTGACACTGTCAGCCCCCATGGGTGATGTTTGTCTGCACATGGCCAAAGGTATGTCTTATTTGCACTGCACTGTTTGCCTCACCCAATCTATGTTGCTATGGGACACAAGCAGTACTTTGCCACTGATGTGTTTGTTGTTGTGTGACCAGGAATCATCCATGCTGTTTGGCAGTTGCAGCTTTTTCCATGACAACACTTACCTTTTGGTCACTGTGATGATGGGGGTTTAGATCCCATTGCCACAATGTTCAAAATGTGCTTCAGCTATGGATCCCACACTTACATTTTGGTCACTGTGATGATGGGGGTTTAGACCCCATTGCCACAATGTTCAAAATGTGCTTTAACCATGGACCCCACACTTATCTTTTGGTCACTGTGATGATGGGGGTTTAGACCCCATTGCCACAATGTTCAATTGGGCTTCAGCTATGGACCCCACACTTACATTTTGGTCACTGTGATGATGGGGGTTTAGACCCCATTGCCACAATGTTCAAAATGTGCTTCAGCTATGGACCCCACACTTACCTTTTGGTGACTGTGATGATGGGGGTTTAGACCCCATTGCCACAATGTTCAATTGGGCTTCAGCTATGGACCCCACACTTACATTTTGGTCACTGTGATGATGGGGGTTTAGACCCCATTGCCACAATGTTCAATTGGGCTTCAGCTATGGACCCCACACTTACATTTTGGTCACTGTGATGATGGGGGTTTAGACCCCATTGCCACAATGTTCAATTGGGCTTCAGCTATGGACCCCACACTTACATTTTGGTCACTGTGATGATGGGGGTTTAGACCCCATTGCCACAGTGGTCATGGTCTGCTTGCATTGTGGAGGCCACACACATTTATGTGTGACACATGTGATAGGGGGTCACATTGTATGTTCAATGTCATGTTCAGTGTTGTAGGCATTTGACACAGACTACACACGCTTGTCATGATGTTGGGGTGATGTCTTTTTCTGACATTCCTTATGTTGGAGTATGCTGGTTGTGTCATGCATTACCCGTCCTATGAGTGGGGATGGTAGAAGTGGTAGGCATCCAGGCCCACATGAGTTGGGGTGGTGGTAGTGGTAGGCATCCAGGCCCCCCTGAGTAGGGGTGGTGGTAGTGGTAGGCAACCAGGCCCCCATGAGTAGGGGTGGTGTTAGTGGTAGGCATCCATCCCCCTATGAGTGGGGATGGTAGTAGTGACAGGCATCCAGGCCCACATGAGTAGGGGTGGTGGTAGTGGTAGGCATCCAGGCCCCCATGAGTAGGGGTGGTGGTAGTGGTAGGCATCCATCCCCCTATGAGTGGGGATGGTAGTAGTGACAGGCATCCAGGCCCACATGAGTAGGGGTGGTGGTAGTGGTAGGCATCCAGGCCCCCCTGAGTAGGGGTGGTGGTAGTGGTAGGCATCCAGGCCCCCATGAGTAGGGGTGGTGGTAGTGGTAGGCATCCATCCCCTATGAGTGGAGATGGTAGTAGTGACAGGCATCCAGGCCCACATGAGTAGGGGTGGTGGTAGTGGTAGGCATCCAGGCCCCCCTGAGTAGGGGTGGTGGTAGTGGTAGGCATCCAGGCCCCCATGGTTAGGGGTGGTGGTAGTGGTAGGCATCCATCCCCCTATGAGTGGGGATGGTAGTAGTGACAGGCATCCAGGCCCCCATGAGTAGGGGTGGTGTTAGTGGTAGCCATCCAGGCCCCCATGAGTAGGGGTGGTGGTAGTGGTAGCCATCAGGCCCCTATGGGTGTATATGGCATTGGTGATAGCCATCCCGCCCCTATGGTTCTGCTGTTGCTAGTGTACGTCATTTCTGTATCCCTATGTGTGTGTGACATATGTCGGGTACGTGTCGTTTGTTTGTGTTGTGGGTGTTTGACTTACCGTCTGCGCCGTACACGTCCGTACCGGTTATGGTAATAGATGTAGAGTATTGGTAGGACCTTCGCGATGGGATTCATGGTTGGGTCGTCTCGTTCGGGTTTCTCGTGGCTTCGACTCGTACTTGTCACTGGCTTGTTCGTCTCGTAGCCGTGGATCGTCTTGTGGCGCGAATCGGAGCTTATGTACAGCTCTCCCGGATGCTCTGACGTGCCGGACGTAGCGAC
This sequence comes from Calotriton arnoldi, assembly GCA_963921515.1. Taxonomy (NCBI): domain Eukaryota; kingdom Metazoa; phylum Chordata; class Amphibia; order Caudata; family Salamandridae; genus Calotriton; species Calotriton arnoldi. The sequence continues at coordinate 42,032 of CAWUFW010013436.1, forward strand.
GGGTTCGGCGTGTACGGAAGGTGCATCGTACTAGTCTGGCCGGAAGGTGCTGTATATTTGCTTCCGTGCGACTCGATTCGGCGTTTACGGATCCGGCTCGGGCGGGGAACAGGAGCTGGAATGGGTACATACGGCTGGGTCGGGATCTGAGCAGTTATGCGCATCGTACTTGCTCGTTCGGACGACTGTTCGAATCGGTCGGGAAACACGCGTTTGGCTTGCTTTTTTTCCGGACGAATAGTGTTAGGTGCGCTTCCGGCCGAGATCGGAATCGACCCCATAGTTGTTTAGCAGTATGGATATGTATTTTTCTACTGTCTTTCCAGTTACAAGAGGTTAAAAAATCGGGTGGCAATTTTACATAATCACTGGGTCAGGATTGCTTTTTTTGATAGTGGGCTGATTGATCCCCATTTTAGCCAGTCTGGAAAGATCCCTTGTTGAACTTATGTATTGATAATTTGAGACCAATCGGGCAAAGCAGGAGAAGTTTGCAGTAATGACACTTGAAGGGATGCAATTTTTTAAATATTCAGTTAATTTGAGTTTTTAATGTATATTTATGTATGACTGTCTATGGGCAGATAGAATAAAACTCAAGGGGATCAATTCTTGCAACTCTCACCTCTCTTGTTTGCAGATTTACGATTTTCGGGAACTTTTAAAACTTTCCACAAGTGCACCTCAAAACCTGAGATAGTCGCAGTTTTTCAACTGCATTTGACACATTTGTGAATTCTATTTTCTTAGGAGTAAATATATATGTTATTTTCTTATGTCAAAATCTCCGGAGCTAACGCAAACACACTTATTAACTGTTTTTTTTACTTTTTTCCAAAGGTCGAAATATTTTCTTTTATGGATGTACTCCTTGCCAAATACTCAAACCAAAGTTGTGGGAGTCCTTTCCACTTCCCACCTTTGAGAGGAATCAGAGAAGAGTTTTTGGCTGCCCACAAAAGTGTAATTTGGCATATTTGAACCCAGGAGAGCCTTCTTCTCATCACTGTGGTTAGATTTACTCCCTTGGAAATTGAAAAAGTGGTTTTGTTCATGTAAAAAAGCTTTTTGTGTGTTCAAGCCAAATTTACACAGGCCAATAGCTTTGTGTACCTTCATAATCTTGTTCGTAAACTAACAACATTCTGTTCACCATGCTTTCCTGAATGACATATACTGAAGTCACATTTCTTCCAAAAAGTATTTAATCAGTAATTATAACACAAAATCTTGGAGTTTTGCTTTTTTTTTTTTTAAGTTCAGCAATGATGACAGCAAAGCTTTGGTTTTGAAAGCTACTCCAACACCTCTGAAACTAACTGTATCATTTGATGTCAGACTGTTACTAATTAGAAACCTTTTCTGATGCTACCCAGATACATTAAGGCTATAAATATAGCAAAAATAGAGGATGTAACAGCATGAGGCATACTAAAAAAAAACTCGCTACAGTATTACCAAAGTGTGCAAACACAATATTTAAAAACATACTGGGGAAAAAAATAAATGATGTCAAATGAGTGATACCAGCAGATGGAATATCAAAAAGGTGAACTTTCATATTTTAAAAAACAGGCTGTGGGGTAGAATGTTCCTGTTGCAGTGTCCATGTAACAACCTATTCAGCATCATATCATTCTGGCAGAACGCTTGCTCTTTCCTGTGCAGGAGACTGTTGTAGACAAACGAAGATCCAGCTCTAGGGTATCTTAGGTAGTATTTATTAAGCTCATCCAACATGCCACAGCATCATCACGCTCCAACATTCCACACCACATTCACACTGGCTGAGCAGCAAGTACAACAGAGACCTGTGTAAGAATTAGCCTGGCATGTGCTCTAAAAGGTCAAGGTATGTTTCTTCACAACAGATTGCTAGACTCCTTTGGGCGATTAGGGTATGCCCAAGACAGGACTAATTTTTACTTGGCTACTGGTGCAATGGCCAGGCCAGGAAATAAAAAAATGTTGGTGACAGCAGATTAGAGAACACAGGGATTTTTATGTGAATTCCAATGGGATGAGAGCTTAGTAGCTATTTCTGGTAATATGGATAATTTGAAGCCCTCTAAGTTAACCTGCATTTATGTGTAGCAGGCATGTGGGCTGTAAGGCCAATTCAATGTCTCACTTTCAACAGTCATCACATAAAAAGATGAAGGAAAGTAATTTTTTTGTTCTCTGACCATGATGAAACCAGTTCCAACAGGTCAGCTAGTAGTAAGGCTATCCACCATAGCCTTTCCACTAAACAGGACCTGCCAGCACTACACAGCATACAATGTGCTGTGCTGCTATTAACTGTCTGACTTGAAATGAATGAAATCAGTAGGAGAGTTTCTCGTGAATATGGTTGTCATTGAGAAGAGGCACACAGGCAGAAAAATGCGCATTGAGTTAATTGGTTTTCTCAAGATTTGGGGGCCAAACTATGAGTCTGACTGGAGAGAGGATTCAAGCTGAACCATGTGCCACATCCAGTGTTCTCTATTTGACTTCAAGGAGCACTGCACAACAGTGCATAAAAGGACATTGAGCAGAGACCAGAAACTCTTGGCTATCTTCATTTTAAGGGTAAGAATAAGAAATTCTACTTCTGCTGAACAATCCAGGTGGTGGACTTCCTTGGGAGATCAGGATCTGCCCTGTTATGCCAATTCCTGAGTTCAGCATTCAGTTGGTTCCCATAGAGCCTCACAGCTGCCAAGTCTGGTGCCCTGCAATCATTGGCAAGTCTGTGCAGGACTGTCGCATGAGCAGTCTTTGAAGTTTTATTTTTTTTATAGAGTTTTATATAGCGCGAACTAGACCCAAATATTTCAGGTATCAGAGCTCTTTACATAGCACCAGTTTCATTACACAAGGACACATTCATTTTTGTTAGGCACAGGGAGATTAAGTGATTTGCCCAGAATCACTGGATATTGAGCGTCGTTGCCGAGACTCGAACGCGGTTCCCCAGCGTCGACCGTTCTAGCTGTAAGGCTACATCCTCTCCCCAGAAGTCGGACACTATTTTGTTTTACTGTCTGAGTGGACACTTCTGTGCCCGGTGATTACATGAAGCCTGCATTCACCACTGTTCTTCTTGTGACCGATGATCATGTGAGGCTGCCTTGCACTCCAGGTGTGACCTAACATCATGAATACCACTTCCTCTTTCTATTTTGCTTACGTATTTTGTGATTACTCTGGGATGTTCTGTGAAAAGGCCATGCTTTTGAAGATCTCTCTTTCCTGGTCACTAATCAATTCCAAACTGGGTTGCTTCTCTCTTTATTATCCTTTATTATTTTATTGATATGGATAGATATGAGAACACATGCTTTTTTGTGCCCTGTCCCATTCTCTTGCTCTGAACATCTGGTATTCTGGCCTCCCCAGTTACTAATACTGGCTAAACAATGCCCAGCCTCATGTGATCTGTTTAGATAAATAATTGATGTTTTCAAATTGACATAGCCGTCTCTCTAGTCAGACAACTGGATATGCATATGGTTTTTAATATGGGGTGTAAGAGAGAATACAATCAGTTTACAGCAACTCCTAAAACCCAATGTGTAATTATAGATTGTATTGTTTTGCACTCAGTTTTCTCTTCAATCCGAATAAATATTTCGCCTTTGAACTGCATTGTTTTCCTAAGTAGCTAAAAGAAACCCACTGAAAGGAAAGTATATCAATATACTGAAAAGAGGGGAGTGGAATCCAAAATAATTATTCGGATTGGCTAGACTTAATTGCCAAGTAGCTCACATATTTACTCTTTAAAATACTCTGCTTTGCCTATTTCAAAGGGAGACTTTGCCTGGACCTGAAGATGAGAGAGATTGCGTAGGTTCACATCAAATGCTTGGAGATGCTTTGATGTTATTTTACTTTTTTTAAATTTTCCAAAGGACAGCATTATATGCCTTTGCAATGCTTCCTCATGGGGACTATGTTGTCTTAATAACTTGTGATGCCTATAATCGATATTCCTAATTTCTGTTAATTATTATATTTTTAACTAACTTGGTTTTTGTCTTTAACTAGCTCTATTTCTTATTGGTGTAGTTGTTTTGACTAGTTCATGGTCATATAACTTGCATCTTCTTTGCTGAATGGTTTACTGCTTGTGGTAGGCTACTATACATGAGCTCATACGTGAGCTACAGTTTCCACATCAAAACCTCTTTAACTTTGTGCTTCAGATTGTTTAGGCCTTCACTGTGCTACGTCAGCGCTCATATCAAGACTATGAACTTTCCCTCTACAATAGTCTAACTTGTCGACTTGCTGAAAAGACAGCTATTATGGAAGCTGAGTACTAGTGAACATACCTGCAATTTACTTCAGGACAGAATATCAGGCTGCAGGGAATGGCTGCAAAGTTAACTTTGCTACTACAGAGGGTTCCCTTATTCATATTGGTATTGGGGAAGAGCTGGTACTGCCATACACCATCCATTTTGTGTCTGCCAGAAGACTCATCGCGTCAGATGGGGCTTCTGGCTTGAATGCAATGGAGCCACCTGTCATTCACTCTTCTCCCACCAGAAGTATCACCTTGTCAGGCTGAGAATGGTGAGTGAGTGATGGTATACAGCAATAGAGCCTGCGGACCGGAGGGAATGCTTTCACACTGTCAGTAAGGACTCTGTCTTAACACCCATTTTTTTAATTTCACCAGCATTGCACTTGCCAAATCCTAAATGTTTCTAGCATTTTGTTTGACAAAACTGGAAAAGTTTTATAACAAGATATAAATGTGTGAAACCTGTGACTGCGCAACATCACACACACTTAAGAAAGCTTGTGTTATTTTACTAAGTTGGCTGCAACATGCAAAATAGGGTGCTGCTCAGGGCTGTGCTGAACTGCAATAGGGTTTCTATCTGTTTCTGACCTTCCCTATTGGCAGATGTCATATGGGTCCATGCTAAGCTTGAGTCTATTCCTAATCGTCTCCATTCATCCAAAAAGAGGATTTAACACCACTATAGGAAGCAGCTCTGCTGAGTGAGTTAACCTGTTCCAGAGCCATTCTAGAAATTATGCACAGGTGTTGCATACCTGCTAAGTCTAGGGTTGTTTGCTTGTGTTGCATGAGCTAAGATTCCTTCCTAGATGATATTTCCCTAGTATGATGGTCTTCTCAATTTATATTTCCATAGGATGATTTTAGCAAATAATCCAGCTAAAGTAGAGTGAGCGCACACTGAACTGTGCACCAGTTAGTGATGGTTGTATAGTTATTTGGCACCTCAAAATGTTATTCGTTTGTACTTTTGCAGAGACAGTGTCTAGTTGAATAATATTTTGATTGGCTACAGTTCAGGCAGACGAACTTTGTGTTTCTGGTTTATTTTGAATGCAGAGACAAACAATCCAATTCAAAAAGGAAAATCCATGTGCAAAGATCCCTGCACATATATATTTCTGCCTAGCCCTCATTGAAATCTCCACCTCGATACTATTCACCATTTCCATATAGAAATATTTGCCAAGAGGTACGATTTACGAGTCTTTAACTCCCTGCATGAGGGTCTCATGATTGAAACCACTAGATTTCAGATTTACAATGATAGGTGGAGATATCTCCAGCAAATCCACACAAGCTTTGTGCTAAGGACTAGCAGCCAGTGTCTACTACTTTCGGGACTTCAATATCAAGTGAAGCCTTTCTAACACCAATATCAATTGGAGGCATCGATACCCAAAAAAGCAAGCCATTCAATTCTTGGATTTTAAAAAACAAGGAGCTCTGGAATACATTATACTCCCAGGCTTCCTGAGATGCACTGAATAGTCTGATTATTCATGACCAAGGACTCTTCACCATGCCGTTCTAGCATGACATCATCAGTAGTATGGCCTGGCATTAATGGACAAGTGCATGGTCAGAATGGATTGAACAGACACGAATATTTCTATTGTCAGAACAACATGGGAAATGTACAAAAGTGAAATTACGGCATAGTATTCTCCTGAAATGAAAAGAAATCAATCTTCTATACCCATGCTATTCCCCAACCGCTCGCCTTTATATTCTATATTAGTGGTCCTGAAGAAGGTGGTCCCAAAGCAATAATAACCACCCAAATGTGCGTTGACCTGGATGTTTGATACCCAACCTACAACACCGTCACAAAGACTGCTGTGTATCTGTCTTTACTGTGACTCTTGTAGTGTATGTGATCTAGGTAGGGTATGGTATGCCTTGATAGGAGAGTGGGAATGTATGTTGGTGTGACAGGTTAGTATGTAAGTGTAGTCAATAATCAGGGGATGTATAATTATAATGAAATGATACAGGCATTATTGCTTATGGAGAAGAATAACACACATGTTAATCTTTTGTAATAGATGAAACTGTTGGATATTTAAAAAAGATGGATACAAATTTTGTTTTTTTTAAAGTTTTTTACTCTTTGTATGTTGACACAAATGATAATAAATGATTTTGAATAACTAAATTAAAAAAGCTAAAAAGATATAGAAATTGTGAGCTTGTCATGTTATAACTGTGGATAGCCCCATAGTCTACATAAAAGCAATATACATTCTAGTGGGAGTTTTTTGTGTGGATTTACTTTTGTCTTCCCCCTTCTCTCAGACTCGAAAGTAACTTACAGGGGGTACCTTTGGATTGACATTGTGATATCTCCAGCAAAGACAGAGATTTCGACCTTTGCTATGAAAAACTCAAAATGAAAACGTATAGGTCAACAGCATTTACCTGACCTAAATCACACAAACCTGACAAACTTTAACACTGCAAGCACATAAACACAGCCTATACCTTAGGCCCCGCCTTCTTCCCCTTGTACTGCATTCATTTGCTCACTGCCATGACCGTCTACAGTCTCCAGGGTGCCGCTTATACCATTCTGGATGAAGACAAAATTCAGTGAGGAGGAGACCTTGTTTGTTGTTGATCACTACCGATCCAAGGCCACCAAGATCATCTGCGGCGTACCCCAAGGCTCCTCCCTCAGCCCAACGCTGTTCAACATCTACATGGCACCCCTCGCCCACGTCGCCCGACAGCACAACCTCAACATCATCTCCTACGCCGACGACACCCAGCTGATCCTCTCCCTCACCAAAGACCCTCACACCGCCAAAGCCCACCTCCACGAAGGAATGAAGGCCGTCGCCGAATGGATGAGGACCAGCCGCCTGAAGCTGAACTCGGACAAGACGGAGGTCCTCATCCTTGGTTCCAACCCTTCAGCCTGGGACGACTCCTGGTGGCCAACATCACTGGGAACAGCCCCGCCACCCACCGACCACGTACGCAACTTAGGGGTCATCCTCGACCCCACCCTCTCCATGACTAAGCAGGTCAACACTGTTTCCTCATCCTGCTTCAACATCCTCCGAATGCTCCGCAGGATCTTCAAGTGGATCCCCATCGAAACAAGAAAAACAGTCACCCAGGCCCTCGTCACCAGCAGGCTGGACTACGGAAACGCCCTCTACGCAGGAACGACGGCTAAGCTCCTGAGACGGCTGCAACGCATCCATAACACCTCTGCACGTCTTATCCTCGACATCCCCCGACGCAGCCACATCACACCCCACCTGAGAGACCTGCACTGGCTCCCTGTCAACAAGAGGATAACCTTCAAGCTCCTCACCCACGCACACAAAGCACTCCACAACTCCGGACCAGCCTACCTCAACAGACGACTCAGCTTCTACACCCCCACCCGCCAGCTCCGCTCGACCAGCCTCGCCCTCGCCACAGTCCCCCGCATCCGGAAAACGACCGCCGGCGGCAGATCCTTCTCCCACCTCGCCGCCAAGACCTGGAACACCCTCCCCACCAACCTCCGACAGACCCAAGACCTACTGGCCTTCAGAAGACTCCTCAAGACCTGGCTCTTCGATCAGTAGCAGCACCACCCCCCTCTTCCCCCAGCGCCTTGAGACCCTCGCGGGTATGTAGTGCGCTTTATAAGTGACATGATTGATTGATTGATTGACTACAAGGAACTACATGGCTGCCTCCATATACCATCAGTAGAGCAGAGAAGGCAAACATATGGCAAGAGATGACAGACTTTGTCAATACATTGTCGGTGTAGATACTGTGGGGTAGCCCAAATTGAAGTGGCAGGATGAGATGAGGTAGGTAAAGGAGTAGTTTTTCAAGACATAAGTGGCAAAAGCTCTTCCGAATGGTAGACATGGAACCAGTCTCTGTCTCACTCCCCCTCGATAAAACGATCCTTTCCACCATACGTTCTAAGTTGTTATATGGCTTTGCTATTCACAGAGATCCCAACTATCAGTTAAGAACCTAAACTATCTTTCTATAGACTATATTAAAATTCCCCACTGATGTCATATTCTCCTTAGCTCCCACAGAGTAACACATTTCACACATACTACTCACAGCCAGCTTTGCCACCCCGTTCAAGTGTAATTTGATTATACTAAACATCATGCACTCTAATCTTCTTTTATACATTCCCTATGTCCATACATTGGTAGCAACAGCTGGAGCAAGAGTAGCCTTTACTGTGGGAGGGTGAAAATCAGGCCCCTTGTCTAAACATATCCCTAACACTCACGCAGGTATGCCACACAGATATTAATGTCACTAACACACTCTAGAGAATTGTATATCTATTTGTTGCACTGCAACAGTGACAGTGATATGCCTTTATTATTTATGTATTGAGAAAATATGTACTTAAAACATGTTTACATTAACATTGGTAAGATCGCAAATGTGTTCATCAATATAAAGTCTGTCTTTCACTGTGTTGTCTGCCCATCCCCTACCTGCCATCGACTGCTCTTCTGCTCTAACTAGTGCTCTGCTAAGTAAACTCTAGACTGATTTCAGATCCTTGTTAGTCTTCAGCAAGTTAATTGAAATTTGCATGACCATATTTATCTCTGGATTAGTATCAGGAAAAGTAACATATTATACTATAAAATGATATAAACCTTATTTCAAGTATGTGTTAAACACATTTTTTATGGGTGGAATTAAACTATCCTTATGTCACAAAGCACTTTCATTGTTCAGCTTCTTTGGTAAGCATACGCCTGTCTCCTTCCACCCACTATATGCACCCATGTGCCCATTACATACAATTATTGAGTGTTATGTTGTTGTCATAGTACCTAATACTCTTTCATGAAATATTAGTGCATGCCCACATATAACAATTTTATCCCACAGCTATAACCAAAGTGAAGTTTATGTTGTCATTTATATATTGTATATTAATAATATTTTGATATGCACAGATACTATTTGCATAGGGACCATTTCTAACTTTGTATATGTCTCTCTCCACAGTTGCAGTAATACAGCAGTCCCTGTTGTCTACTATGCATCCGACCAATCAGATGATGACAGGGAATATCTTGCAACCAGCAGTTGGCTCTCCACCATCCATTGGTCGGGTAAGTCTGTATCTAAAGCACTCCTACTATAATACACTTCCATTTGTAATGTATGTTCATCCTTTCTCATTTTTAACAAATGTCTGTCCAGTGACCAGTTTCTATATCTGAAAATTAAAAGTGTTATGTGTATGTTACTTTTTTCATCGTTGATACCATTTATGTCACCCATCACAGTTCCCCGAAATACCACTATCATGATTCTGAAATGTTTATTTACTTTTTAGGTCAAGCCTAAGCAGCGCGCATGCATTGTATGCAAGATCTGCTGTAATCCCTATACGAAGTATAATCACGCCTTCTGCTTCAATTGGTTCACTCCTGCGGCGCTTGTATTTCCTGGTTCCTTATAGGTGGCACTCCCGATACTTCACATCCGTTTTAAGTTTAGGAGCACCCGCCAACTACAGTTTCCTTATGCTGTAGTTGTTTATGTGTTCCTTTAGGGACTACTTGTTTTAAATTCGTGCTAGTATTACTGTGGGAGTGCCTGTAACTTGTATGTACACGGGCGCCCCAAATTACATTTTAGCACGGCGCTTCTCTCATATTTCTTTGCATGTGCATAAAAAAGGTACACGGGCACCGTGCTTTATATTTAGTATAGTGTCTGCTTTTATGTTTTTTTTCTATTACCATGGCACTCACTTTATGGGCAGCCACGCCCATACGTTTTATTTACACGGGCGCCGCACTTTGTTTTAGCACGGCGCCTGCTTGTTGTATTTTACCTACTATTTCCGTAGCCAGAGCCTGCACTCAGCAAGACACCGCCCCCAACCAGGGAAGTGGAAGAGTACACGTCCGCTTCTCATAGACAAGTCAATGCTTTTCTCAAATTCATTAGAAGCGTTTCCAGTCCCTGGTAAAGTGGCATGCCACAACCACTTGTTTTATTTAACATACTATTTCCAAAGCCAGAGGCTGCGCTCAGCAAGACACCGCCCCTGCCCTGTGAAGTGAAAGAGCACACGTCTGCCTCTCAGAGATAAAACAATGCTTTTCTCCAATTCATTAGAAGCGTTTGCGGACCCTGTTAATGGGGCAGACCACGATTTCAGGTGCAGCCGCTTTGCTTTTTTACCTGTCTCTGCTCCCACTGCTATCTTGCTTCGGTGTGAGGCCACAGGATCCCTCTGCTGTACCAAGGCGATGAATTCTACTGTTGCACAAGCCCATTACAGTTGTGATCACAATGGGTGCCAGTGAGTATCACTATTATTTAGACATGATAATCGATGCACTGTTGAAACCACAAATAAGTCACAAAGTAGCACTGACATTGTTTCACAACACTCCCAGCAGTGTGTCCCACCCTGGAATTTAAATGATTGCATTCACCCTTCTTGGCTGTGCTGGAGTTCCAGTGTGTCATCCTACCCCACGATAAGTCAACTCTGCCGGAGTGGCTTACCGTATTTACATAATAAATGTGCAATTTATTTTGTCTTCCTACAAAGTGCATGCCTGCATAAAGATCGGTCATGGAGCTCTACCCTCACCTGCTACTTTAGGGAAGTGCTGCATGAAGCATCATAATTAATGACACGATGCACTTCAATGCCCTGCACCTTCCCAGCACACATTTAACCAGGGTGTCCTCCTATCTTTTACTAACTTTTCATGCGTAGCCTTAATTACCAATCCCACTGCTTTTTCTGTCGTCCCTCAGGCCGTCTGTCCCCTCCTCCTGTATTTTGTTCTACTCCCATGTCCTCTCTTTCTTTCTCTGCCATCTTCCTACAGTTGTTCTTTCCTTTTATGCACCTAATTTGCCCTTATTTCAAGGTTGTGCCTTTGGCTTGCACCCCCGGGTGCCACATTCCCTGCAATTAAAGTGAGCTTATGGGAGGGCAGATGTCATTCCCCAATGCACATAGACTCGATGTGGCTTCCACAAATTGATGCCTCCTTTCTACTTACATGCATTTATTTGTAGTCCAGTAAGAAATTAACATGTTTTATATCGCCAACAGAAATTTGTGTGCTAGGATAATAAATCCCATGCTTATAATTCTAAAACTAAAAGTCCACATTGTTTCTGTTGACACAAGTCCAAAATGCTAAGTGCTGTTGGTTGGTGCACCATAGCCTGCTGTTGACTATCTGTGCACAAACTACCTATCCCTCTCTATCTTCCTTTCTATCTATTCTGTGCTGCTCTAACACCTATCTATTCACCATGCAACATAATTCCACTACACACCACACAATTCCACCTGACACAATTTGCAACTAACAATTCCAATTCAACCCTCGTAATTCCACTCCAAACCATGTACATCCACTCCACTCCAAACCTTAACACATAGGTAAAAGATATTTTCATTTAAAACTCCAATAGCTCTAAATCTTGCAAATGCAAGACCGATTACATTGCAAATGCTTGTTTCATCAGCTGCTGGATCTAGGCACACATATTCATAATAACCTTCTTCCAGGACACAGGTTCAGTACCTGACATACAGGGGTCAGTCTACAAAGGAAGCATCCAAGCATTCATGGAAAGAACAAGTGAGACCTTATTAAAGCACATATTAACCTACAACCAAGAATGTTTTAAATAATCATGTTTGATTTACCTATGCTAAAGTTTTATCTGTAGTTTTCATATTTTACAACATCTCGGTTTTAGTCATATACACAATGTGTAATTCCATGCTATCCACAAGCTGTGCATGATGTGCATCCCAGGAAAAAACCTTATTCTCTACCAAGCCACTTTGTAAATTGCCACCACAGTTGAAGATGAGGAGAAGATTATTTGTCCCATCTAGGAGATGTTCTTATAAAAGAACTCAAGGTCAACTAGCAGGTTTACTCCTTGGGAACTCCTACAGATTGCTAGTCCCATTTTCTCTAAAACTTCTGAGGAAGAAGAAACCCCTGGAAAGGAAGACTTTCTCTCATTTAGCAATTTCTCTTTCCAACCTCACAGATGTCAAATCTCTGCGTAGTAGATGGCCTACTGTTAGCCCTCTTTGTGTTGTCATCTGCACTGTGTCACCTAGTATTTAGTCGCAATTACCCTCATTACAGGTGGCCAGCAGTTCTTGATAGGCCCAGTAGCAAAAGTTACAGGGCCCATTAAAATGATAAATCATGTGTGTTTCACAGGGAGATTTTGAAACATTCTGTATTTCAAAGTGATACTTCTTCCTTATTCTACAAGACTGTCACAATGTTACTTTACTATAAGGTGTGCTTCATTACTTTTGTGTTGTAGTTGTAACAGTAGCTGTGTTTTCTGTCTCCTACTAGACTTCCTAAATTCCTTCATAGTTTTCTCATCATTTATGCAATGTCAGTCAGAAATACTTAATGCCTGTGACAGTATTTGTATCTCTGACTTGTGTATGGGGGTTGTGTTATGTGCCTTTAGTTAGATGTTTCTCTCTGTCACTTGGTTTTGGGTTGGAATTATCCACCCCTAAGCGGTGGATGTCTCTGTGCCCATTGATGCTCTCGTTGTGCCGAAGAAATGTTTTGCTTTAGTATGCTCACTTCTAGTGGTTTTGTTTGTCAGTCACATATGATTGTTTTTACCATGTCAGTAGTGACAAGGCATTCTCCTGAGCATTAGTATGATGATGTGTGTGAATCTCCAGTTTAGCTAATTTCTACACTAATTCCTACACCATTACGACAATATGGCCCAACTGTGAAAGGCTATTACCTACCTGATAGGGGGAAGCTTCTAAAGGTAGTTCCTTGCATTTGTGTTTCAACCTTCAGAATCACAGATAGGCTTATGCTCTCACCCTTGATTTGTTCTTCTCATCACCCATCAACTACTGCTTCGAAGTGTGGGAGCTCTCCTTACAAAACATAAGCAACATGAAAAGAGGGTGAAAATTGTTTGCCCAGTTTATCCTTAGCTTCAGAACATTGGATCACATTGCATCATCCTTGCTGTTCCAACCTTAAAAGAGCAGTCCTCCAGGATTTTCATGGCACTTGTCGTGGGTACCTCTCCAAATTGTTTACCCCATTTCTCCCAACCTGATACCTGAGGCTGTCTTCCTAATATCTTATTATTGTGCTGCGTTTGAGACAAACACGTTTGTGAAAAGTGTCCAAATTCTATATTTTGGAATTCTGTCCTCTGTCTCTTTACCTTGAAATGAAGATGAGAAAATCCTGGAAACATCTGAAGACTCCCCTCTTTCAACAAGCTGTTAGTCTAGAAATAATTGCTCTTTGTTTTGCGTAAGTCTATTGCTTCTTTTCCCTGTTCATCCCGCGTTTTGAAAAATCCTCAGATTTCAGGAGCCCTCCACATAACCAATACCTAAAGCAAACTAAAATGGACATATGTCCTATTGTTTGAGTCAAACATATGGACAGGTGAGAAGGACAACAGTATAACATTTGGTACTTTGCAATGACATGGGACTAGGTAATTGAATGTTTCAATACATTTCATTTCAGTAAATTCTATATTTCATTGTCACTATTTTTAATTTCCTCTATGTGCCTCTGGGGCTTGTTTCTTCAACAGATACATAATTGATTATCATAAAAAAGGATTTCTGGGTGAGAGACTTGCTAGTTGCATTGTTATCAGCAATAGAAGGTTATAAGGGAGACAAGCTATGCTACAATGGAAATGGCTGCCCTTCAATTAGGCTACTTGATCCTTTTCCGATACAGGCAAACTAAAAGAGTAATCCAGCTGCCCAAAGTAACATGGCAGCCAAATCAGGGAGTTACCAGCACACAGGACTCCTCTGTGAAGGTCTGAGCCCTGATGCACCGTGGCGCACGATTCGTTCGTAACGTTGCGAACTCACCAACGGAAATGAGCCACACAAGTTCACCCCAATGCAACCCCATCTTTGCGTGTCAGACACAGTCCATGACATACCACAGGTGCAGAGACATCAACATGATGATATCGGTAACCTGGAAGGTGCTTCCCAAACCCAGGAAACGCTGAGCCACCTCCCAGGATATCAAGCATGGTGCTTGCTATGAGCACAAGAAAAGAAATACTTTGCGCCAACTGAACAAATACCTCACCACCCACTTGTCAACTCCCAGTAACCGGTATCAGGATGCTAATAACAATACTGGTAGGCACCCTAGTAGATTGAACTAGCCACTATCTTGTATTGGGAATTGTATTCAATACAGTCACACACCGTAGACTCTGGAGAATAACACCGGTGTCTGATATTATTCTGCATAAGGAAATGCTGTCATCCACAGGGCCTACAAGATATTGCAGAGTTTTTAGAAGTACATAATGCCACACTGAGCGGCAAAGCCTAGGAAGATAAGAAATAGGCAGAATATGAACAACAGAAAATGACATAATACAGATAGACCACTTTTAATAAAAATACAGATTCGCAATAAAACTGGAAGATTGCTATCTGCTGATGGCCGACTTGCAGTTAGGCTGTAGGTATCCCATGTATAGGAACACAAAGAGCTTGAAGCCTAGCGGTCGGTATCACTCAATGTGGGCAGTGAGTGTCGGACACTTGACACCTCCAGCATTCTGCAGTAGTGAGGCACTACAGGGAGTGCATTGCAACTTGTGGCTATTGGGGTAAAGAGGCATCATTGCTATGCAATGTACTGACTTTCTACCACCCACGTCTGGCCCTATTGATCACTATCTGATGCCTAGGGGAAAGGCAGCCAGACAACTCTTATTTTCTGAAGTTGTGAATTTGCAGAAGCACCCCTCTAGGATGGAAAACATGGCCACATCAGAGGGTAATGTTAGAAGCAATTATGGCAGACCTCAAAAGCATACAGTCTTCCATATCCATGGGGAAACAGTGTATTGCAGACTCAAAAAAGAGCTGAAGACCTTACCAGTGAGATGGCCATTAACAACTCTTCCTTGGATACCACAGATTGGCACCTACTGTAGAACCAGGAGGCAGACACAACGGTCTGGAGAACAAAGCTGTGGAGCACATAAAATTGCTGACCTTGAAGATAGAAGCTGCAGGAGTAATACATCCCTATTCAGGGTTCCAGAAATGGCAAAAAAACAGGAAATGATTACCTTCCTCCTGACATCTATTCCAGAAATTCTACAGATAGAGTATACTCCCAGAGCGTCCACAGAGCATCAAAATCCAAACAATCCACACAGGATTTACCCGGGCATCTAAACTGGTGAGATTCCAGCAGGCGAGGATAATTATCAAAGCAGTAAAGAAACATTTACCATATATGTACAAGGACCAGAAAGTTACTTTCTCAACTGATTTCTCTTATGACACGTACATCAAGTCATGGAAATTCTTGGCCCTATGTCTGCATCTCAAAATACTAGACCTCTGATATGGGCCACTGCAGTCGGCAAACATGAGTGTCACAGTAAATGGAAAGACAAGAGAGTCTATGGACCCATATATACAGGAACAATGACTGGAGATGTTACATCCAATGCCCACACACATGGACATAAACATTAGTCCTTAAGCAATGGAAATGGCAAAAAGTGCAAACTGGGACCTGCTGCACAAGTGCAGAGGCGTAGACAGAATTAATCAAAAAGTCAATCCCACCTCATCCTCTAACAGAGAAAAATCTTGCTCACCACTGAAACCATGATGACCTCCCCCTGTGAACTACATCCCAGATTTATTAAGGTTTTGCGTCGTGCATGCGCCATGCAAGGGGACATAGTGTGACGCAAAACCTAGAATGAGATATACCAAGCCACGTAAGGCCACCTTGCATGGCCCTACGTGGCTTGGTAAATCTGCAGATATGCAAGGGAGCGCAAGTCACTGCCTTGCGTTACTCTGTGTGATGGGGGCATTATATGGGTGGAGCATGTGTGTTTCCATGCATCTACTCATGTATTCTGAAGCATTCCCAGATTTATCAACACTGGTATACCTGGGAATGCGTCAGAATTGTACGCCTTCCCATCAGAGGTGCAACAAGGAGAAACATCTTTATTCCTCCTTGTTGTTTCCTTTATCTACGTTTACTGCATTCTGCAGCACACTTAGAAAGAGGTAAATGCATCTAATGATTGTTTCTGTGCAAGAAGGTCTGCTTTCCTGCACATAAACAATCCTTCCTCCAGCGCAGGCACCCTTACTCCATGGTGCACGGGGCCTGCATTGGTGCTATGCTGAAGATCATGCACCAGTGCTGGCAGAGGGGAGGAATGCACCATATCGTGATAGATATGGTGCATTCCTGCCCTCTCCCTTTCATGCAGTGCAGCAAGTTGTCTTTCTGTGTTGCGTTGAGTGAAAACATTTTAAATCTGTCCCTAGACCTTTACCACACTGCACAAACATACGTTTGTCCACTTCAATCCACAACTCTCTGATTACTCAAGACTTATTCAAACTGCTACTACTCTGGGTAAGGGCCATACTTACGACGCCTTTACTACCCAATCTAAAGTTGATTCTCTCACAGTTCCTTTGTTTTTTCTCTTTTATGCACCACAACATCTCTACCATTTCTGCTAGACATTTAAAACTACATTGGAGTAAGCACATGCTACCTGAACCCTGTTGGAAACACGGTGGCTGCCCTAGTTTCAACAACAAGCTAGACACTCCCCTGGTCCAAGGGCAATAAGTAACAATGCCTACTCATAATATGACTCAACACAATGACAAAGTCCTGCTCATATGGTCACTTCATGTGAATGGGTTAACCTACAATATTAAGAGAAAAAACAATTTAAAGTTTGAAATTTTAAAGACCGGATATAGTCCTTATACAGGAAGCTCATCTTTAAACAAATGAATTAACAAAACTGTCAATAGACTGGGTTGGCAGAGTGATTTTCTCCTCTAGTTTAATGGATGACACTGGCTTTACGTATGAAGTGTCCATCGCTAACAGGAAGAATGGGGTAGCCATTCTCATCCACAAAAGTCTCTCTGCACGAATACAAAAAGCTTAGATCGATGACACAGGTCAATCCATTTTTGCAGAGAGGAAAATGATGGACCCCACAATTATTTTCAGCTCTATCCATGCCCAAACAGGTGTCAAGGGAACCTGGTTCTCCAAGCTAAATAGACTGATCGTGGAATTTGGGTGAAACAAAGTAGTCATCTGTTGGAACAGAAATATGGTTTCAGATCTATTCCTTGGCAAAACTGCTACCAGGTCCCACCAAGGAGACATCAACAAAGGCATTCTCAAAGACATGATGTCGGATCATGCTTTGCTACATCATTGGTGCCTCTTATACCAAACAGGAAAAGAGAATACTTGCCTGTCAGATGCACACTTCTCCGAATCCAGGATTGATTTCTTCCTGGTACATTTGTCGACTCTCTCAAAAGTCTGAACATGTGAGGTTGGTGTCAGTAGCATTTTGCACCATGCATCCCTATGCCTTATGCTGGATCTCCAGTTGGTATTCCCCAAAGCCCAAAATTAAGACTCAATATTATGAAACTGAAATTCCCTGAAGAGAAAAGGAAACTCAAAGATCTACTCCATAACTACCTAGACCTGATTAAGACATCAGTCTTTTCACCTCAAATGTTATAGCCAGCAGGTAAGACCTATCATTTATTTATGTACCATATTTGTAAAGCACAACACTGATCCCCTTGGCGATGTACCGGCCCTAGTAAACTGCCTATTCTAACCATCACAAATAGAATCCTATACCATAAGAGCAAAGGAAAGAATGTTATCCCGAAAATAAGCCAGGTTTTTAGTTTCTTTCTAAATGAAAGATATTTATCAATAAGTCGGATGTCCAAGAGTAAAGAATTCCATTGGGCTGCTGCTAAATGGGACAACGATCGGCTGCCAGACCTGACTTTTCTTACTTGTTTGGATCTGGCCAGGGCTAAATGTTGGGATCACAGGTCACGAGTAGGCTTGTAAAACTACACTCTAGCCTGCAGGATCTCAGGTCCAGTATTATGCAGTGCCTCATGAACATGGCATAAGAGTTAGAAACTTGGGGGCATATTTACGTTTCCTGGCGCATCCCTGCAAATCAGCAGGGATGCGCCAGGAAACGTGCGACACGCATCTCAATCCTTGCGCCACCACGGATGCGCCGCATTTATAATGCGGCGCATCATGGCGCAAGGATATGCAGATGCGTGTCGCATCTGCTGCCGTAACGTTAGCGCAGTGCTGGAGTTGTGTCGCGGGCGCGACGCAATTCCAGCACTGTGCCAACCATGCCCATGTCTAACATGGTGCGTCAAGCCTTACGCCTGCTTCAAGCAGGCGCAAGGTTTTGACGCAGCGGGGTCGGAAAAGTGACTGAGTGAAATCTTGTAGTTTCACTCAGCCACTTTTCCGAGGCGTTCCTGCGCCGGAACGCCCCCCCCCCCGGCGCCAGAACGCCCACATGAAACCTGACGCAGGTTTCATGTGGCGCAGGGCTTTACAACGTGACGCATCGCCCTAGATGCGTCACGTTGTAAATACCCCGCAGCATGGCGCTGGCTTTACGCCGCCGCTGCGTCACAGAAGTGACGCAACGGCGGCGCAAAAGTGGCGCAAGGGGCTTGTAAATATGCCCCTTGCTCTTTTTCGCATACGAAGCCAATGTAGATACACCAAACAAGTAGATGCAGAGCTAAATCTGTCCAGACCTATGTTAGAGGCATGCTCATCAGAGACTCAAACAACACATTGAAAGCAACAACGAATAAACAAAATGAATTAAAATGCGTTATCTAAAAGCTGCAAATCATATATTGCAATGCACCTACTCTGGATCTTCCACACTCCCTGACAAAGAAAACATTTTAACTTAATGTCATTCTGACGACAGTAGCAGAACAAGACCTAACTCAAATCAAATGCAAAATGTATGAACAGAGTAAAATGAGGGTCACCCTCTGTCATGGCAACTGTAAATGCTGGAAGACCAATTGACTATCCCAGCAATAGATACTGCGAATGGTACAACTATATCACATCCTGCATATATGCCAGAGGAATGTGTTGCCTTTTATACCAATAGCTACAACTCTAACTATCCAATAACTACAGCCAGTGAAAACGCCTTCATGAATAAAATAGCTCTTCCTATGCTGCCACCACATTTTAGAGGAAATCTAGACCCTGAAATAACAGAAGACAAAACAACAGAGGCAATAACGATCACAGTGGTAGGTAAAACCCTCATGAAAGATGGCTTTCTGCTCAAATTTTACAAAACAACAGACACAAACGGTATCACTCCTATCGTACATCTTTCGAGATGCAATGGAACTGGACTCCCTCCACACGGAATTCATCATAGCACACATCTCTGTGATCTCCAATCATGAATAGGATGTGCTCTCCTGCACCAGTTACAGACAGCTCTCTCTCAGAAACTGTGCCATGAAAATACTACCCAAGATACTGGCTTCATGGCGTTGCAGAGTAATATACGTTTTGATACAGGAAACCAGGTTGGATTTGTTCCACATCAATCATCCTGAGATCACATGTAGTCCCTAATGCGTCTCCTCCGGTCAACAAGGCAAGATAAAAGCGAGGAAGTGCTACTTACTCTGGACGCTGAGAAGACATTTGATCGGCTGGAAGGTCCATACCTCCTCCAGACCATGAAATTGTTTGGCATAGAAGAAAGCATCCTTAATATGGTCCGACGGGTATTCACTAATCCTACCATTAAAATCAATTCCAATGACTTTATCTTAGAATCTATTTCTATAATCAGGGACACGAGGCAGGGACATTCAGACTGGTGGACGATCCCTAGCGTTAAGTTGAGACCCACCCAGTGGGGCAGTGCAGTCACTCTTAATAGACAATATGGCTTTGAAGTAGCATACTGCTCATACCTTAAAACAATTTGAAGTAGCTATGTCTAGTATTGTAAATGTTAATGATTATCTCATTGTTGTTACAGTAAATTATTGATGTTGTGGTCTGAACTATCTTCAGACTGACCCCCTATTCTATGTATGTAACCAAGTTCATGGTACTGATGTAATGTACTTAATTCTGGGAACCCACTCCCCTCTTAGATGGAAATATTCTGAAACTGTCTAATGAACGCTCTTCTGTAATAATGTGACTAAACATATTTAAACGACTGTTAGGGTTGCCTGCTCCTTTGGCTTGGACTTGGCCTGCTGGCCCTAATGAAATACGCACTAAGGTGTGGAGCATATGACTCAGTGCAGTCTGAAATACTGGAAGCAACTATGTATGACTTGCAGGCACTTGGTAATACCTTATTGCCCAAAATATCACTGAGCACAGATTTCTACCAAATCACACTTGAAGCATTTTTGCTAATTGTTCATTCAGATGAAAATTCAGCACAAAAGGTATGTTTTGGTATTTGTAGAATTATTGCAGATGTGCTACAGAAACTCCTTCTGTTCAGTGCCTGGGGCCTGCTTCTAAAATGATAGGCTGGTCAAGTCCTTTCACACGATAAAGTCTCAATTGTTTAATTGTTTAGCATTATGAACGGTTAACAATTACTTTAAAACTAGAGGGTAAAGCAAACAATCAGAAAAAATGAAAAATGGCTCAAGAGAGTGGTTTAGTAGTTTCAAGACGAGCTTAGGAATAGGGACAGTAGCAAATTTGCAAGAAAGATGTAAATGTGAAGCCAAAGTTGTGAATTAGTTGGAAAGACGCAATGCTTTAACAACATCTAAAAATAATATAAACATATTTGCAAAAATGAAAGTCAATTAGTTAGAAACACACAGATCACACTAGTTAATAAAAATTATAATATGATGAAAATATAGCAATAAATCTTAGGCTACTGATTATAAACATTATATACCAATTACAATCACTGTAATATCTTTGGCTGACGCAACCTGGTTCTTCTCCCAAATCTACACACATGTCTACATGCTACAGCTCCACCAGCCCCAACTACATCACTTCTCCATCCCCATTGTTCTCCCACCTTTCCCTTAATCCAGACTAGGTCTTCATCTCCTACATTATCCTATCCTACTTCATGCTTCCTTGCTCCTACTCCACCAACTCAACCACATCAGCCTCTACTCTCCTTCATCTCTCTCCTTTACCAAACGCGAGCTCACCACCTCTCTTTCACCTGCCATGACCCACTTTATCTCAAATCTGCTATCCCAAATCCTGGCTTCCTCAATACATTCATCGCCATACCTCTGGTTTTAAACCCCAAGTGAGGCTCTCTCCTCCACAACCTTGGTGTATTGCTATCACACTGCCAGCTCCGTGCCTACTACCCCCTTTCCAACTCACAGCAATTCCCTCTCTTTCTCTCTGTCTCTTCCCACAATTACTCCAATCCAGGCTTCATTACTATCTCCTTCGTCATCTCCCATAGCATTCTTCTGTTCTCACTACCCCCTACTTCCGACATCCAACTCACTACCTTAAACCAACCTATGTTCCATACAGCTCCACCAATTATTTTCCAGCTGCCTGCATTACAATAAAATAATATTCCCTTTAATGGTTTGACATCTTTGACCTTCCCTCCATCTTCTACGTACTCACATCCATACACCTCTCCCTGTCATTCATGAAGGCATGTTTCCAACTACACAACATTATGTGCTTCTACTCAAAATGTACCTCTTCACTCAACAGTCGCTAAACCTCCCACAAATCTGACCTAAGTACAACACACATAACTGTGAATACCAACAAAATTCACCTAACTTAATTCACTCCTCCAGGAAAATGTCAAACATTCCTGGGTCTCTTATATGACATTTAGAATGGTTTGGCAACTGGTTTCAATCAGACACTCCTGCCAATAGCCCTCTGTAGGTGGTTCACCAGCCACAGATACATAGGTATTCTGATACGGAAGCTCTGTGTTTGGACGAATTGTGTGCTTCCTCTGCATGGAAACTGCATAACACATTTGTTAGAACTTGTGTTTTGATGCCTTCTACTTATACACCTGTTCTGTAACCGTTGTGAAAGGAAAATTACAGATCAAGAGTGAGAGAGAAAGTTATGAGCTGGTTGATAAGAGAAGCTAAGGCTTATATCATGGCCTGGAACACTGTCTGCATGCAAGACCCGAGATCATACTCATGAAATATGGAATGCAACCACAACATTGGATACTTTAGCTGCATAAAACGTTATGGTGAATTGTAGGATAACTAAAGAGAATGTGGGCACGATTCACAAAGGTAAAGTGAGACAAAAGTCTAACTTTATGACTTTTGGTATTCACAAAGGTCATCTACTACTCGTAAATGACAGGGAGTTACACTACTTTCTTTAAACGGTATGGCCAACTGTCTCTAATGACTAACCGTGTTTGTCAGACTGTCAGCACTAAATGTGTTTCCTTAGTCTAATGGTTGTCGCAAATGTATGATTGATTTCCAGGTTTCCCCATTCTCTTCTTGCCCCTGTTTTAATTTTTGTTTTTGTCTTTCTTTCAATAACTTCTTGTACAGTAATAAGCAATAAGTGCAGTAATAAGCGTCGTACGGTTTCATTTCATTCATGTACGGTATATGTATATGTGTATGCTGTCCCTCTCATTTTACGGCGTTCTCAAACGCAAAACTTACTTTGAATTACGATTGTAGGAAATAATGCTCATACTGTTTGTGTTCCTATCATGCTGCACTGACCTCGTCCTGGCATTCAATTGGACAATGTACAATGTTAGGGTTACCCCTAGTGGGACTCCATGTGGGGTGAGCCTTGACTTAAGCATTTGAAGGAACATGGCTCTAAAGAGTTTCGCCATATTCTGTATTTTGGACATCTCCATTGTTATCTGCTAATGGCTTTGTAACCATATTGCTGTTAATACTTCAAAGCTTAATGTATCTGTCTGTAATCTGACTATCACCAGTTTAGATGTACTGAATATTCTTACAGATTCTTTTTCTGTTCATTCTTTGTTTTTTCTGTTTATTATCAGACTTTTGAATCACGATCATGCACTGCGCAATAGTTATACGTTGATACATCATAATTAGGTATTTTGAATTGTTCTCAATGTATTGTCACCTGCTACAAAAAATTCTTAAGGATTGCTTCTGTCATTAGGCAATCGCCTTGTTTGGTTTGATCTAATTTAGTACAATTTTAGAGACGTTACCGCATTGTAGGTATTTCTGGTACTGCTCCTGATTTTAGGACATTCAGCACGTTTTTCTTAAGTTAATCTAATTGGTTTTTCTCTAATTAAGCATAGTGTCTACAACCTTTTTCTATTATTTGCGTTAGGGTTTACCTCAACTCTTTGCATTTTAATATCATTTTTTATTTTACGCCGTTTTCGTACTGAGCCCGATACCGGAAGTGAGTATGGTATCTCTCTCCAAAGTGGCGCGGTCTAGTTTATATGGGGCACGATTTTCGCGCCGTTTTTCGATATCGGAAGTGAGTACACATCTCACTTCCCGCGGTACAGTCTAGCTTTTCATCCCACCGGTAACTGATGGATGCTACTTAAGAGCATTTGCGGGCTTGTTCTAGTCTCTTACTATCCTGCTGGTCACAGGACGTTCTCCGGACACGGCTCCTTGAATACACAGAGTTTTTACCTTTTAAGTAAGTGATTACAACCGTTTGGTCATATCGCTTTCCAGCGCAGTTTGGAGTATAACTCTATTTGTATCCTATGGTCTCTGTTTACGTGGTGAATGAATTCTGGCGCGTCATTTATTCATGAAGTTTCTACGTGTAGTACTGGTTCTATTCCTACGTGTTTATACTCTTTTCCGGTGTTTTATATCTTTTTTAAATCTTGGCGTATCCTGTTTTGTTTGCACATGGAGCATCAATTCCAGCGTTTCATTAGCTCTTTACAAGCGGGGTACTGGTTTCAGTGTACCGTTCACTGTGCCATGTTAATCCATAGTTTGTTAATTACTTTTCAAGCTGAGTAATTGAGTTTCTCTATACATTATAGATGCGTGACAAGCCTTATTTGTTTTAATATAGGGTTTGGTTTTGGTGCACTGTGTTTTTTCTTAAATTGTTTTGTTTGTAGTGTGCACCTTTTTTCATAATCACAGCCATGTAGCACTGCATTTCATATCCGATATACTTACCGATCGATTTGGTTTGTTTCTTTCTGCAAGCTGCTTATACATGTGTTCAATTGTGGCCAGTACTTTTGTCCAAGTGCTCTGTACATTATTTGTCAGAGTTTTGGTTTACACCGTCATCTGTGTGCCTTATGCCATACAGGCCTAGCAATTTGTTACTTATCTTAGGCTGCTGTTTCATTGTTTTATTATTATTCTGGAAAAAAAAATTCTAATACACCATAGCCCCCTTTGTAATATCATTAGACTTTGGAGGTCTTTGGGCCTATTTATCTACAGAGTACATATGGTTTGCAATAGCGTTGGAATCTCTCCACATGTATAATCTATTAATCATTTTGCTTTGCAGATACTTCACATTATTTATACTCATAGGACATCGCTTTACCATGAGCTTCACCTATGCGCCCTAGGTATGACGCGCCGTTATTTTCTTTCTTACTATCACTTTGGTAAATTAGTCTGGTTGTAGACCCGTTCACTCTACTTTCTTGTTATCTTTTAGGACTCGCGTTTATCTTTCCTGACTCAACATCTGAGGATATACATTATTCCTCTATCTTATCGGTAAGCTAGTTTCCATCTAGCTACATTATATTTCTTCAAATAATATGCACAGGTTTAGAAGTAGCCTCGTGCATGTTATCACTTTTTGAATAATCACACTTGTTATAGTGGTGATATCTTCTTGGTTTTAAGTAATGCACACTCTTTCACATATTGGTGATTGTACTATTTTTCCTGTTCTTCTCAAACATACACGACCTTCCCCCTGGTCACTCTTATTTTTATTAACGCTCTGTTATTTCTTCTCTTGGCTCCGTTTCTTTTCATTCCTTTTTATTGTCTTTTAAATATATTCTTCTCTTATAAGTCTATGATATGTTTTTTGTAAATATTCTAAAATACACTTATATTGTATGATATTACAGCCCTGAAGAAGCCCATGTTTGGGTGAAACGCGTTGGCTGGTTCTATTTTTAAGAAGCACGTCACAGAATAAAAAAGACCAGAAACGAACAATTGCAAATTGACTGTTATTGATGTGCCCGTGTGTATTAGACTGTTTTGTGTCTATATATTGCCTCTCATCCAACCCATGCAGATACTACTCGTAAATGCCCTTTGTGAATACCAAAAGTTGAACTTTACGACTTCGGTATTCATAAACGGCATTTGTGGGTCGTAAATGCTCTCTGTGAATACCGAAATTCGTGAAGTTAGACTTTCCTCTCACTTTACCTTTGTGAATCGGGCCCAATGTATTTGTTCAGCACTGGATTTAAAAGCATCTGTTCCGAGGTGCAACCTTTCCCTATGTTAATACAAAGATATTAAATAGGATATATGCATTGGACTGCATTGGGTGTATAGACATGACCTTGTCATCTAAAATAAACCTGAAATAATTAGTAAACAGAGGCGAAACCATGGTGAAAACCAGATATTTCAGGTACGTAATCTGAATAGAAGTGTGATGAAAAGGGACTAGTTTAGTCAGTGAAACAACAGATGAGGGTCAGTGAAAGAAGAACAACAGATGGGGGTCGGTGAAAGAAAAGATAACCGGATAGTCAAGTGATCCGAGATTGGGCTATAATATGTCCAATTTAGGTTTCATTGATGCAAGTTGATGAAAGACATTTAAATGGCAAAGCCTTAAAGGAAAATTGATAATACATTGATAATACATTGAGTAGGTAATCCAAAATTGCTTAACCTACAGTGTTGTGCACCTTAACAGACCACCAAATCTTTCCAATCTCCTCAAAGTATCTGGTCGATGAAAAGGCTACGAAGCAAGAACATCCTTCTTCTGGAATGCCTGGGATTCAGAATGACCCATGCACTGCACCAATCCTCCTCCTGTGCAGCCACTTCCTTCTGGAATTCACCATCAATTAATTTAAAGACTAAATACTCACTTTTAGGCTTTGGTTCACACCTAAAGATTCACCTCTTCAGTCTTTGAACCATGTGCACTGACTGACTTTCTATAGCATATTGAAAAGATCGGATCACCCTACTTTAATAATTGCATAACCAAAACAACAAATGTATAACAACATGTTTTAAAGAAATTGAAATAGAAATATAAACAAATAATAAAACAAAAGAAACAAATACCATATAAACATAAGCATTATAAATCCGTCAGTAGAAATCATATGTGTTCAAAATAGTAATAATGATGAATGCGAGCATAAGTTGTCATAAGATCAACATAATGACAAAATACAAACAATGAGTTACATTATATATATTCGTCAAACTTCCTCAGAGCCTTGATCTCTATGTCATCCCTAAGTGCACTGGTCATGGTTTTATCATGCTCCCGTGTCTTAGACACAAACTCCGGTTTGTTTTGCCCCTTCTGCTCCCTCCTCAGTGGAGCTCTCACAATTTTCTTCCAATTCATATATTTCCATCACTTAGCAAAAGTATGTATTTATTCACTTTCTTCACCTGAAGAGGTTCTGAATACTTGGATTGACCTTTTTTCACAATGTGCCCCTTCTTCACATGCACCCAAATCGCCCTATGATGGGTGGAGAGTGATTCTGGCAAGGATGGTTATTATATGTCACCATCCTTACCAGAATCCCTCTCCACCACCACCTTGGTGCGTTCCACACCTTTGATCATCAAAGCCCTGGCTTTCCTACCTCTCATCACCTCAAAGGGAGATTTCCTTGTCACACAATGAGGTGTGGTACGGTAAGACCACAACAACTTCCTCATTGCCACTTTCCAATTCTCACTGCCCAACAAGGCCATCTGTAAAACCTCCTTCAATGTCGTGTTCCACCTCTCTACAAGACCATTGCTTTGGGGATAATATACCGACGAGCGAACATGCTCTATGCCCTGCTCCAGTATTAAGTCTTTCATACACTGAGATACAAATTGACCTGAACCCAAACTCTCCGGCACTCCTTCTCTCATGAACAACTCTTTTGAAAATACCAGGCCTGGGGTTAGATCGTGGAGTTTTGCTACGCGGAACTCCGCAAAGTTACAAAAAAACTCTACAAAGTTCCGCGAGTGGCGGAGTGCAGTGCGAACTGCAGTTTGTGCTGGTATTCCTGCCGCTCGGGTAGAAATTCTACCAGAGCGGCAGCTCGCGCTCGCAAACTTACCATTCGCGATCGCGAACTTACCGTTCACGATCGCGAGCGGGGAAAAACTCCACTGCACATCGCGAAGTGGAGTTTTCTGCACTCCGCGAGCTCCACGGAGTGCGGAGTGCAGAAAAATCCGCAAACTCCGTGAACAGAGCGAAGTTCACCGCCCAGGCCTAGAAAATACAGTCACTGATTCTGATGTAACTTACCCTGTAAATTTCACCTCAGGCCATCGTGAAACGTAATCTATCACTACTATGGCATATTTGCAGCAACTTCCCATAACGTGTAAGGGACTAGTAATATCAATACCGATCTTCCACCGGCCCTCAGATTTATGAGTCTTCACTGGTGGATAATTCACAGTTTTCTGTGATTTATCACTCCAAGCACATAAGACATATTCCCGTTACTCTCAACCTCTCAATCTAATCCAGGCCACCCTTCCCTCATTCTACTCTTGGTAGCACTAATTTCAATGTGCCCCTCATGCGCCAAATCAACTATACGTTTCCTTAAACCTGAAGGTACAACAAGTAAATTTCCTCTCATCAAAACTTCATCCACAACTGACAACTCTTGACTGATGTGACGGAAATACTCCGCATCTGAAGAAACACTCCATTTGTTTGACCACCCTCCATAAAGATATTTCCCACTGAACACTTTGTCTTCCTTGATGGCCTCTAACTACTCCTCATGTGATATCCTACACATCCATAATTACACTCACACTAGCAACCAACCGATCTTCATCCTCACTCAAATCACCAGTCATAACATCTGAAAGCAATCGGGATAAACATTCAGCTAATACATTATTCTTCCCGGGCACATATTTCATACGGAAATTGTATTCAAACATTCTCATGGACCATCGCGCTATTCAAGGAGATGCTTTCATTCCTCCACTTGTTGTAAGCACCTCCACTAAGGGACGATGGTCAGTTCTGACTGTGAAATTGGTTCCCCACACACATGTTCTAAAGTAATTTACTCCCCATCACACAGCCAATAACCCTCTTTCTATGGTGGAGTAATTTTTCTCTGCATCCCTTAATGCTCTTGAAGCATATGCAATGGTAACATCCACACCATTCCTTCTTTGTGATAACACCGCACCCAAACCCACCTGGCTAGCATTAGTGTCTACTATGATAGGACTTTTGGTGTCAAATGGTTTGAGTGCTGGTGTTGTGGCAGTGTATAACTTCAAATTTTAGAACTCTCTTTCGCAATTTTCACACCAAACAAACTTTGCATTTTTGACCATGAGACTGTGCATGTTTTTTGTCTTATCTGCAAACGTGGGTACAAAAAGGGAATAATGTTCAGCCATCCCCAAAAGTGAACGTAACTGGTCCTTACATGTTGGAGAAGGGGCCTCCTCAATAGGAGAGACCAATTTATTCTTGGGAGATATTCCCTCTCCACTAATCCAATGTCCCAAATACTCCACACCTTCTACCTTAAATTTACAATTCTCCTTCTTAATAGTCAGCCCACTATCTTGCAGAATTTTTAACACCCTCCTCAATGTTTTGTCATGTTGAGTTTCATTATCCCCAAACACCAATACACCTTCTTGAAAGTATTTAACACTTGGGATGTTTTTAAGTAAATGGTGCATAGCCCTCTGAAAAACAGCTGCCGCAGAAGCTAGGCAAAAGGCATCCATTTGTATATGTAAGGTCCTTCAGATGTGACAAATGATGTCAGTGGTCTGGACTCAGGATGTAGCACGATCTGGTGATAGGCCGAGGAGAGATGTAAAGTGGAAAACACCTTTGCTCATTTGATGGGGGTCAACATTTCTCCAATATTGGGAAGAGGATGCCTGTCCACCCAGATTGCAGCATTCAAATCCCTTAAGTCCACACACAATCTGAGGGTAAACAGTCTAAATATCGAGTTTTTAATTTCGACCTACAATAATATCGAGTTTGAAATATCGTAGGGACACAATATCGAAGTCAAGAATATCGACGACCAGAATATCGACCTGAAGGTAAGAAATATTGTTTTTGTTAATATCGAAGTTAGTAATATCGATAGCAAAAATATCGATGTTACTAATATCGATATTTATATTAGTGTTATGTATTTTATTATGTATTTTATGTTTGTTTATATTTTTTGTTAATTATTGTACTAGTTTTAGAATATATGTATAACATTTTTAGAAGTTAGTAAATTTTTTGTAAGTAAATTATGCGTTTTAGTACCGTAGCGGGTTGTGGGTTTATAGGGGAATAGGGTGGGAAGTAATTTAATTATATTAAATTAATTTAAATTTTTAGGAATTAGTAATTATTTTTAAGTAAATTTTGCGTTTTAGTTCTGTAGCGGGTTGTGGGTTTATAGGGGAATAGGATGGGAAGCAATTTAATTGTAATTAAGTAATTATTTATTTTTATTTATTGGTAATGATAAATAATTTTATGTTAATTAATTATTAATTGGTAATTAATTTTTATAAATTGGTAATTAATTTTTATTAATTGATTAATTGGTAATTATATTAAGTGTATTAATTTATTATTGAAGTGTGTTGTGAGTTTATAGGGCAATAGGGTGGGAAGTAATTTAATTGTAATTAAGTGATTATTTATTTTATTGTTGAGTATTGATAATTAATTTATTGTTAATTAATTATTAATTGGTAAAAACATTTTAATAATAGATATTTTTATGTTTTGGAAATTAATGTGTTCATTAATTAATAATTGGTAATTAATTGTCATTAATTATTATTCATTGGTATTTATCAATAATTTATTGTTAATTAATTATTAATTGCTTTTTTTTTTATTATTGTTTTTTGGTATTGAAAATTTATTATTTATTATTTTATTATTATGTGGTAATTAATTGTTAGTAATTATTATTTAATTGTATTTATCATCTATTTAATTATTAATTATTAATTGGTAATTATTTGTAAGTACTTATTTATTGGTATAGTTAATTAATTTATTGTTATTTAATAATTAAGGGGCTCATTACGATGGCGGGCGGAAGCACCACCGCCGTGCTGGCGGATGCAAAAACCACCAGTTACCGCCGGCACGCAGCAGTCCACACGCCCGCCCAATTACGATGCGAAAAGTAGGCCAAACACCGCCGGCAAGCCAGCAACACCGTCCGCCATCAAAGTGCGCCCGTACATGTAGCAGCGCAGCCCAACTGACACACACCGTCCGACGAAACACGTCCCGCCCGGCGCATAAATTACGATGCCGCAAACAAACGGCTCCCACGGCCAAGAGATACCGTACGACAAACCGAAGCGGTAACACGGACGCCGAGCACGGACAACGAAGAAGCGGCTCCCCGAGCATGAATCCAGCACTGCAGGCACTCCCCATGCTCCTGCTGATGCACCACCAAGGACGCAACGTACCGCGGAGACGCAGGTAGGCACACACACAACAAGTGCACGCAAACAGCGCACACAGTGCAAGGGCGGAAAAAGCGGACAACCCCCACCAGCGCGTGTACACTACACATCCACCATCGCATCCACATATGACACACAGGCCAAATCGTAACATCGCAGAACACATGTGTACACACCACCTGGGACTAGGAACCAACCACCCCGTCACGGCCCCAAAGCGCCGATGACGCCGCCACACATGCGCACAACGCAGAGGCCAACCGCAGCGCCACGCATGCGTCGCACACAGACACAGGGACACAACCAAGCAGCACACACATCAGCCCCACCCCGAACGCACATGACACGTGACAGGCCGGCCACAGACTTGTCCCCAACGCCCAATTCACGGACAACACCCAACGCCACACAACCGACGCACACATATCAGTGAAGACACGCAACAGCAGGACACACCCCAGTGTAACAAACATGGCGTAGCACACAGCGGCGGCAACACCAACTAGGAGAAGCAGGGCCCCTTCGGGAAGAGGAACGCCAGTACCACACAGAAACACCCATACCACCCTGCACATATGAACAAGACATATAAAACGGAACACCAAAGAGCCCGGGGACCGACAACAGGTGGCCCAAGAATAACATTCACACACAAGGCCCAACGCAGAGCGGAAAGGCAGCCTGCCGCCCACACAAGGGAGAGCAGACAGCACTGAAT
Organism: Calotriton arnoldi; assembly: GCA_963921515.1. NCBI lineage: Eukaryota > Metazoa > Chordata > Amphibia > Caudata > Salamandridae > Calotriton > Calotriton arnoldi. The sequence continues at coordinate 73,673 of CAWUFW010013436.1, forward strand.
GACCTTCCATTCCAACTCCGAAACCACAGCCCTACGACAGAAGCCGGTGAATACAGCCATTGTCCAAGAATAGACCAACACAGGCATGCCGAGGAGACCGACCACAGGGCAGATAGCGCATATCACAGAAGCACACAACGGACGGGGAAGAAAGAAGAAAACACTCCCCCATGTCGGCCACATGCAAGTTAATTGGAAGGAGTCACACAGCACTGACCTTGAACTGTCTGAGAAGCATGTGGGAAGAGGGCCCGTGTCCTCCAAACAAGCCAACAGAACACAAGTCCTGTCTCCCTACGACTACACAGAGCTCACAGCAACCCCGGAGCGTGCACATCGCAGACTGCACACACAGCCGGAGCACGCCACCTCAACGAACCGCTGCGAAATGGCAACCGCAACACACCTACCCAACTACGCCGAACAGCTCAAGCTGTACAAAACCAACCTGTGCCATACATTGGGATGCGATCTCCTGTCCCTGCTGAACGTAAGTTACCGACTGACTTACCGCATCACATTGTTCAGCTGCGTCATGCCCGTCTTCTACTGTCGGAGGTGTCCCTACCAGCATCCCGTCGAGATATGCCTCTCCAACCCGGCATGTCTGAAGGCGGACCTGCTACCACTACTCCTCCCTCTGGACGCACACGACCGGGCCTGCTCTGCCTATGGGGGCATGGCGTATGTGGCCAACATCGCACCCGCACTGAAATGGGACCACTGTGCCTCCACACGACGGATCATCGATAACAGCTACATCGAATGTCACCCAGCATGCCCCATCATGGTCCTCCAAGGGACAACCTACGAACAACACCTTGACAGCCACCATCCGCTTCATTGGCTGGCAAACATGTACACCACCAATGACATGGAAGCCCTGCTGGACGGCATCGCATACCTGACAACCTGTAAATACGTCGGACCACAACGCAGGTTCCCCGAGTGACCTATGATGTCCAGCCCCGCACCCATGCTTAGCTTCCGCACGGACTGGCCAGTCACCACCACAACAGCCATACCAAACGACCGGCAACTGTAACCACACCATCAACGACATCGCCATGACATCGGATATGACCGGGACATGCACACTGTTCCCCATCACATCCAGGAACACCGCATGCATCGTGGGAGGCAGTGGCATGGGCTCTGTGTATCGCACCCACATGGACGGAACTGCACGAACAACCAGGACACGACATGGATCCAGCGCCCATGGACACACACACCGCTCAGTGGACATGAATAGGTCGCCTGGAGTCTGTGGGTGCTGCACCCCTCCCACCCCCGCCCCGGGAATCCCATACCAGGACCTTTGCATGGACGACAAGTGCATACAACAACAACACGACCCCAGTGACTGTGACATGTCCAGTAACCACCACAGTGCAACAACAAGTGGCACGCCGCTGCATGCACGCAAGCACATGCCCTGATGTCATCTCACATGCACGCGTGCATGAGGAACAACCGCAGCAAACCTGTCACATGGAACTGAGATGGACTGTGCCCATGATGCCAAGCGGTCTGGTAGGCTACATGTATACCGTCTGTGTCAAAGTCCGCAGCTCCGCAGCTATACGTAAATGTACATTAGCACAGCCTTGGCCAAGCAGATGTCACTCTGAAGCCCACATCCCACATGCAACAGCCAATCACATGTAACCCCACACCCTATCCCATTTGCAATCATGCTCAGTATATCCTCAACATGTATTCCGCTGCCAGTAGTGTCCACTATACTGCATCACAGAGGACAGAAGACTCAATATAATGTTTGAAACCAAAACTGTCTCCGCTGACTCATTTCACAAGTACGAATGAGAGAGGATGAGAGTATGTGAAGTACACGGCAGTCGTGACATGACCATGTAGTCCACTGGTATTGGATGTCAACGCAAATGAGTAGCACTACTGTGGAAGACACACATGTGTCGTGTGAAGTCGTATGGACGCAGTGCTCAGGTGGGTGGGTGCGACGGGTAGATGCGCACATGCCAAGTTGGAGCACGCCGTGTCGGGAGGGGTCATGAACAGTACACCACCGCTTCCCTGGGCATTGTGAGAGGACACCTGTCGGGGGGAGTGAACACGTGTGTGCACAGCAGCCGGGCACACGTACAAAGCGGTACCAGGCGCACCTCAGCCCACCCTCTGTGGACAAGCTGGATCCTGTTGTGCGCCCGCCATGCCCCTTGACAAGGCACACACAGCCCCAGTCGACCAGGTGTAACCCCAACATAGTCAATCCGCACAGGCGATACAGGGCACGGGATGGCAGTGGAGCATGGTGTGTGAGAGGTCTCCTCGCGCTCCTCCTGGTCATATCACGCAGGCAATAGAACCTCAACGTCTAGCATGGCACAAGTCAAATGGAAGTGTAGGGGGCACGCACCACAGCACGAGCAGCACTGACGTCACGGGAGGTGGCTCGCACCATCCCATCCATTGCCCATCATACCAACCACACCACATGCCATTGCGACTAAGTGCAAGTGCGTGCGCCACCACCCCCGAGCCCTCCCCAGAGAGGCCAAAGAGTGAATGTGTGGGCCATCAGTCACAGACGGACGTGGCCTGGCCGCAAGGGCAGCCACAGCCACTGGGTGTCGCAGGTGGCGGATCCGGAAGGCGAAGACTGTGATGCATAGTCCATGCAGGCCGGGTCTCCATTTGGGGCACCACGCAGGTGGACGGCGTCCCGCAACACATCATACCCTGAGACAGCCCACTCGTGCGACTGGACCCACACATACACTCCTTGCCCTCTCTGGTGCGAGCTTGGGGCTGCCTGTGCAAGCGCTAGCCTCGCAGGTGAGCATGCATATTGGGGGAGCGAGGGGAGGACATGTAGGGCTGGGGCGAAGATGACTGTATCACTGTCAGTTAGTACAAGGGATGACCCAGATGTGGAAAGGAAGAGACGTGTCCCGTGTGTACTGCAACTAGTCGCCAATCCAACTACCCCCCATGTCCGGAATGTAAGCCCGCACCTAGGCCCGCCCATCCGCCACATCGAACATACCACCAGCACGACAACCTTCCCATTCGAAACACTGACTGGGGGTGGCGACCAGTGTACAATCATGTGTAGCCTACCCACGCGTACATGTGGGCCCTCCATGATCCATGTCACCTGCGGCAAAGTCATGACATGCGCAATGAGGGAAGTGAGGAGAGCTGCCCGCCCCACGCGCAGAAGGTGCATCAGCTCCACAGACCCAGCAGCGAGTCCAGCAGGGGTCACATGTGCAGGGGCAGCTGTGCCTGGTGTGAAGGCACATGCATATAGACAGCACATCGACCAATGTGTAGTCTGCCCACATCTACAGTCCATCATCATGCGGACATAGGAATTCAACACAGGGCAACACATCTTAGTGGGTGCACCCACCGTGACCAACAATGCGCAATCATCGACGTACCCGCCCTGTGCATGGCCCCCCACCCAACGGAGGCACATCCAGTGCCACCATCCCACACACACAAGCCTTCCACGGAACATGCTGTGTCCAATGGTCAGTACAGAGTCAGCGCCCATCTGGTGGATCCTGAACAGGAGACACATGCACACACATGCCAGCTCCCACTATGTACGACTGCCACCTGGCACGTGCAATGTAACCTCTCACCTGTGACGTGTGACTGCAAGCACACAGCCGTCTTGGCATGGGGCTGTCAATGTGGACACCTGTCAATGTTTCGGGAGGTGTGATCCATACAGTGCTGTACATAGGGTGCAGTGCTGACACCTACTACTGTCTCATATCCCCTCGTGCCACAGGTCCCACTTGTTTTGGCCGCTCAGCCTGTGCCCACATCGTCGTCGTCGTGTGCCATACTCATCCAGCCGCGGAAGCAGTTCCATGCTCAGCAGACATTCATGTTGCCGTGGCGTTGCCGCTTGACGGATATGCAGTCAGTCCCCATCAGCACGCCCCGCAAGTCATTGGGGCCTAGATCCCCATGTGCATGCACATGGCAGTGGTTTGTATCACTAGCCATTGCCATTGTTGGGAGACCTGTGTAAGTGTATTGTGGCCGTGCCGTCCCAGCTTGACAGCTGGGCTGTGGCTCATGTGCTTGCTCAGTCATGTCAGTGATGTGTATGCGAAATTGCTATGTGTCGTGTTGCTTTGACATGTGTCCTCTGCCATTGTCCCTAGGCGGAGACCGAACATTGACCGCCCATACCAATTGCTGGCGGACATGGACGAAACAGAGGTTATTAGGAAGTTTCGGCTGGACAGGCCAACCCTGCATCGACTGTGTGCCATGTTAGAACCCCATCTCCGTCCCCGCAGGGTGTATCCGACTGCTGTCACCCCCACGGCTAAGGTGATGGCCGCCATGCATTTCTTCGCCACTGGGTCATTCCAGCACACAGTGGGCATTGGAGGAGGGATGTCCCAGCCCATGTTCAGCAAGGTGCTGAGGGATGTACTGGCAGCCATGATGCTGTACCGGAACAGGTACATCCGCTTCCCCAGGGCTCGTGAATTGGCGGCAGTGAAGGGTGCATTCTATGCCCTTGGCAGAATCCCACATGTCGTTGGAGCCATTGACTGCACACATGTTGGCCTTGTTCCACCACAGGCCACTGAGCACCTGTACCGCAACAGGAAGCACACGCACTCCCTGAATGTGCAAGTGGTGTGCCTTGCGGACATGGTGATCACCCACGTGTGTGCAAAGTTCCCAGGCTCGGCCCATGACGCACACATAATGCGCAACAGCATCTTGCCACGACTGATGTCCAATATGCAACAGGATCGTGCCTGTATTGTCGGTGAGTATGTGGAGTGGTGTAGCGTGCTGGTTGTGCGATGCTGTCCCCTGTCCAGTTGGAATTGCAACGGTTCTCTGTGTCCCTCACACCCAGGTGACTCTGCGTATCCGAATGGGGCATGGCTGCTCAGTCCATTGAGGAATCCTCGCACCCCAGCAGACGATCGCTACAATGAGGCACATGGGAGGACCAGACGTGTGGTCGAGCGTACCTTTGGCCTCCTCAAGTCCAGGTTCAGGTGCCTGGACCGCACCGAGAGTGCGTTGGCGTACTCCCCACAGAAGGTGTGCCAGATAGTGGTGGCGTGCTGCATGCTGCACAATCTGGCCATTCGGAAGCAGATCCCCCTCATCGTGGATGACGGAGATCAACCAGGGCCCCAGCCCGCAGACCAGGACAGCTCGAGTGAGGAGGACAGCGGAGAGGAGGAAGCTGGTAATGTGCGGCAGCAGCTCATTGCCCGCTACTTCACTTGACGGTGAGTGTCCATGTACGACGGCTGATGTGGCTGTATCTGTGCAGGTGTGTGTGTGCTGTGTCAGGGTGGCCGTTTGTTCACTGCGTGCTGTGTGTCAACGCTCCATGGCCAGGGTAGTATGCCACTGTTGGTGGCTGTGGCATTGTGCCCTATTGCTCTGTGCGATGTGTGTACATTGCTTGTAGTTGTTGACATGTACTGTGTGATGGGTGTGTGACACACTCATTGAATGTGCTCCTGTTCTGTCTCCCACCCCTAGGTCCCTACAGGCCCTCCGGTTCCATTGCCATGCCACGCATCAGGTGCCTTTCCGCCCAAGGTGGCCGTTGTATTCCGTACAATTAAAACACAGGGCACAAACAGCAGTTAGTGAAAAAGGTGCATTTATTACAAACTGTGACATGTGATTGTGTGTAAGGTGATGACAAAAGTGGTGCGTGCAGTGACAATGAGCTGTCGGTCATGGCTGCGTGATGCTCAGGGTGTACCCACTGGTTCTATGTCCATAGTCCAACACACACATGCCATCCAGATGGCTGTGTGGAGTGGGATCGTAGTCCAAGTCAATGCAGTGGCTGGTCAAGGAAGGCTGGCGGAAGGCTGGCTGGCTGCCTCACTTGCAGCTGGAGCGTGCGAAGTCCTCCCGGGAGATCTGTTTCCTCTTCGGACGGCCCCTTCCACGTTTGCGAGGGGGTGCCTGCTTGCGACATGCTGGTGGTTGAGGTGTGATCACTGGCTGTGGACGCAGGGGAACTGGACACTGCTGCTCCACCCTGCGCCCCGGCAGGTGGTGGCGGAGGGGAGCTGCTGTCCCTGGCTGTGACCTCACCGCCACCACCAGCTGTCCCATGAGGTCCACGATTTGGCCCATACGGGCGTCCATGGACCTCAGCACCCCCAGCACCTCACGCGCGTCTGAAGCAGACCGGACCCATTGTCCTTGGGCCTCTTCATAGGCCCCAAGGACTCTGGCCATGTGAGGCAGGGCATGGCTCCCAGGGAGGCTGGCGTTTCCCTGACCCTGCTCCTCCTACCAGTCCTGCTGCCACCGGCCTGCCCACTAGCCACATTGCTCACCACGGTCCTCGCTGTGGCTCCCAGGGTGGATCCAGTCATCCGGGCCACCACCTGCGCTGGGGCTGGTGCCAGCGAAGACGTGGCGGTGGTGGCGGCGGTGGTGGTCGGTGCGGCGATGGTGGCGGTTGCGGCAGTGGTAGTGGCCACAATGACCGTGGGTGTGGCCGCAACGACAGTGGCAGCAGGGGGCTGTGAATGTTCAGCAGCCCTGGATGATGGGTTGGTGGGTAGGAGGGGTCCTGGGGAGCAGCTGGGCCCTGCCACACCAGATGGGCCTGCTTGGTTGTCCGTGTCCGAAGAGGAGGACAGATCCTCCAGATCCGTGTGTCCTCGTTGGGGGCTTGTAGGCTGGCTGTGCTGGCTGCTGGCTCCATCCCCAGCATCCAGCAGTTCATCACCTGTGGAGAGAATGAGATTTGTTATTGTGTTGCACCTGGCGAAGTATGTATTTGTCGTCTGACATTCACAGTTCGTGCAATCTCGTACATGGGTTTCCCGGAGGCGTGTGTGTGGCTGTAGCATCTGTAGTTGTGTGTGCTTGGCAATGGGACTGTGTGCTGTGCACATGTGGCATGGGACGGATTGGCCATGCCGATGGGTGTGTTGCTGTGCCCCTACTTATTGTGACTCTGGTGTATGCGGGCTCCTGGCCCATCCTGGGTCTGGTTTGTACTTTGCTTTTGGGGTTCAAATGGAACGCTTAGGAACGCATATGGCAACATGGGGGCCATGCCCCAGATTCGCATTTGGGAGGGAATATGCTTTTGGGGTTCAAATGGAACGCTTAGGAACGCATATGGCAACATGGGGGCCATGCCCCAGATTCGCATTTGGGAGGGAATATGCTTTTGGGGTTCAAATGGAACGCTTAGGAACGCATATGGCAACATGGGGGCCATGCCCCAGATTCGCATTTGGGAGGGAATATGCTTTTGGGGTACATGCTGTGAGCCATGGGTGCCGAACGTGACATGTGTTGTGGCAGCATGACAGTGCATGGTTTGAGGTGTGTGCATGCTTGACATGGCCTGCATATTTGCTGTCTGTTGTGATTACTGGACATGGCATTGGACGCATCGTTATGAGTGAGTGATGGTTGTGTGCCAGCCAACGTATTGCAGTTGTCCCATCTCCTTGGTGTGCGTGCTGCCCTGTGCCATGTGCATCACTGCAGTGCTCGGGGGGTGTGGCCCATGTTGTGTGTTGTTGCTCACAGTGTGTCGTGCACTTCATTGACTTCTGGCACATGGTTGGTCATGGGCATGTATCTTAGCGTGACTGCTGTATGTGTGGCAGCTGTGCGGATGACATGCCTTTCATGAGACTGGGGCTGACGGATGAGATGGATGGTATGTTGTTTGTGCATGGTGTGTCTGTGTGTTTGATGGGTTCAGTGGTGTTCGTGTGCATTTATGTTGTTCCGCTCTGTTGCGTCTAGTGTTGTTTGTCTTACATAGGCGTAGTTGTGGGGTGTGTGGTTGACAGGCAGTTGGGGCTACATGGACAGGACTTCAATGGTGTTTCGGTTGTGTGTGATGAGTTGCACAGTGGCTGCCGTGTGGTACTATATTCAGTGTGGCTTGTGCATGCAGACGTGGCTCCTTGGGTGTTGCTATGTCTGTGATGGGTCATGTGGGGTGTGAGTCTGTTGTTCATGTCCGTGTGCACATTGTTCACTTGTTCGTGCCGGTGGGCGGTGCTGCGTGTTCGTCTGCTACGTGACATGTCCCATGTGTTGGTCGTGTTATGGTCCTCATGCCTCCAGTAATCCAGCCCTGTCCAGTTTCCCACCTGCAAGTTGTTCGTGCGTGCACTGTACTGGATGCCACATGGCTCTAAGCGGGGGTGCTCCATGTTGCAGGTCTGTGGGGGTGGGAGGGTGTTGTGGGTCGTGGGGGTGGCTGGATACCCACTGACACCGATTGCTGTGGACCGTGATGTCTGCCTTTCGGCTGTCATTGTGCACTGCGGTGGCTGACACGTGGCTGTGGGGTGTGGGGGATGCTCCTCCTTGCTGTGCTGTGGGACTAGGGGCCTGGTGTGTGTTGTACTTGGGCTGTCCACCGTCCCACCCACTGCACTTTGTGTTCCTGCCACTTACCTGTTACTTGTCGGTTAGTGCAGCTGTGGCGGACACATGGGTGTGGTGGGTGCTCGTTGTGGCGCTTCTGGCATATTTGGGGACCTGTTGGTGGTTACGTGGCTGGCTGAGTGTACACATGTCCCCACGTATGTTACAGTTGTTCGGTTTGGGCTGTGTGTGGTGGTGTCTGTTGCATGTGTGTGTGATGTGTTGTGTATTGTGTGCTGGACATGGGGGTGTTTGTCCCTGGGAGCTGTGGCATGGTGGTAGTGCATGTGAGTACATAGCGGTGTGCTGGTATACATTAGTTTGTACTTACCAGCCTCCACTCCCCCTGCTAATCCGGCGAGGATCTCCGGATGTATTACGACTCGCACCTTCTCCTCCCACGCTTTGAAGGTCTTAAAGAGCGCGGGATTCCCTCCGCCAGTGACGGCAGCCAGCTCTCTGTTTTTGCCCTCCTTCTTCTTGACCAGGCTCTTTACGTCATTCCAACGTTTGTTGATCTCGACTCTGTTCCTGGGCAGGGTCCCGACTGCATTGACCTGGTCTACGATCCGGTTCCACATTCTGTTTCTGGTGGCTAGTGGTGTGTGCTGGACCATGTTCCCATAGATTTGTGGGTACACCTTGATGATCTCGTCGACCATGACCGTCAGCTCCATGGGCGTGAACTTGGGCATTCTTTGTGGTGCCATGATGTTTGTGGTGCTGGTGCGGTGTGTGTTGTGTAATGTGCAGGGGTTTGTGGTGCCGGTGTTTGGTGGTGGTGGTGGTGGTGGTGGTGGTGGTGGTAGTGATGTGTGCGTTTCTGTGGTGTGCTGCTGTCCTTGCTGTGTCACTGTGTCCTCTCCTCTCCTCTCTGGTTTGCAATGTAGCAAGGGGTTGTGGTCTGTGGGAGTGCTGCTTTTGTACTCACCTATGTGGGTGTGTCCTCATGGTCTGTTGTTTTCAGGTGTGTTGTGTCTGGGGTTCTGGCCTTTGTATTTTTTGTTTGTCCGGGGGGTGTTTTCGGGATGTGTACTGTGCTTATGTATTTGTGCGTGCCTTGCTGTGTGGACTTGTTGGCCATGTTGTGTGCTATTGGTTTTGTGTGCGGATGGTTTCTGTGCAGGTACGTGGGCGCCATGGCTTCTGCCGTGTCGATTCTCATCGGCGTTGTTTGCGCTGGCGGGCGGTATATTTGTGGATTTTCCGCGCTCATGTCGGTGCGATCGTAATTTCTCGTGCGGTGTGTCGGCCGTGAGGGTGGGCGGTTTTGTGTTGTCGTGCGTGTTTCCGTCCGTGGCGGGTGGTTTGTCTCCGACTCGGACGTTGGCGGGCGGTATTTTGTGTGCTTTTTCCGCCGATGGCGGTATTCGGTTTGTGTAATCGTAATGGCGTGGTCGGTGTTCAGGCGGTGTGTGCGGGCGGATTTTTGCTGCTTCCATGCCTGGCGGATTTATTTACGCCGGGTATCGTAATGGGCCCCTAAATTATTATTTATTTAATTTTTTTTTTTTTTAAATATTAGTAAGTTATTTTTACCCCTACGCTATCCAACACTTTCCCTACTGTTGCACTCTCTAGAGTTGGAATAGTAATTTTAAACTCTACGCTATCCAACACTTTCCCTACTGTTGCACTCTCTGGAGTTGAAATAGTAATTTTAATCCCTACGCTATCCAACACTTTCCCTACTGTTGCACTCTCTGGAGTTGGAATAGTAATTTTAACCTCTACGCTATCCAACACTTTCCCTCCTGTTGCACTCTCTGGAGTTGGAATAGTAATTTTTACCCCAACGCTATCCAACACTTTCCCTACTGTTGCACTCTCTGGAGTTGGAATAGTAATTTTTACCCCTACGTTATCCAACACTTTCCCTACTGTTGCACTCTCTGGAGTTGGAATAGTAATTTTAACCCCTACGCTATCCAACACTTTCCCTACTGTTGCACTCTCTGGAGTTGGAATAGTAATTTTTACCCCTACGCTATCCAACACTTTCCCTACTGTTGCACTCTCTGGAGGTGGAATAGTAATTTTTACCCCTACGCTATCCAACACTTTCCCTACTGTTGCACTCTCTGGAGTTGGAATAGTAATTTTAACCCCTACGCTATCCAACACTTTCCCTACTGTTGCACTCTCTGGAGTTGGAATAGTAATTTTAACCCCTATGCTATCCAACACTTTCCCTACTGTTGCACTCTCTGGAGTTGGAATAGTAATTTTAACCCCTACGCTATCCAACACTTTCCCTACTGTTGCACTCTCTGGAGTTGGAATAGTACGCCTGATCCTCGACGTACCACGCCACAGCCACATCACCCCCCACCTGAGGAACCTGCACTGGCTCCCCGTCGACTGGAGAATCTCCTTCAAACTCCTCATCCACGCACACAAGGCACTCCACAAGACTGGCCCAGCCTACCTCAACAGACGACTCTTCTTCTACGTCCCCAACCGCCAGCTCTGCTCCGCCGACCTCTCCCTCGCCACCGTCCCTCGCATTCGAAGAACAACCACCGGCGGCAGATCCTTCTCCCACCTCGCCGCCAAGACCTGGAACACCCTTCCACTCAGCCTACGACAGACCCAAGACCTGCTGACCTTCAGGAGGCTACTCAAGACCTGGCGGTTCAACCAGTAGCGGCACCCCCCCCTTTTTTTTCCCCAGCGCCTTGAGACCCTCGCGGGTAAGTAGTGTACTCTACAAATTCTGTGATTGATTGATTGATAGTAATTTTTACCCCTACGCTATCCAACACTTTTCCTATTTTTGCACTCTCTGGAGTGGGAATAGTAATTTTACCCCTACGCTATCCAATATTTACTGTTTTAGTTAATGTAGTGTATAATTTATTTAACACATTTTTTTAAAATTTTTATATATATTTTTATATTTTTATTTATATTATTGTTTTATGTGTATGTATGTATTTATAATTTATAAAATGTTTTTTAACAATTTATGTTATTACAATAATTAATTGTAAATATTATTAAGTAAGTATATATATTATATTTTATATGTATATGTTTAATTTTTTTTACATTATATGTATTACTTATAATTTTAAACATATTTTAACTATGTTTATTTTAAATATATGTATCATTTACTTTATTTTACATTATTTTATAACATTAAAAAAAACGATATTTTTAACAACAATATTTTTGACAACGATATTTTTTTTCTCGATATTTTTGTACTTACCATAATGTAGATAGGACTTCGATATTCTTGACATCGATATTTCGGCTCCAATATTTTTGACGTCGATATTCTGTCAGTGATTCCAATCTGAGGTCACCATTCCCCTTCTTAACTATTACTATTGGAGCTAACCACTCTGACGATTCTATTTCTTCAATTGTCCCACTCTCACACAACCTATGTAATTCATGATGCAAGGGGTCCCCTCATCTGTAGTGGCACACTCTGGGGTTTATGGGCAACAGGTGTCGACCCATCCTTCAACACAATCTTATGCACGAATCCATCGAGAGACCCCATTTGATATTTGAATACATCTGGAAAATCAGTAATGTATGGTACCTCTGCCTCTACCTCATACACATCCGTTTGAGCGCCCAACACCTGATCTGGATGATTGGAACACAGGATTCGAGGTATAGTAGGAGTATAGGACGTCTCTTCCCTGACTCCTATTTTTAACTATCACTTGATTTATCACTTCTGCACCTGGTCCTGATGAAGCGCTCTTGGATCCACTAGGGACCGCCCGTAGCGCGAAACATGTTGACCTAAACTACACTTTTTCACACACATTTTTCTTTACGGATGCGAGAGCAGTGGATAATACTTACACCTCCTCCACATTTGTTTTAAGGAGGATCTCCACATCCTACAGACATTTTAACCTTGTCTTCGGGACCCCTGAATAAAACGAGGTTCTGGGTAACATTGAAGACAATTTTAACTCACCCATTCACTTCCCTAGGCCCACACACCCGCATGCACAACTGCGGCGTCTCCTAAAAAGATTTCCGTTAAAGAGCACTCTCGTGGGGCCCGTGAGGGACTGCAGCACCACCCCCACGAGGAACTACGCCCGATGATGAAGCATGACACTCGCAAGGGTGTGTGAGGGCACTAAATCCAAAAGGAGAAATTCCCCACCTATTCTAATATCCAACCTTTTTGAGAGATGCACACTTTCCCAACCATAATAGGTTGATCTATCCTCTTCTCTTTAGGAACAGCTACTCCTCAGTGATTATTACGTTTGTCCTTGGGAGCTTGGGTACTGGACCTTCCATTTCTAATTTAGCTCCCTGTCCCCCCTCTCCAGTATGCTTTGTTATTTTACACAATGTCAACAGTGTAGCTTTGTCTGATTGCATCAAACATCTATGTGAGTTTTTATGGCAGGTTCTAATTGAAAGATTTCACTTCTTGGGCCAAGTTGGGGGATACACGTCTATTAGTGGTTCCTCAATTCAGTCTGCATTGAATTTTAGCTGGTGTTATCTGGTAATAAAAAAGAATTTTTTCTTTGTTGGATTGAGTAAAGAAAAGTAGATGGCATTCTTTCAGGGAGGCACTTCCTCCTGCTAATTTTTCGGAGATAATTGACACTAGGGGGTTGATTCCGATTCGGGCCGGAAATCTCTCCGACCGAGCCGGACCCGGAGAGATTTCCGACCGAATCGGACCCGTGCAGTCCGACCGAACGAGTACGATGCGCACGTATGCCATCGGACCCGAGTCGGTCGGACTCCCAGTGAAGTCAATGGGAGCCGGTCGTACAACGCGTACGCGGGCTCCCATTGACTCAATGGGTGCGAGGCGGACAAGTGCGCCCCTACAGCGGGTACGCGGCGAAGCGATTCACGCCGTACACGCACAGGTAGGGGGACCCATGGGTCCCCCTGTGTGCGACTCGCGCGGCTACACGTTCAGGGGGTCCGACACGGACCCCAAAGTACGGCTCCGACAGCTCTTTCGAGCCGGAGTGCGCGGCTCGGTCGGACTGCTCGCGGCGCGCATCGTACTTACCCGGCCGGGGAACGTCTCCATTGCGCGGTGCGAGTCGAGTCCGAGCGAGTCGGTCGGTGCGGTTCGAGCCGGGAACGAGTCGGTCGGAGCGGTCGGGACGCCCGGACGAGTTGGTCGGCGAATTCGCATCATACTCGCTCGGCCGGACCCGCGTACGAATCGGTCGGGAAACAGGGCTCCGAATCGGATCCGGTAAAGCCGAATCCGATTCGGAGCCCTACCGGCCGAGATCGGAATCGGCCCCTAGGTCTGTGGGCATGCTGTGGAGCACATTTAGGCCCAAATTTAATCTTGCAAGGTGTTAGGGTGGGATTTATTTTACAACAACATATAGTTTCTATGCGCTGCTTTGCATTACTTTGCATCTAGGGGGCTTGCAATGGATGGTACATGGATGTTTCCATGTAACTGTCCATTGGTTTTGAATCTAATTCCCAGCCACAACGAGGAGAAGCGTTTTAATTTCTCTTGATTTTTTCTAATCCAATACAATAATCTTTATTTCGGCAATATGCCATAAAAGAAATACACATTAAGAAAAAAATGTAGAAGCCACAGAAAATTAAAATCAGCATCGAAAAGATAAAACAAACCACCAGGTCATAAAAATACAAATTTGAATTCATACATGGGACCCACAAGTGAATAAAATCATAGATTCAGGATAAAAATAAGTGTTGGTGTAATTAATAAATTCTAGAGTTATACAAAATCCAATAAAAATGCCAAATTAATTTGAAGCAGCATTTCCCCTTTTACTAATCAACCATGCATGAAACAAGAACCTAGACAGTGCAAAAACCAAAATGTGGGGTTGTGTCAGCTTGGAGAATTCTAAAGGCTTCCTCATTCATTAAAGTACCTAAATCCCTTCAAATGGGTATCAACCATTTTACACGTGGACCTTTGTAGGCTGGACAAAAGAATAACAAATGGGGTGGATCCTCCCTCTTACAGCCACACATTTGGCACTCCTGGTCTATAATGTTCGGTATCTCTGACCATTTTGACTTAAAACTATTGAGAGGGAGATTTCCATGTCTGAAATGCACATAAGGTTTTTGGGCTAAATTCGGCTGTATGTCATCACAAATGTTTCCAAAAGGAAGTTATCCTTAAACATTAGAAACAAGGTAGTTAAAGTGCCTTGTGCATGCAGTAAAAGATGATTGCATTTATAATTTTTAAATTGAGTTTTCAACTCATTCGCAATGATTGTTGGACAACAACCTACTGAATCAGGCAAGAGTTTGGACAAGCCAATCTCCTTAAAAGAGTCTTTAACAAATTTGATCTAGGGGAGTTTAATTGCATTCCGATGACTCAGAATTTCCTCCAGTCAATTTCAGTATAATGAGAGTTCAGGGGTAACCCAGATGTGTCTCCAGTAAATAAGAGGGTGAAGTTATGTCTTGTTAGTAATCGGCCTGAGTCCCAAGTCAAGCCTCAAAGGTAGTAGGGTAGTGCTCGCTGATAGACATAAAAGCTACCTTATAAATCTGTTTTCAGCCATTATCAAAGATTTTTGTTTTTATGATCCCATTTCTCAACCCCCGTAGAGGGCTCCGGCTAGGGCCTGGTGCGTGTATAGTTGAGTAAGTAGCGAAACAAACTTACAATAAGACCCCTTATATAGGTTCAGCAACCGCTTCGGTTTCAACCTTCTTTTAGCAACTGGTGATGACCTGTCTAGCTTCTCATCTAGTGTAATCCCCAGATAATCAAATCGGTTTACCTGCTCTAGGGGGACACCATCCAAAGTGGGATTGGATCATGTGGAGGGGCAGGGATTAAAAACCATAAATTTGGTTTTACTGATATCAATTTCCAGCCCTCTCATCTTACAGAATCTGCTAAAACCATCAAGCACTTTCTGGAGCCCCATGGGTGTCTTAGATAATAAAAGTCTATTGTCACTAAACATGAGGACCAGGACCCTCATGCCTGCTAGACGTGGGGCATCATTGTCACATCTATTTTAAAAAAACACTTGATCATTTAAAAACAAAGTAAAAAGGGTAGGTGCCAGAGGGGAAACAGCCACTACAACGCGGCCGGTTCAACGCATTACCATAACCACGCATGCATTACAACGCATGCGTGGTTACCACGAAATGCCTTTACCACGCATACCTTTACTACGAGATACGTTGTAAAGGCATGTGTGTTAAAGGAAAAATTAAAAAAGGGGGGCGGGGGGGAGCCCCCCCAAAAAAAGTGTGCGATTAAAAAAGGGGGGTTGGGGGGGTCTCCCCCCCCAAAAAAAACGCACCTGTTTCAGTCGAGATGTGGAGGCAATCGGCGTCGTTAGAGGAAACGGAAAGACACTTCCGCTTCCTCTTAATGACGTGCAACGTAAATCGGAAGAGAAAGGAGAGGAGAGGACGTGGAGAGGTAAGGGGGATTTTAGATTATGTAAATAATAATTTAAGGGATGGGGTCGCACAGGGGTACAGGGACGGGGAATTATGGTAATGGGGAAGGGATCGGAGATAACCTTTACCAAGAAAAAGCCATTAACATGCATGATTTTAAAATGAAAAACGTTGTAAAGATATGCGTGTTAAAGGCATTTTCGTGGTAAAGGTTATGAGTGGTAGTGGCATTCGCGTTGTAACGCATGCGTGGTAAAGGCATGCGTTGCAACGGAATGCGTGGTAACGTCATACAACCGTGCCAGAGCACAACTCTGTCTGATGACACGCAAAACAGGAATGGGCTCTGGTACTTCACCAAGCTTGCCACATCTGAATTGCGCATATTTATTCTGGTGTAACCTCTCTATTATGTTATGCAGGTAAACTGGAATGCCAAGTTCAGCTAGGCAATTCCACAGCCGAGGTCTGGGGACCAAGTCAAATTCAGATCTAAGATCAACAAAGACCGCATAGAGCCTCCCTTTCTCTAGGCGTAGGATCTTCCAGTAAATCAACTGCAGTCTAAAGACCTGGTCAACTGTGGAAGTATTGACTCGAAAGCCCGCTTGGAAGGGATAAAGTGAGTTGCTCTCTTCAAGCCACTGCAGAAGCGTGCCTAATATGACCCTGCTAAAAGGTTTTTGCGTGGTGTCTAAAAGGCTAATTGGCCTATAGTTGGCAGGGTCCACAGGGCAACCATTCTTGTATATGGGGAAAATCTCTTCCCCCGCCCACGTTTTAGGAATACTGGCCCCATTTAAAATAGCATTAAAAAACACAGTAAAGTAGGGTACTCAAATGTCTTTTTCCGATAAAAAACAAAACACCGGGGATCTTGTCAATACCAGGTGCTTTGCGGGGTGCTATTATTCTAATGGCCTCTTCTACCTACGTGCACTTTATCAGGTTAAAGTCTTCTTTAACCCTCTCAGTCCCTGAATCCAAAGAAAGAATTGAATGTTCAGGAACAGGGAACTCAACGGGTTTAGCTTCGTGTAAATTAGTAAAATGGGCAAACCCATGCCTCTTCCGCCAACTTATTTTCAATTTTAGAACTTCCTTCCCTGTTCCCCATGGCAATTAAAGTCCAAATTAAGGTTTGATTATTTCCCTTGCAGCTGCTAAGAGGAGACCCCAATTTTGACTATCCCATCCCCTCTTTGCCCTTGCAAGGGCCGTTTTATACACAGCTTTCTTATCCTGGATGACTTCCCTGCCACAGGACTTCATTGCAATGATCAGAGTGCTCTTGGCTATAGTACATTCTCTGTTGAACCAGGATGGTATGCTTCTCCTTGGCAAATGGCTTTTGGCTTCTCTGAAAAAGTCCACCTTTAAACTAATAAAGAGGAAATTGTGTGTGGCTTCAACCTCTGATGTGACTGATTCCTCAAAAGGCCCAGGCTTCAGAGTACTAAAAATCTCCAGATCTTGGCCCATATTACTGTATATTGATCTCAGGGCCCTCTCAGGCCTAGCAACAGGTGACAACTGAATTCTTTGTTTATTATTTGTTAGTTTACACCGCTGGTCAAGTGGATGTGAGTGAGATAGCCGAGTTTGTAATGATGAAAGTACCAGCCCCACTTCAAGGGTGTTATGGTCACTATCATGCCTCTGCGCCACCACCATGTCCTTTAAGAACTGCCAGAGTTTGACATCTAAGAGGACATAGTCAATGAGGCTAGTGCTACCAGTTCTATTAAAGGTGTGACTGCCTTTTCTGTCAGATTTGGTCCTTCCATTGCATGCTCGAATGATGCAATTAAAAGTTAAGGCATTTAGTTGTATCACCAGGGGGGACCACTTTTTAATAGGGGGAATGATGAGTGCAGGAATTGAACAGGTTCTGTCCTCTTCCGGCAGAAGGTAAAAATTAACAAAATCCTTGGGTTCAAACTTACCATTAAAATTGCCCCTCCTCTATTTTGTGCACATCAGGGAGAAGGCCAGTCATGTGTGAGATTAACACTTCTATGGTGCGGGATTCCTGACGCTTGGCAGAAGGTCTTAAATAAGTGTTGTAGATGTTGAGTGAACATCCATTAGGTAGTTTAATAGATAGACAAAGAATGTCCTCTGCAACTATTTCTGACCCCAGCATCGTACATTCCTCATGTACACCAATCCAAGTTGAGAGTTTCCCAGTAGGTCTTCCCTTGCCAAGCGACCTGGCATTAGCACAGAATATATTGAAGTTCGAATGGCTAATTTCACGTGGTAGCCAAGTTTCTTGGAAAAGACAAATGTCAAAGTTGTTAATAATATAGTTAGTCCAGTCGGGGTCGTCCAGTTTGGCACCCAGAGCAGCAACATTCCAGGAAAGTATTCTTAGTTTTTTATGGATCCATGAAGGGCGCCTAGTCTGCTGGGTGCCCCTGGTATATACCATACAACTACCACCCAATGGGTCTAATGGCTTGTCGACTAATGGGGGGGTTTACACTTTAAGATCAGGTGGAATGCAGGTGGGAAGAAGTTCAGTACTCCTGCAGAGGTCAGCCTCACAATCTACTTCTTGGGAAGCTCCTTTCACTGTAGGCCACTAATTGTGCTGTAAGGGTACTGAAGGTCTCAAACTTGAATTACCACCCCGAATATGACCGTAAGAACAGGCATTCATCTTCTTTCCACTAATTACACTACTAAAAGGTCTAATACTCGAGACATGGGTAGGACCGCTTCCTTCATTGAGTCAATTGACATGGTCCAGTGGGCCATTGTGCATTGGGATACTGTACAGTTCCTCTAATTATGGCTGATTGAGGTTCAGGTACGTGGGGCACAAAGATTGGGGTTTAGCGGTGGCTTCGAACGACCTAGAAGGGGGTCCTAAGTGGGGCTTGTAAAAATGACCCAAGGGAAAAAATCTCACCCCAAGACCCTCAAGGGTCCTGAGCCGTCCTTACTTAACAACCTATGGAATACAGCAGGGTCCCTACAAATGATGATCACACAGTCTCCTGGACAATTCTTCACCCCCTTCCCAAGCCAACCCACACGCCGTGTAAACAGGATGTCATTAGCATCCTCAGTAGGGAAGACCTCATGCTTTCCCAGCCAGTTAAGACACTTGTTTCTTAACTTTTGGGGAAGCACCCCCAATGTTCTCCAGACTCTCGGGCGGGACTTAGAACAAGTGATTTGTGGGACTGTGGGGGCGAGCTCCTGCAAGCATTTCTGTGAGAGGGAGAGAAACGTCTGGCTGAGGGCATTCAATCAGCGGGTTGGCTTTGGCCAGAGAAAGTACCCTGGATTCAAGTACAGTCAATTTGTCCAGGAGTGGTACAAGTTCTGAACGAATCAGTCTCTTAAGTTAGTCCATCACATCATCCACAAAGGTGACTATCCATTCCGGTTTGGTTATGTCAGGACTTTCCCCCCTTTCTGCTGATGGGTTCTGCGAGATTTGGCTTTAGGTTTTACGGGCAAGACAGGTGTAGATTTGCCGGTCATAGATGACTTATTAGAATCAAGCCGTTTAGATTTGGACCCCAGGATTTCCTGTGGTTTCTTCCCCTTTACTGAAGAAGTGGTTAACGGGGACATGGTGGACCATGAGACTTGGGTACTGGAGGACATAGCTATAATAGCTGATCCCGGTTCTACACGGACCTCTGAGGGTGTAGGTATGGATATAGGAGATATTATTCTTGACATGCTAGGTGGAGACTCTCCACCACCTCCAAGAGAGAGCCTCCTCTCAGAGAGCTCTATTACAATGGCTATAGCTCCTACGGCCCTCTGGAGCATTTTGTCAATAGAGGTTACCTTGGCTCGTGGCTCGGCAACAGAAACCTCAACAGCACATTTACGTTTTCCCATGATTGAAACTTAGCAAGCTTCTCAAAGAAATGAAACAATGGGACTCACCCTTGTAGAACAAATGTATCCTTATTAGTGCAGCAGCCAAGGGGGGGTGGCCCAGCCTCGTCTGGCCGCCGACAGGTGCAGATGGTCCAGCTCTTGGCCCGGTCTTCATCTGGGCCACACCAGGCAAATATAGGCACCTACGAGCACTGCTGGAGGTGCTGGCAGCTTCCTGCCACTTGTGGCGCTGGGGCCTATAATCCTGTCCCCACCTCTGGTGCCGAAAAAGAACTGGGCGTCCTGCACAGCGGGAGCCCCAGCAGGCAAATATAGGTGCCTCCGGGCCTGGCTGGAGGTGCTGGTGGCTATCCTGCCCCCCACCACTGTCACCGAAAAAGAACAGATTTTTTTCCTATTTTGCATGTGTGCTGCATTGTACAGTACACATACATAGAAGGAAATGTGTTAAAAGGTAGTGTTTGTACTCGAACGGTCCACTTCCAGTACAAAAACTATTCTTTACAGAATACTGAAACACCCTTAAACTATGGTGCAAGGGTGTCTGCGTTGGTGTGTGCAGCCCAAACTTTGCTTTGATACTGTTCTGCACTCTCCCTTTCTCACAGCACAGCGCAGCAACTTTAGATGCTGAGCTGCACTGCATTGCGAGTCTTTTTTGTATATCTGGGACTAAAAATATACAGAAAATTGTACAAGAAATTGTATTCAGCAGCATATACTGGAGAATGGGTGGGCCCTAGTCCAAGGCACCCAATGAATGACATTCTCCAGCGAATGTGAACTGATAATTCTAGTGACTTAAATTGTGTGGGATTATTGAGCAATAATTGCTAAACATTTTTCAATAAAACAATAATAGCAACTAGCTTGTTTTATAGTGCTTGGTATAGCCAGGGCTTTAAGTGCGATGAAAAAGTGGGGTATGTCCTATGTAATTAAGGATGTGGCTTAAACACGTAAATTAATAATTACATTTCTGTGATTCCCATAGTGTGTCCAGTGCTTAAATTGAGCTGGTGGTTTCCGGTGCTTTGCACCAGCACTTAATTGTCAACACCGGCGCTTATGGCACTCTGCCACAAGGTGGTGCTGTCTGGCTAATTTGCTAATTTAGAGATGACCACAAGAACAGTTAATTATTCTTCAATACACATTAAAAACGACAATTACCTGCCTCCCAACCCATTCATATAGCTTTGGGGGCCTGAAATAGTCCGAATTGTCACACTTGTGGGAGTGTGATGGTTAGTAGTTGTGTTGTTACTATTATTAGTGGCATGGAAGGAACAATGTGTGGTGCAAGCTGCAGGGGCCTCCTGACGAGAGTCCTGGCACTTATTTGTTTTATAAATGAAGCACTGAGTGTGTCACCCTACCTTATTTTGGTGCCTCTCTGAGGTTTCCGTTACTGAATCCAGATATAACACAGCATCTGACATACATCAAACCCAACCAGTACTATTTACTTTGTCAGTGGTTGTCAGCTGTTTAACCCCTTGCCTGCTTATGACGGAACCACGCCGTCATGAGCCACGGGCGGCGTGTGCTCATGACGGCGTGGTTCCGTCATGAGGCTGCCGCTCCGCCCACGCGGCATTAATTCCCGGCCTGTGCGGGCGAATTAATGAGCAGGCGCGGCCGTGACGGAACCACGCCGTCATGAGCACACGCCGCCCGTGACTCATGACGGCATGGTTCCGTCACGAGCATGGCAGCGCCGCGCTCACCCCCCACACACCCTGCGCCACGGCGAAATTCGCGCCGCGGCCAAGGGGTTAAGATAAATGAGTAACAACAATGATTTTGTTGTAAATAAATAATATTGGAAATGTTTAAAATCTAAAAATGATGCAACTGTGAATTAAACATTACTGAGCACTGTGGAAGGGGTAATTGTCGTCAGAGTGTTCTCAATCCTGTAATTTTCATTCTAAGTTAGACATATACACCTTTTTTTCCACATCTCCTCCACCTTTTTCTTTCTTCTTCAGCACCCATTTATCACTCTCCCCTGAATACGCTTCCCCGCATCTCCTTCACCACCCCCCAAAAATACACAACATATTCACTCACCTGTTAGCACTGTATTTTGCTTTACTTTCGCCTTGTCAATATACCAAGGGGTATGTATTTCCTTCATACACATTTCCACAAAATCACAATTGCAACTGAAATACGTGACCATTGCTTGTTCACGCTTCAGAGCGGACAAGAATTGGTTTACATGGGTTGTATGACGTTACCACGCATTCCGTTGCAACGCATGCCTTTACCACGCATGCGTTACAACGCGAATGCCACTACCACTCATAACCTTTTCCACGAAAATGCCTTTAACACGCATATCTTTACAACGTTTTTCGTTTTAAAATCATGCATGTTAATGGCATTTTCTTGGTAAAGGTTATCTCCGATCCCTTCCCCATTACCATAATTCCCCGTCCCTGTACCCCTGTGCGACCCCATCCCTTAAATTATTATTTACATAATCTAAAATCCCCCTTACCTCTCCACGTCCTTTCCTCTCCTTTCTCTTCCGAAGTTCCGATCTACGTTGCACGTCGTTAAGAGGAAGCGGAAGTGTCTTTCCGTTTCCTCTAACGACGCCGATTGCCTCCGCATCTCGACTGAAACAGGTGCATTTTTTTTGGGGGGGGAGACCCCCCAACCCCCCTTTTTTAATCGCACACTTTTTTGGGGGGGGGGAACTCCCCCCGCCCCCCTTTTTTAATTTTTCCTTTAACACACATGCCTTTACTACGTATCTCGTAGTAAAGGTATGCGTGGTAAAGGCATTTCGTGGTAACCACGCATGCGTTGTAATGCATGCATGGTTATGGTAATGAGTGGAACCGGCCGCGTTGTAGTGGCTGTTTCCCATTTACATGTATTCTGAACACCTTTGTGCCCATTGACAGGCACTGTGAGAAATTTCCACTGCCTCCAGCCTCCACTACAGGACTTTAATAGTGGCCAGTTATAAATACCTGAAGGCAACTCAGTTGAAAGTATGCATTATAAAAGAGTAATATGCTACACGAAAAAAATACAGAAACGCAACATTACGGAAATAGCAAACACACTTAGGGAATGCAAGATTAAGTAAATAGTGGAATTTAAACAGGAACTAAATTACAGACATGGATAACCTTAACGTGTTTTTGGATTCATTGTTCAAAAATCAATCCGTGTTTTTGCCTGTAAAATTAAGACCATGAATCAGAGCTCGATAGGGACCAACTTCAATCAGGGCCGGACTGGCTACCGGGCATTCCTAAGTAAACAATGCAAAACCAAATGGTTTTAAAGTATGCTTTAAAACCATTTGTTTTGCTTTGTTTATTTAGAAGTGCATACAGGTCCCCATCCACAAAATCAGCCCACACAGCAATGAAATCGGCCCCCAGCTCGGCAGCCCACCAAAACGCCCGGTAGCCAGTCCAGCCCTGACTTCAATGCCCGTTTCTAATTACTTCCGGGACAGAGACACAAAGGGACCAGGCCCTTATAAAGTCCTGGTATAGCCATATATACCGTTTTGTACAATAATGAACTCAGGTGTTATTATTAGCTGACTCAATGGTTATGATTTGAATACTGACTTATCAGGATCTGTTATGAATTGCACGTGAAAAAATCATGCACTTCCCCATTCATTTCACTTTGAGTTTTTGAGCTGAACTACCAGAGAGCCCAACAGTAATCATTTGCCGGAAAATTGTAGAAATTGTGGGTGGGTCACTTTTAATATGGGAAAAAATGACATACCGGCGGCGCAAGGGGCTTGCAAATAAGCCCCTCGGTTTGATGCAGCACGCTCTCTCACCGGTAGTAGACAAAACTGTGGATGTGACCAAGCTTGCGATGCATAAGCGCGCGTCACCCAAATCTAGACATCAGCGTCACCCTTACCGCCTCCTGCGCAAGACATCTGGCCCAGCACATTACAATATTAATGAGGCAAGACGGTGCAGAAGGATTGCTGCTGGCAAAGATTAGCACCTGCTGCTTGATAAATATCATTCTGATTATTTGCTGAGACCCAACAGAAAAGGGCCAATGACTGCTGCGTGTCAGGCTGTAATTGACACATTTTACCCATAACAAATAGACCCCCGTGGGCTCTGCATCGTCTCTTACGGACATATGTCCCAGCCTTAGCACTGCTTGTGAGGAGATTTAAGGATTTTGAATTGCGCAGGTTGTATATTTCCATGTTACTGAACTGCACAGCAGGCTAATAATTTGTAAAGGGATTTAAGCGGGTATTAAAAATAAAAGACGACTCTATAATACTGTGGCAGACCTAATTTGTTTTCGGATGTTTTACATTTTAATTGGCTGATCCACGGGAGCTGCCAGTGCGCTTTGAATTGATAATTCAAGCTGCAGGTACTGAAGTCTGTGAAAAAGGGAAGAAACTCCGCAAGGTCAATCCATCACTGCCACCACTAGCTGACAACTTTTGTGTACCATCATTTAGCAAAACACGCACATCATTTGCTAATGAACTCAAATTGTTTAAATTCAGTGTGTACTAACATGTGTGAAGAATAACGCACAGAATGTTGCAAGGAAGTATTCTGTAATTATTAGAGACTCGTTTATGATAAAACAAGCATGCGTGTATTAATATCACACATTGTACATTGTTTTGATACTGCTCAGGATACACTTGTTTTTAGTGTATTTTGTGGCTTTATATCATTTAATTGAAATTAACATTGAAACTATAATACGTAAAACTGGAATGCCGATCTGCTTTCTGTTTTTTCAAAGTTCCCTTCTAGGCCCCTTTTACCATTTTACCATTCGCCTCATATTTTGTCTCCCCTCTTCCAAGTTTCTTCAAAGGGTTTTTCCATTCCTTTTTTCCTGTTATATTTTTATGGTGCTTGTAATGCTGGTGCTCTAGCCTTCTTCCTCAATTTCATATTTAGGTGTGGAAAATTGATCTTTTCGATTTTTTTGAAAAACTGATTCAGATTGTGGTTTTAGATGTTATGTGTTTTAGGTCTTTTGAATCTCAGGGGGATATTCACAAGAACGTGCGATAAACATCGCCAAAATAGGCGAACGCAATTTTCCATATCGTCGTCTATCGCGGGAAAATAACTCTGTGTCAACGTCGTATTCCCAACACGGCGGTAACATGCGATAGTTTCCCGAGAACGCCTCAAATGTCTGCGATACAACTACCGCGATGGCGATAAAAAAGGAAACCCGAACGTGAAAAAAGTTGCGATGGGCCCAACTGCGATAAAAGTCCAGCGAAAACCAGCGCCAGGCCCGCAAGTCCCGCAAGTAAGGCAGGAACAATCACTATAAAAGCGGCAAAAAAAAACACCCACAAAACACAAACAACTGCGAAGCACCATGGAGGGAGCCGGAGCAAGTACAGAGGACAACCAGAACCCCACAAGCCCCACGGAGGACCAGCCTGGGACCTCGGGGACAGGGAAGGGCAAGGTGAAGAATAAGAGGAACCCGCGTTTCAGTACGCAGGAAAACTAGATCCTCATTACGGAGGTGACAGAACACCACCACCAACTGTTCATCACCTCCACTGTGTTATTGGCAACTAAAAATACAATATGGCAGACCATCTTGGCCAAGGTGAATGCAGTCGGAGTGAAGAGAAGGGAAGTTGTTGACTGCAAGATGCGCTGGACTGATGTGAAGCACAAAACCAAGCTGAAAATCGCTGCCATCCTGAGAGCAGCAATGCAGGCTGGAGGTGGGAGCCCAGCGACACACCAGGAGCTGGATGAGATGGAGGAAATGGTGACCCGAGTAATCATTGGGGAGACGGTGGCAGGAGTTGGTGGACCGGACACTGCACAACATGACCTGAGCCAACAGCAACAGGGTGAGTAACGACCAGGGACTGGGGGGACGGGGGGAGATGGGCACAATGGCACACATGCACAATTAAGTACAGCACATCTGCGGACAAACCATGCCAAGAGTCACAACTCCGACCAAGAGCCCAATTTACCCAAGTCTACAACATCTCAGCACTGTATAAGCACAGTAGTGAAAGGCACACCACCTGAAAGGGAGAAGGGCCAGCCAAATCAGAGCAGAGGGGCAACACACCCACAATGCAGCACACACACATAAGAATCAGAGCACCCCGACATTGACAACAATTTGGTACAAACTGCAACACTCCCACAACAGAACAGAGGACACAACTGCTGCCGCTTGTGTGTAGAAAATGGCCATTCACATTTGGCATAGCAGGAAACTGAGATGACAATGGACAAGTAAAACCTCACATCCCTGATGGTGTAGAAATGTCAACTGTCCCGCATCAAATAGGCATCCCTTCACAAACAGTCACAATGTACATTGTCATGCAGTCCATTAGTAAACTTGTACAATGCGTGAACATACATGTGAGTACAGTGTCAATCTGCATCTCCCCTTCACATTGCAGAGGGAGAATCAACACCTCCTGCATAGCAGACACAACAACTCAGCACTGATGACGAAGAGGACCTCCACAACATCGACACCGACGCCCTCCAGCAGCTCATGGACAGCTTCGGCACCCCACCTCCAGGAGCAGGGCAGCCCAGCTGCATCGAGGAGACCCCGCCCCCTGAACAGACCACACAGCAGGAAGCACCCACCACCACGGCTGTCTCCCAGGACCCCCACGACCAACACATGGCATTCCAACGCCGTGTTAGGGTGCCAGGAGAAGATGGCTGATCTGCTGCAGGTGGGGTTCGACCTCATGGCAGCCAAACTAGATGCCATATGTGGGTGTCTAAGTCCCATCAGGGTCCACTTACAGTCCCTAACGGACACCCACTGTCCGCTCCATGCTCTCCAACAATCCATGGCGGACATCGCTGGAGTCATGACTCGGAGACAAGAACAAGTGTCTAGTCAGAGTGGCTCCAGCGATGTCAGCCGGGAGCTTGGGCACATGCGGTGGATCATGGAGAACATGGAGCGGATGCATGCGGAACGATTGGCTGCCACGGCTGCACACCAGCGAGATGTAGCTGGGATCTCCCATGCCCTGCAGATCCTCATCATGGCATTGCCGCCACACGGCCTGGCGCCGATGACTTCTGCTGCTACTACTCCATCCACATCTCCGCCCCCTGAAGTGTCAGTGCCACACAGTGCGGCAGACCAAACACCACCACCCACATGTGAGGCACCTGACACATCAGAGGACGAAGATGATAATGAATCTGGCTTGGTGGTAAGATTGAAGTGGTAGCATACATCACCACCATATGGCCTGTTTCAGCTTGGTTCTGCCCTTTGCATCATGCCCTGGAATAGCATCTTCCACTGTCCCCGTTACACTCAGCGACACTCACCTTGGACCACGACATGGACTGCCATATTTGGAATGGTTACCAATGACACAGCAAACACACTGCAGACTGAAGTCTTCCTCTTCCGATGAACTTGTCAATCCCTAAAGGACTCTGGCTGGCCCTCCACGGGGCGACAATGTAAAGTGGGGTTTGCATGGCCCTGTACTGGTCCAGCTTAAACACCCCAATGAATGCGAATAAAACATTCAAATTCAAACTGATGTGTCATGGCCCTGATCAATTATGCATGAAAGTATTGATGAATGTAGGGACAGTGATTCCACATAAATGGTACTCCCTGGGTAATGCTATCAATGCGCATGTATGGCCGTGACCCAGATAGGCAGTGAGACACACATCGTCATTCAAAACAACTCACATCACAGTTGAATACAAGTGAATGTGCGTAGACTTTATTAGCATATGCGTGTCAGGACGGGCAAGAGAAGTGCCACAACATGCGGACCAATGCAGCAGCATGTCAGAATGAGGAACATTGCCAAGCGCCACTGTCCACTCCGGGGGAGTGCCTCACCTTTCACAGGTGTGTGTTACCCCGCGTGGTTGTCTGCCCGTGTATTCGGGGTCCAGGCGAATGCAGCCATGTCCACTGTTGTCGTGGGATATGTGACCAGAATTCAAAGATGCAACAAGGTGTCGGGACATGTGCAATGGGTTCCAAACTGTTGTGCCTGCAGGTACGTAGTTACACGTCCATGAAAGCGATTGCAGCTTCGTAGGCAATCATTTCCAACATGAGGTCATTGTCGACTCCATCGAACAGGACGGTGAGGCTATCCATTAGCAGGTCCGGACAGATGTGCTGCGTCCACCCCCTGTCACCAATTAGCACTACAGCCCAATAGGGGAGCGGCTCAATGTGGTCACTGCACACGAGGAGTTCTGCAATATCCCAGGTCCAGCTGCCAGCATGTATGCCAAGTATCCAGGCATCCCATAGACGGGTATCACGGTGACACTCCTGGTCGTGGGCTAACAGGGGCGCACACACATGTTGAAATCCAGTTCGCCTACCGTCCTGTTGGATAGGCAGACATCCATGGACCACTCGAATATGCACGATCGACAATGCAACATAGGCTGAACGCAGGTGACGTTGGCAAGGCGGAAGCTAGCCGGTAACTGACCCGCAGCACTACCAATGGCAGTGCCCCCAGTAAATGCAGCATACGTGCACGGTACAGTTCCATGTGACAGGGGTTGTGCATGTGTCCCGGATGTTCTGCCATTGCGTTAGTGGCCCTGGTTGAAGCGGCACTGTTCTGACCTGCGCCAGTTCTGTGGATGAAATGCCACCGCTCGGATCAATGAGTTGTTTAAGTGTGCAACGGTTGTACGCCTGGGATGGTGTGGGAGTAAGTGCGAAGGCCATTCCATGCAAGATAACTCCGAGCAAGGACTTTTGTGGGTGGGGTGTGTATATGTTGGTCTGTCGTCGGACTGTGCGTAGTGTGGGAGTCGTCCTAAACTGCTATCGTATCTGTCAGGGGGTGCCGGACACATGCAATTCCGAGGTCGGATGTGCTTCCGCCTGATGGTTCAGACAAAGGAGCTTTCATCCCTAATGTCAGTTTGTCATCTGCTTGCATTCAGGAATTGTGATGTGGCTTGTTGGGTGTGGGGTGGGATGTGTGCGACTTTGGGATTCATGTTTGACATGACTTCCATGTGGCAAATGAGTGGCATCACTGTGTGTTACGTTGCCTCACAGGAGCTCCTCCATCCCCCCGAGCCTATTCACTTATGTACGGTGCACGGTTGCATCACTTGCACTCCAACGGCACACCATTGTCATGCCTGTCTGCGCATGTCCACAAGCCTTACAACGACACTGTGATGTTGGCTGTTGAAGGTGGGCGGCCATGTGAGTGTAGGCCTATGGTAATGATAGTGCGGACACAGATGTAGAGTTCATGCCTGGCTGAAATCGCGCTGCGATTAAGGCTAGGCATTTAGCTCATGCTGCGGCAATGCAGATACACACAACACTTGGCATGTATGAGCCAAGACCCCGAGCGGTCTTGCGCTCCTTCATTTCACCGTTCGTGCAAGACCGCCCTCCGGGTGCATGCTACATTGCAACATTGTCAATTGCGGGCCGGGTGGCGCCTACACTACAACAGAGACACATGCATTGGTGACTTCCTTGTCCAGGACAGAACTGAACCACGCCCTGAGCCCCGGGCTAATTCTACACACCTCTGTGCTGGACTGACGTACGCCGGCCCAGCCCACTCTGCTTACGCTTACAGGGGGGGGACAGAGCTACATGTCCAAGGTCTTACCCACTGCCTGAGGTAACATGGTTGCATCCACTGTCCACAGCACGATGTGATGTGGTAGGGCCAGGGGCCAACATGCATACATAATGACCACACGGACACACTTAGATGTATGGTGGAACTGGCTACGGGCACGTGCACCCGGCCCCTTTTTATTACCAGGGTCACATGTCCAGTGACGCCTGTGCTGGATGGGTGTGGGGTGAGTGTAAGCCAGCCCTCAGGGAGTGGTTGGTGCTGGCAACAACTAGAACAGTGATCATCGGATCAACACACAGATTCAATCATAAAGGGTCCATGACTTGCAGTGCACTGAGGTAGGGGCACCAGAACTGGACTCACACACAAAAGATTACATCATAAAGGGTCCATGACTTGAGGTGCACTGAGTTCGTGGCACCGGAAGTGCTCGGCGGGTGCGCGTCCTGCGATGATGCGTCGTCCGGGCGGGCCACACTGGAAGCAATGTCTGTTGCCTACTGGACTGCGCCATAAATAAATCAAGACTCAATTCGAATTGTGAGCCCTGCTGACCGCAGTGTAGGCCGGAGGCAGTGGTCAGCAAGGGCCCACAGCCAAGTGGCGTTGACTTGAGCTGCACAGAGTTAGTGGCACCTGAAGCGCTCAGCGGGTGCGCGGCCTGCGATGATGCGTCGTTTGACTTGGGGGACCTGCTGACCGCAGAGTAGGCCGGAGGCAGCGGTCAGCAAGGGCCCACAGCCACGTGGCGTTGACTTGTGCTGCACAGAGTTAGTGGCACCTGAAGTGCTCAGCGGGTGCGCGGCCTGCGATGATGCGTCGTTTGACTTGGGGGACCTGCTGACTGCAGTGTAGGCCGGAGGCAGCGGTCAGAAAGGGCCCACAGCCATGTGGTGATGACTTGTGGTGCACTGAATTAGTGGCACCTGGAGCGCTCAGCGGGTGCGCGGCATGCGATGATGCGTCGTTTGACTTGGGGGATCTACTTACCGCAGTGTAGGCCGGAGGCAGCAGTTAGAAAGGGCCCACAGCCACTTGGTGATGACTTGTGGTGCACTGAGTTAGTGGCACCTGGAGCGCTCAGCGGGTGTGCAGCCAGCGATGATGCGTCGTCCAGGCGGCCCGCACTGGAAGCAATGTCTGTTGTCTACTGGACTGTGCCATAAATAAATCAAGACTCAATTTGAATTGTGAGCCCTGCTGACCACAGTGTAGGCCGGAGGCAGCGGTCAGAAAGGGCCCTCAGCCACTTGGCGATGACCTGTGGTACACTGAGTTGGTGGCACCTGAGCGCTCAGCGGGTGTGCAGCCAGGGATGATGGCGTGTCCTCGCAGGTCAGGATTGGATTTGATTTGAGTGCCCTGCTGACGCAGTGTAGGCCGAAGGCAGTAGTCAGCACACACATAACTCTGCGGTGCTGTGCCGTTGGTTGCGCTTGGGGCCTGTGTCGCAAAAAGCAGCGATCGGCTGAGGAGGCTGGCGGTCATGGTGGTGGACTCGTGGCAGGGTGAGGGGCGCCACCCTGGCAGACGCGTTGGCCATCCCGGAAGTGAACCACGCCCAGAGCCCCGGTCTATTTATTCACACTCCTACGCTGGTGTGGCGTACTCCGGACCAGCCCACTCCGCTTCCGCGTACAGGGGGGGACGACACAGCTACATGAGCATGGTCTTCCCCACTGCCTGAGGTAAGATGGTTGCGTCCACTGTCCACAACACTGCACACACCAGCAGTATATGTCCACAGGGACATGTCTGTGCTCTGCATACTGGAGTCTGTCCAGCACATCACCGCCACACTTGGCATTGTGTACATTCTTATTCATGCGTGACTTGCCTCCTTCACACATACTTGGTTCCTACCTCTCCCCACATTCTACAATTGTGTGGCTGATGGGGCCATGCCGTTTTCGGAAGGTCAGCTGTCTTGTTCTGCGCTGCCTCGGTGGTAGTCCGGGGGGGGCAGGAGGGGGGCCTGGGGGTGGTGGCAGTGGGTGTTGTGGACCTCTTGGGTCTCCGAGCTGCATGATCATTAGATCCATGACGTGTTGGTCTTCAGATGTGGCTCTGGGCTGGGCTCCCTTTCATACTGCAGGTTGTCATCCTGCTTAACACCAGTGAAAGGCAGGTGTCAAATCCCTGCTGCTAACGCGCCTTATCGCCTGTTTTCGGGTCGCATCGCAGATCTGGCTGCTCGTTGTGAATATCGCGAAGTGGTGTTTTCGTGTGTTTTTGCTCGGGTACGCCTACTCTGCATGTCATTAGCGTTAATTGTCGCTCTCATCCATGGCGATGTGTTTTGCGGCAGCTATCGCAGGAAAACTGGCGATGTCGGCAGTTTGCACCAGCTTGTGAATAGTGCGATAAGTCTGTCGCCACTTTTGCGGCGCTAAAGTGCTGACAAATCGGCGATGGCTCCTTGAGAATATGCCCCTCAGTCTTTTTTTGTGCCTAAGCCTATAACCAGGTGCTGTATTTTAAGTCATAGATGGGTTTGATGATCATAGGCAGTGCTTTAAATGGGACAGTACTGTCCTGTCCTGAGTACCTGCACTTCTTTAATTTGAAAAGGGAGAGTATCGGCATTTCTCAGCGCTGCTGCAGAACATTTAATGGGAGAGTACCAGCCCTTCCCAGGAGCAAGCAGTCACTCTAAAGAGTGAGTACCTGCACTTTTGTATTTTCATTTAAAGCACTGATCATACGGCATATTCGTGCTACAGCACCTGCAGCATGTGCTGTACCTCTTCAAGGCATGGAGATTGATTCATATGTGCTGAAGGTGCTGCAAGTGAAAGCATGCCAAAGCCTAGCTTCATCATGGGAAAATGGATTCAGGGCTTGCTCCCATAATGCCTCCTGCTTCCTGCCCCCTCTATTGAACCTTTTCAAATAACTCGAGTAACATAGGACACAAACAAGGTTAGGGTTCAGCAGAGGGGCAGAGGGGGTGATCAAAGCTAATAAGGATGTTGGGAAGGCTTTTTCCTCCAACCTTTTTCTGCTGTGGTAATTTCCTTTATGAACACTGCTGGGCGGAACTACAAGAGAGTGAGAATGCAGCAGCCCATGCATGGATAAGCCAACTGGTCCATTTTGTGGCATTGTGTTTTTGGAACATTTGTAATTGTCTTTGTTAGAAAGTCAATCTATTAGTGGAGAAAGATGTTGGTCCTTCTCAAGAAATAGGTCTGCAACCTTCCTTCTACTGCAAACCAAGTACTTCATTGTAGTACTTGACTCTCTCAGGGTAGCAGGGCAGCGCAGTTCTAGGCCTACTTAGGGAAGGTGGTGTGGGCTAGTTCCCCATTTCACAGGTATGAAACAAACAGCATCCATTAAATCAGGTCCAGTCAGTGCTTTTAGTTATAAGAAGAGGAAAAGTATTTATTAGGAATAATAATAATAATAAAATAATAAAATAGGTTTATAAAGCGCTCAATTGCCGCCGCGTCTTGGCGCTGGAAAGTGTGAGAAGGGGCTGCTCTATTAGTTCCTGCAACTAAGTTGGGGGGAACAACCAGGATTTGAGCGATTTCCTAAAATGCTGCCTGTTTGGCTGCAGCCTCATAGCAATTGGCATCTTGTTCCACAGTGTAGCTGCACAGTGGGATAGACTCCTGCCTCCCCATCTTGCTCTGCGGATTTTGGAGATTTGAACCAGACCCACGTTTGTGGATCTAAGGTTTCTCGTGGGCGAGTACCATAAGAACAATTTTTGACTGTCACCAGCACCACCTCCGTATAGTGCCTTGTGAACCAGACAGAGGGCCTTGAATTCCACTCGCTGCTGGATAGGGAGCCAATGTAGTGATCTTATACCAGCAGAGGTAGAATGGCCTTTAGGGATGTTTAAAAGCAAGCGAGCAGCTGCATTTTGTAGGGACTGCAATTTAGTCATCTGGGCCTTGTCAATACCCAGAAAGAGTGCATTGCAGTAGTCTATTTTAGAGAGGATATGAGCTACTACCACAGTTTTCCTGAGTTCCTGAGGAATAAAGGGGAAAATCTTACATAAGATCTTCAGTAAAAAGAAACAGGAGGACGTTAGGCGGTTTATCTGGCCTGTAAAGTTTAGTTGGTTGTCAAAGATTACTCCTAGATTCCTGGCCTTAGTTGTCGGACGGGGACACTCACCCGCCTCTGTTGGCCACCAAGTTTGGTTCTACAGGGTAAGGCCCTTGCCAAACTCCATAACCTCCATTTTCGCGGTGTTAATTTTAAGAAAGTTTTGACTCATCCAGCTCATGATTTCGGTCACACAGGTATGGAAGCTGATGGCAGTAGCCTCCGGATGTTTAGATACGGATATAATAAGCTGAGAATCATCCGCATATGAGACCAAAGTGAAACCATGCTCTCTGATGATTCTGGCCAGGGGAGTGACATAGATGTTAAATAGCGTGGGTGATAGGGCCGATCCCTGCGGCACCCCGCATGGGAGATGGAAAGTGTCAGATTGCAGATTGTCCTAGAGTATGCTCTGCTCCCTACAAGCTAGAATGGAGGCGAGGAGGGCCAGGGCCATCCCCCCAATCCCCACAGCCTTCAGCCGCCGCACTAACACTGTTTGATTCACGGTGTCAAATGCTGCTGATAGGTCTAGAAGGATAAGGACGGCCCTGCCCCCCCGTCCACCTGTCTGCGAATCTCCTCTGTAGCCATTATCAAAGCCGACTCTGTAGAATGGCATGATCGAAAGCCATGCTGACTGGGGTCTAACAAGTTATTGGAGTCAAGATACTGAGTTACCTCCCTGTTCACCGATTTTTCAAGAATTCTGGCTGCTATTGGCAAGCATGAGATCGGTCGATAATTTTCGACCTCAGTCGGGTCCAGGGCAGGCTTTTTGAGGATCAGCCTAATACAAGCTTTTTTCCAGGCACAGGGAAAAATCCCTGACTCCACTACTTTGTTTAGGAGGGGAGTTAAATAGGAGCTAATCGTTTCTGAGACTAGGTGTAAAATGGGGGGGGACATGGATCGTTGGGTGATTCTGACTTCGTTGTTGAAAGGAGGTTATTCACTTTCTCTTGTGTAAGGGTCAGGAAACTCGTTAATTGGCTCTGAGTGGTATTCTCCTCAGCAGGCAGCCTATTAGGTATGGCCGCAACATGAGCTGTGTGGAGGAGGTCATCATAGATTAGTTGCACCTTCGTTTGAAAGAAGTTAGCCATCTTATTACAGAAAGCTTGGTCAGGCCTGAAGTAATTGGCCTGCTGCGGCTTAGATAGGGCTTGGACTAATTTAAAAAGCTCCTTAGAGGAGTTTTTAGCCTCCCCAATTTTAGTTGTAAAATAGTCCATTTTGGCTTTTATAATGGACTCCTTGTATTGTTCCAAGGCTAGGTTATATGCCAGTTTGTGCTCCTTACTATAGTCGGATCTCCATATGTGTTCGACTCTCCTGCATTTGGATTTAAAGCTTTTAAGGCCTGGTCCATACCATGGCGATGTCGCCTGGAGTCTTCTTGTTCTAATAGTTTTTCTGGGGCTACCTGGTTGACCGCTAGTCTAATCCAATTCTCAAACTGGAAAACCGCTTCATTATTATCAGCGACCAATGAGGGAGGGCAAATTACATTACATTACACTACACATTTATTTACAAATATATACATGATGGAAGGTGGAAATACCTATAGTGGCACCCTCCTTCTAATTCACACCCCTAACAATCCCTGTACCCTATAACCGTTATACCCCCAATATATACTAGACACAATACACTTGGTGTAGTTTTCCAATGGCAGTCCTACTGGCTTTGTCAGGGTATCACCACATTACTAAAAGCAGAAATGTGTCATGTATGTCAGACCATTAAAATCAATAAGCCCACTTTTAATGAAATTCATTAATACCTTTAATGCATCACTGCACAGGAAAAGTTGTGTTTTGCTCCATGTGGTGCATGTGCTGTACCTCTTCAAGGCATGGAGATTGATTCATATGTGCTGAAGGTGCTGCAAGTGAAAGCATGCCAAAGCCTAGCTTCAGCATGGGAAAATGGATTCAGGGCTTGCTCCCATAATGCCTCCTGCTTCCTGCCCTCTCTATTGAACCTTTTCAAATAACTCAATTAATATAGGACACAAACAAGGTTAGGGTTCAGCAGAGGGGCAGAGGGGGTGATCAAAGCTAATAAGGATGTTGGGAAGGCTTTTTCCTCCAACCTTTTTCTGCTGTGGTAATTTCCTTTATGAACACTGCTGGGCGGAACTACAAGAGAGTGAGAATGCAGCAGCCCATGCATGGATAAGCCAACTGGTCCATTTTGTGGCATTGTGTTTTTGGAACATTTGTAATTGTCTTTGTTAGAAAGTCAATCTATTAGTGGAGAAGGATGTTGGTCCTTCTCAAGAAATAGGTCTGCAACCTTCCTTCTACTGCAAACCAAGTACTTCATTGTAGTACTTGACTCTCTCAGGGTAGCAGGGCAGCACAGTTCTAGGCCTACTTAGGGAAGGTGGTGTGGGCTAGTTCCCCATTTCACAGGTATGAAACAAACAGCATCCATTAAATCAGGTCCAGTCAGTGCTTTTAGTTATAAGAAGAGGAAAAGTATTTATTAGGAATAATAATAATACTATAATAATAAAATAGGTATATAAAGCGCTCAATTGCCGCGGCGTCTTGGCGCTGGAAAGTGTGAGAAGGGGCTGCTCTATTAGTTCCTGCAACTTAGTTGGGGGGGAACAACCAGGATTTGAGCGATTTCCTAAAATGCTGCCTGTTTGGCTGCAGCCTCATAGCAATTGGCATCTTGTTCCACAGTGTAGCTGCACAGTGGGATAGACTCCTGCCTCCCCATCTTGCTCTGCGGATTTTGGAGATTTGAACGAGACCCGCGTTTGTGGATCTATGGTTTCTCGTGGGCGAGTACCATAAGAACAATTTTTGAATGTCACCAGCACCACCTCCGTATAGTGCCTTGTGAACCAGACAGAGGGCCTTGAATTCCACTCGCTGCTGGTTAGGGAGCCAATGTAGTGATCTTATACCAGCAGAGGTAGAATGGCCTTTAGGGATGTTTAAAAGCAAGCGAGCAGCTGCATTTTGTAGGGACTGCAATTTAGTCATCTGGGCCTTGTCAATACCCAGAAAGAGTGCATTGCAGTAGTCTATTTTAGAGAGGATAAGAGCTACTACCACAGTTTTCCTGAGTTCCTGAGGAATAAAGGGGAAAATCTTACGTAAGATCTTCAGTAAAAAGAAACATGAGGACGTTAGGCGGTTCATCTGGCCTGTAAAGTTTAATTGGTTGTCAAAGATCACTCCTAGATTCCTGGCCTTAGTTGTCGGACAGAGACACTCACCCGCCTCTGTTGGCCACCAACTTTGGTTCCACAGGGTTAGGCCCTTGCCAAACTCCATAACCTCCGTTTTCTCGGTGTTGATTTTAAGAAAGTTTTGACCCATCCAGCTCATGATTTCGGTCAGACAGGTATGGAAGCTGATGGCAGTAGCCTCCGGATGTTTAGATACGGATATAATAAGCTGAGAATCATCTGCATATGAGACCAAAGTGAAACCATGCTGTCTGATGATTCTGGCCAGGAGAGTGACATAGATGTTAAATAGCGTGGGTGATAAGGCCGATCCCTTCGGCACCCCGCACGGGAGATGGAAAGTGTCATATTGCAGATTGTCCCAGAGTATGCTCTGCTCCCTACAAGCTAGAATGGAGGCGAGGAGGGCCAGGGCCATCCCCCCAATCCCCACAGCCTTCAGCCGCCGCACTAACATTGTGTGATTCATGGTGTCAAATGCTGCTGATAGGTCTAGAAGGATAAGGATGGCCCTGCCCCCCCGTCCACCTGTCTGCGAATCTCCTCTGTAGCCATTATCAAAGCCAACTCTGTAGAATGGCATGATCGAAAGCCATGCTGACTGGGGTCTAACAAGTTATTGGAGTCAAGATACTGAGTTAACTCCCTGTTCACCGAGTTTTCATGAATACTGGCTGCTATTGGCAAGCATGAGATCGGTCGATAATTTTTTACCTCAGTCGGGTCCAGGGCAGGCTTTTTGAGGATCGGCCTAATACAAGCTTTTTTCCAGGCACAGGGAAAAATCCCTGACTCCACTTCTTTGTTTAGGAGGGGAGTTAAATGGGAGCTAATCATTTCTGAGACTAAGTGTAAAATGGCGGGGGGACAAGGATCGTTGGGTGATCCTGACTTAGTTGTTGAAAGGAGGTTATTCACTTTCTCTTGTGTAAGGGTCAGGAACTCGTTAATTGGCTCTGAGTGGTATTCTCCTCAGCGGGCAGCCTATTAGGTATGGCCGCAACATGAGCTGTGTGGAGGAGGTCATCATAGATTAGTTGCACCTTCGTTTGAAAGAAGTTAGCCATCTTATTACAGAAAGCTTGGTCAGGCCTGAACTGATTGGCCTGCTGCGGCTTAGATAGGGCTTGGACTGATTTAAAAAGCTCCTTAGAGGAGTTTTTAGTCTCCCCAATTTTAGTTGTAAAATAGTCCATTTTGGCTTTTATAATGGCCTCCTTGTATTGTTCCAAGACTAGGTTATAAGCCAGTTTGTGCTCCTTACTATAGTCGAATCTCCATATTTGTTCGACTCTCCTGCATTTGGATTTAAAGCTTTTAAGGCCTGGTCCATACCATGGCGATGTCGCCTGGAGTCTTCTTGTTCTAATGGTTTTTCTGGGGCTACCTGGTTGACCGCTAGTCTAATCCAATTCTCAAACTGGAAAACCGCTTCATTATTATCAGTGACCAATGAGGGAGGGCAAATTACATTACATTACACTACACATTTATTTACAAATATATACATGATGGAAGGTGGAAATACCTATAGTGGCACCCTCCTTCTAATTCACACCCCTAACAATCCCTGTACCCTATAACCATAATACCCCCAATATATACTAGACACAATACACTTGGTGTAGTTTTCCAATGGCAGTCCTACTGGCTTTGTCAGGGTATCACCACATTACTAAAAGCAGAAATGTGTCATGTATGTCAGACCATTAAAATCAATAAGCCCACTTTTAATGAAATTCATTAATACCTTTTATGCATCACTGCACAGGAAAAGTTGTGTTTTGCTCCATGTGGTGCATTCCAGGCACCAGCAGTGTTTTTTCAGTGCTTCAGGTCTCTACATTTTGCAGGTTTTGGGAAGTCTCAGTTGTACTGCTCTTCCGCCTCACACAAGACGTGTCTGTTGTCTGAGTGCCCAAAACAACTCCTGGACCCGGGGCCTTCTTTAGTAGAAGCGCCATGACCACAGGATACAGTGCCCTCCATGACTGCATCCTCCAGGTCCCATGGTCTGCTTTGGCCACCCGAGTAAGTGGCAGTCAGAGGCCCATTTTTCTGGTGGTCCCACTCCTGCAGGACCATTCCGCAGAATACTCAGGAGAACCCCTGGGTCCCTCCCCCAGCAGGCCCATCCCTTTACTGTCCCGCAGAGGGTTTACGGTGTGCGGAAACAAGTCATAGTTCCTGGGTTACAACTGAAGTTATAAGTCCTTTCTGTCCATCTTCGCATTTGGGTTGAGGTGTCTTGCCTCCTTCAGCTGGGCATTCCTCCATTATTGCTTTCACAGGTCTAGAATGTTCTGTAATGGCTCTCCCTTGTGCAGAGTTTTTTAAGTGGAGGTGAAAAGTTATAGAAGGTAGGCACTGCTGCCTAATCCTAGGATGGTACATCATCACTCCATCCCTGACACAACCGACCTGCAAACTATTGTGGGAATTTCCAAGATGGCACAATCAATCCTTTTGTGTCCTTTGCTGGAGGGCAATGAGGTTTTGAGTCTCACCGTAAGAACTTGGGTACAGGGGTGGAGAGCCAATCCCTCGAATTTCGAGGGTAGGTTGGTGGGTGTGGACTCTTGGGTAATCTCCTGGATGTGACCTGCTTTCTAGTTGTGTGTTTCAAAGTCTCAGTGTTCCTGTTTTTCCCTGCTAATAACTTTGGGATTTCTGAAAGTAGCAGAGTTGGAGCAAATCTGTCATTTCAGAGTCAGTTGGCACTAATGACAAAGCTACTTTGGGTGTTGTGGATCTGGGTTTCATGAGGACGATGTGAATTGACTGCTTTGTTTCTACCTGTGTGGTTCCTCTGTATTTAGACCATGTCAGCCAGGTCTCATCTACACCTCCTATTTCAAATATGTAGTTTCCTATCTCAGGGCTTCTATAAGCCTGGCCACTCTTTCCATTTTCTTTGTGCTGAGACCTAAGGCGCATTTTTCCTGGTACTCTAGTCATTACTGGTGCTACGCTAACATCTGGAACAGTCTCAGGACTTTATATATCTGTGGAAAATAGGCTGTTATGGAGAAGGATAATATCAGATGGAGGTATTCATTGCCAATAATGACTGTGTCCTTAATGCTCTTCTTAATTCATTTTCTCTCATACAGTCTTCCAGAATCACCTAAATATGGATTTTGCTTTTGCTGAATCTTTCAATAAGGTAATTGGGGAATTATGATATATGCCCCTACCCTCCAACAATTAGGTCCTCAATATTGAATGCCGGTACACTCTTAATCTATTTCCATTTCTATGGGAATTTGCCCTCTCCCTTCTCTAGCCACTAATAGTGTTCCTTCTCCTAGACCCTGGTGCATCACTTGCTCTTGCATTGTCTGGGAAAAGGCTGAAGCTAAGGAAGGTGCAGGAGGAGTATAAAGGATAGTCCCCTCATTGCACAGATGCTCCATTACACAAAATTCATTTTTCCTTGAAGCTAATATCATTATTTGGATTGTATTCAAGCTTGGGCCAGGGCTTTTACATATTTTCCGACTTTTAGGCAGGTGTGTGGTGGAGTCTGCCATCGTGTAAGGGAGTTTAGTAAGAGATCTGAAGACTGTTATCTATGAAATATTTAGTTGTTCTTCTGTCTTCAAAGAACTAAAACATGTTAAGCACTTTGGAGGAACCTGAGGATGCAGGGTCCCGCTTCCTCTTTAATGCATGTTTCCCATCAGGTCTTTCTTTATGCTGGCTTCCTGTTGTCATTTTTTGAATTTGTGTTTTTTGTTAACCAACCTGTGGTAGCATCAGAGTGCTTTTAGATTGGGGTGTATGTAGGATTAATACTATAACTAGTATATATTAGAAGGTACCCAGTGATAGTAGACCAGGCAATCGTCCGAAAAGGGAGGAGAGGGTGGCTGACTGACATTATATATGATTTCAGCATGATGATTCAGCCTTTCAAAGAGCAGGAGTCCTGAGTGACTTGATGAAGGAGTTGTGACCTTGATTAGGCGTCTCACTGGAAAGGGATGGGGAGCTAACTGGAGGACACTTGCTCATATAGGAATTCCCAAAGGGCTTAGTTGATGAGATGGGTTATAAGGGACAGGCAGTATTGATTTGTCATTATAGTGCATAACTGTCAGCTTCTGGCTTGGGGCTCACAAGGCAAATTATTGTTCTTGTTTGTAAAAAGGCCAGAGTGATGCTGTAGTAGCTTCTGTTTTAGTTTTAATGAGAAAGGCTGTTCTAGGTAAGGTTGCTCTTTGTTGTTATATGCCTTCATTATTGCCCATGCGTGAGAGCGGGAACTGAAGATTGTCATATCAGATTCAAAAGAGAGCTGATTTGTAATTTTGTTTCCTAAGCACTTAAACAGGGTTGGCTTAATAATACTGTCCATGTCTCTCCTAGAACCAGTTGCTTCAGGGAAGTGTGAAGACAACACAGCCATAGGTTCTCATTTTTCCCCATCTTGCTATTCATGTAATTCCAGAATAGTTTGCATTACAATGTTGTCATTACCTTTTTCTTATTTTGTGCATTATTTTAAAAAAGATTCCAGTTGGATGAGCCTGGTGTTCACCTTGAACTACTGACTGCAAGCACAAAAAGGGTCCAAACTTTCTTGGTAGAGTAAAGTGGGTGTCTGCAGGGGAGGAGTGAGGTAGAAAAGGATCAGAGTGGTTAGAGAAAGAGTTCAAATAATGCATGCACCTGATATTTTTGACAAGTTTAAGTTGTAAAGTCAGGACAAAAATGTGCACAGTTCATACTGCAAAAAGAACAATTGATGTACA
This sequence comes from Calotriton arnoldi, assembly GCA_963921515.1. Taxonomy (NCBI): domain Eukaryota; kingdom Metazoa; phylum Chordata; class Amphibia; order Caudata; family Salamandridae; genus Calotriton; species Calotriton arnoldi. Next base: position 115,038 of record CAWUFW010013436.1, read on the forward strand.
TAATGTTGAACAATGTCAAACATTCACACCAGTACAGAGATCTGGGCCTAAATCCGTCGTTTTTGTGCTCTCCATGCCATTCCAGTTTAAACCCAGCCATATGCAAATCAGTCTTGACCCTGCTCCCCATGGGAACAGCCCAGCCCGAACTGCCAGGCCAGGTACTCCCTGGACCAGAAACAAGCATCCTAGGACCGGTTTCTGGGTATCACCACCCATCAGCCAGACTAACTTGACTCCAGTAGCATGGAGAGCACGGGACACACATCTGGGCATACCTGCCCCATTTGGGGTGACAAATGCAAAAAGAACAATTGATGGACAGAATGTTGAACAATGTCAAACATTCACACCAGTACAGTGATGTGGGCATAAATCCATTGTTTTATTGCTCCCCATGCCATTCCAGTTTAAACCCAGCCATATGCAAATCAGTCTTGACCCTGCGCCCCCTGGGAATAGTCCAGCCTGAACTGCCAGGCCAGGTTCTTCCTGGACTGGAAACAAGCATCCTATGATCGGTTTCGGGGTATCACCCCTCATCAGCCTGGCTAGCTTGACTCCAGTGGCATGGGGAGCACAGGACCCACGTCGGGGCACACCTGTCCCACTCTGGGTGACAAATGCAAAAAGAACACTTGATGGACAGAGATCTGGGCCTAAATCTATTGTTTTTACTGTGATCTGGCCTCTGTTTTGTCTGTCAGCATTGACATCTGTATAGTAGCATGGTCTGCAGCTAATTGTTGAAAAGTATATCCCTCACCCCTGTTCCCGTTCACTGCCTAAGACCTAGGCTAATATTCTGTGACACACATTTTTAAGCAGGTACATGATGAGAATCATGGAAGTAAAACTCTCCTCACCTGGATTTTTGCCACCTTTCCTCATGTCTTTCTTTTCACCACAACAACCAGGAAAGGCACTGTTAGATGACGGTGCTGCACAATACTAACTGAGATAGAGTTAAGACAGGTACCTCCAACTCGGGATGGGCCGTTGCCATCTGGATGCGGAATCCTGGAGTACACATGAAACCAATACCATGGAAAACAATAGTCACTGACATTGCAAGCTGCACAGTGCATGCAATGCAACATAAGAATGTTGTATGAACAGCAACTTCTGCTGGAAATGGGGCATTGTGGGACATATTTCCTTTTATTGTGTCTCATTAATTTTAACATTATTAATAATTTTCTTAAATATTGTAACAAATAGCCTAGACCTAGACAACACAACCCAGATTAAAAGCAAAAGGCTTGTCTGATGTGACCTGTTGGCCTTCATCAGATTTAGCGGGCCGTCGTGAGGACATTATACAATGGTATTATGCTAGGAATCAACAGCAAACATGCAATTACAAAGGGTAAAGTTAAACTCAGAGCAAGCCATCAAAAGTACTTATGGGAATGTAGCACAGGAACTGGTCCTCAACTTACAAAGGAAAGAAGGGGCTAAAAAGTTTCCACGCTGGTATCCCCGGCTGCCAAAACATCGGTGTGTACTAAAATAAATTAACAGGTAAGGCACCTAAATTAAGTAATCTGTCATGGACAATATACCGAAAAAGCATTGTGGAGGAACTGTAGAAGATTCGTAATATTTTGCATATATGATGATTGGCTGGAGCAACAAGTCTCAGCAGTTAGGGATATATTTATGCCCCAACCTGCATTGCTGTTACACCACACAATGAGGTGCAAGAGCGACGCAAACCTTAAGTCAGATTTTTGAAGCCACGCAAAGCCACTTTGCATGGCTTTGAATGGCTTAAAAAAATCTGAAATAATGCAACCCAGCTCAAATCGCTGGATTGCCTTACTCTGCACAAGGGGACGTTCCATGGACGTTGCGTGGGTGGTCTCACACAACTTCAATGGTTTTTGATGTGTTTCCAGATGTACCAAACATGGTAATCCTGGGAATGTGCCAAAAAGATAAGCCTCCCCAGGAGAGATATATTGAGGAGAAATATTTATTTATTTTCCTTTTTTCCTTTTTCTATGTGTGCTGTATTTAGCATCACCCATAGAAAGAGGAAAAAGCTTCTCAAGATTATTTTTGTGGAAGAAGGTGCCCCTTACTGCACAAAAACAATCCTGCCTACAACACAGTCACCCTTGCACCATGGTGCAAGGGTGCCTGCATTGGTGCTAGGCTGCTAAAATGGCGCCAGCGCAAGGGAAAAGGACAGGAATGCCCATATTGATTAAATAGGGCACATCCCTGCCCTTTCCCCGTGGCACAGGGCAAGACGACGCTGTTCTGCCCTGTGCCACAAATCTCATAAATATGCCACTTAGGGGCCGATTCCGATGTCGGACGGACTCAGGTCCGTCCGACATCGGTCCGGAGCCGTAACCGACCGACCTGCTGTCGTCGGTTACGGCCCAGGCAGTACGATGCGACCGAACCCTGTTCGGTCGCACTCGTATCTCCCACAATGGGAGCATGCATTCTGGACGGAATGCATGCTGGCATTGGGGAAAGCAGGGGTGCAGTTCAACCCTGCACCCTGTGGCCGGCACCCCAAGGTGCCTGCCACCGGGTGCAGGGTTCAACAGAGGGGCACCATAGGTGCCTCCAGGCCGCCATTCGGCGACCTTGCACCCATGGGGGTCCCACTGGGGGCCCCCAAAGACAGTGACTGACTGCCTTTTCGTGCCGGAAAGACCGGCACGAAAAGGCAGTGAAAAACTGCCATCGTACTCCCTCGGTCGCAAAGAGGCAGCCGGGGAGTACAGAGGATTTCCGGATGGCTGACGGGCTCTCCGAACCCGTCGTGAGCCATCCGGAATCCGAGTCGGATTCTTTTCCGACCGAGCCCATCAGAATGGCTCGGTCGGAAAGGAATCCGAGCGGCACGTTCCGATTTGGTCGGAAGGGCTCCGACCATCGTTCGGTGCCCTTCCGGCCGAAATCGGAATCGGCCCCCTAGTGTCTAGGTCTAAATTATAATTTTTCAATTATACTTTTAGAGCTGCTTAAGGATACTGACCATGTATGAACACAGTCCTTGTTTATAGAGCTACTCTAAATAATTTACACTGTGAAAAAAACTGAAAGCAGGCCTTAGGTCCACTAATGTCAAACACAAGTTTTTCTGGCTAACCTAGTTATTTTCAAATAATGAGATACAAATACAGCTGTCCAATGTGACAATCTTTGAGAATAACCTTGTTTGAGGGGGAGCGATGACCTCATTTGAGTGGAGGTAACTTTAGCCACAAATAAACAGGAGCTTACCAAAGATATAGGCAATAGCATCTAATAATAAATAGGGCTGTAGTTTTCTTCGACAGCGTTGGCTGTCACTAACCTTGACCAATTTCGAACATATAATTTGACAAAAGAAGATGTCACATGGTTCTGTCCAACCCTGCAAGATATCATAACTGACAACATATAAAAAAATTCACAACCAATTTTATTCAAGATAATTCAATGGACCATTTTAAACTCTGGAATGCATTACGTCATCTCCTTATATGCATTGTCCACTTGTGTTTTAACTACAGTTCCCTGTTTACCTTATGAACAAAATCCACTGTCATTCACCCAAGAGACACATGGGTTTTCCATGTAAACACAACGTGTTGCACTTCTTTTGAATGTTTCACCATGGTGGTGAATGGTTTAGGATCTTCTCTACCCATGGAATTCTTCTCCCATTCATCCTGAATAGTAAACATGCCCTCTCTACTGACGAGCCTGTCTTAAAACATACCGCTTTAGTGACTAACCTCCTCTTTCTTCCTTTTTAAGCAACCAACTCGCTTTCACACTTATTCAGTCATTTACTCAAACAGTCATGGTCTGAGTCACAAAGCTAGACTTCCACTTTTGTGTACATTTACATTTTTTTTGGTATTCACAAACTATGAGTTAATAGTACGTTTATGGCTGCAGAGAATCCACAGTCGGCGCAGAGAACTTCGCAGATCAAAAGATAGGGCTGCCCTAATGTATTGATGAGATTACCTAAAATCTTTTTAAATTATTTACCAAGAGGTATGCTTTAATACATCAGAAAATGCTTCACCATTATGTTTTTAAAACATCTACATGAATGGTGGTTTAATGATTCATTTTAAAATATAAATGACAGTTTATTCAGAACCTGTTAAAACATTTTAACTTTTACTTTGTTGAATATAAAAAGATTCTTTCATATGCTTGATGCTATACCTGTGGCACAGGTGCATTGGCTGATGGCCTCCATAGACGTGTAGAAGGCCTTTGACTCTGTCAGGAGGGAGAATCTTTTCTATTTCCTACAGCAAATGGGCATTGGCAAAGAGAGCCTAGCCTTGGTACAGCTGCTGTATACTGACCCGGGTCCATGGTAAAATAGAGAAAAGAGACAAATAGTAAGGATTCCATTGTCTCCCCTATTTTTCACCTTGGCAATGGAGCCACTGACATGGCATGTGCGGCGAACAGGCAAACTCTATGGGCCAAGGAAAGGGGTACATGTGCATGCCATATAGCTATATTTGGACGATGCCACACTCTGCATACAGCATCCAGTGCTGACACAACTACTTGATCTGGCCTTGTCGTCAGCAAGAACAAATTCTGCTTCCTTCCCATGACCAGTAGAGGAACCCCTGAGCTAATAATCCTACAAGCTACAGAGCTTAAATGGGAGTTCCATATCTTCTGATACCTGTGGGTGCAAATATACAGACAGACCAAATATGTTATTGCTGGAATTTTGATAGGGCTTTGGCAATGAATAAATTGTTGGTCTTTTTTTGAAGATGTCTCCAAATGTCTACACAGGGTAGAATAACCCTGTCCCCCAGATTATTGTACTAATTTGCCAATATGCCAGTGATTTATAGGCAGTGAAATTTCATTGAGGCAAACTAACTGCTGATTGAATTGTTCAATGGAACTGTGAGAAATAGAGTGACATTAGATACATTGCATCTATCCAGGGTGACCTAGATTCACTGGGCTTTGAATTCTTTTGCTGGTGGCACAACTGCAATGGGTGACAGGTTGGCTGACATCAGAGGTCAACATGGAGTTCAGATATGCCAGCAAATCTCTGAATGCGGGATCAATACCTGAGGTCTAGTTTGGCAATTGCAAGTTATGCCCGTCCTTCTCTTTCTTGCCTGTGTGGCTACATACTCCTGGACTAGGCACCTGAAGAAATATGCTAAGCATATCGCACATGTGCCCAAACTCCCTCTGTAGCGCCTGCCCAGATTCTGCAAACATGACCCTGTTTGGAAACTTGCACGAATTGGGAGTTAATGAGAACTTTCTCGGAAGTTAGGGAGAGCTTTGCTGTACTTTGAGGACAGTCCTTGGCACATGCTTTGCTTGTTAGAACAGCTAGCTAAGCTAATATGGAGCTGAAAGACCAGTGAACCGGGGATTGAAGTAGCTTTACAGACGTTGCTGACATTTGGGGGCGGCGGGGTAACTTCAAAACAATAACACTTCTGTAAAGGTCCCTTAATTATGCCATTAAATGTGAACTAAAAGAACAAAAAGGGAAATGGTATAGGGATCTGAAAAAAAATACTGTAATTTGAATGGGCAATGTACTGTGCTACATTGCAAAGGTGTCTAGAAATGCGAGATTAACTCAGCTGTCTTAATAACACATAGCATTTGGCAATAAAGAGATTATGTAGCATGCACCCAAGGGTCACTCATAAATATCCCACGTAAGTGGAGACTAAGGGGCTGATTACGATGTCGTTTTGAAAGGCTGCGTTCGGGATTCGGATTCTCCGAATCTGATTTGGAACCTATGTTATCGACCGAATCAGATACATTGCTGTATGACCGATTACGATGCAAGGAAACCTTTCGGGCTGTCCGATTCAGTTCTGAGCAGCATTCGGACAGCCCGAGTCGTTTGGAGCCGAATCGTACAACTCTATGGACACAGTTTATGACCGGGCGGTTACGATGTCTGATTCTGACAGCCGTTTCGAATTGCTCTGCCCGACATGAAACGGCTGTTGGAATCTGACTTTGGGGGCCCGTAGCAGGCCCCCCTTCACCCGTAGGCCTCCAGTTGGGGCCCGTGGGGACCCCTCTTTCCAACCATGCACAGTGTGGCAGGCACCATGAGGTGCCCGCTATAGGGTGCAAGGTTTTCCCCAACCACCCCTTTTTTCAATGGGAGCCTGTGTTCTCGTTTGGAACACAGGCTCCCATTGAATTCAATGCGTGTCCGACCGAACGATGTTCGGAAGCATCGTAATCTCTCGGTCGGACTCGCAGAACCCGATTCGGTCAGAAATGATTCCCAAACTAATTCGGTTGGAAGAGTTTCCAAATGACATCGTAATCGGCCCCTAAGTTGTTCTTCTTCCACATTGTTGGACCAGTACTTCCCTTCAGAGTTGTTGGATGGAGGTTACCTCCCAGATGCCAGCCTAGATTAAAAGGATGATAATGAGTGTACCCAAACTGTGCCGTTTGACTTTGATTTGGTGCCCCAATGCTGCAAAGTCCAGGTGGAGGTTCTTAGGCCTGGCAGTGTTGCTAGCACAGAGATCCATAGCAATGACGAACTGGAAATCCCCATTGACCCTCTGTTGAGTCAGATCACTTGAAATGGGCAACAGCAAAAAACTGTGAGCTAGACTGCAGTGTTGTAGGGCCAGCAGAAACGCCTGGTCATGAAAAGGGATGCTCTGTTTTTCAAATGTACTCCTATATAACACGATACCCTACCCTAAGTAAGATGCATGTCTTCTCCTGTGGTTATAGGGGCTTTTTCATTTTCCCTAAATTTACAATTGAATGTTCAGATTATTTCTTGAGCCAGATCTGATTTAGCACCACTTAACCTATACCACGGCTTTTTTTTAACTGTATATGCACAGGTAGGTCCAACACCACTTCAACCCATACTTGTTGAAACTGTTACATTATAAAGACAAATGTGGTAAAAAAAAACAGTAACACCCTTACACATATTAAGCTGCACTACATGTTGCATTTTGTGAACAAAAAGTTTTTTAGTGGACTCTAAGTAGGAGCAGCTCTCTGCCAACTCTGAGTAGGGCCAGTCCCCGTGCTTATATTTGTTTTCTATGGAGACCTCCATGGATGGTTTCGACATGAGGTTGTGGGTTGACTGGGCATTGGTTTGGCTATTTTATAATGAAAGCATTGAGTAGCTGTTTCACTTTTCAGCTGTTATCTTCAATAACGTCATCCATATGTTTCACTGCTGTGTAGATTTTATGAAGTTTTCTAATCATTCGCCAAACTCTTCCAACTGAGTAAAAATTGGGTGGTAACTTTTCTTCTTGCTCATTATTACCCTCAATGATTTGCATTGTTGCCATGTATTTAACAATGATAACTTCTTATTGGTAAGTTTCTCTTGGTTTGCTTTTTTAGTGGTGTCTCCCTGGGCTTGTTCTGGGAATTGAATGTCAGTTTCATTCAATGCAAGTAAAATAAAACACTTCAGCTAGCTTATGCTAGCCATTCAGATGCAGGATTAGTTCGGTAAGCAAGTTTAGGTGTTGGAGTTGTTTTTGTGGTTTCCTTTGCATGCTCCATGGTTCCTGGTTGTTCTGCAGATATTTAATTGAATTCTTTGCTGTTGACCAAAAAATGTGATGGAGTTTCTTTGGATATATCATTCTCTTGCTCTTCATCTATAAAGAAGACGTGCATGTTTGATTGATGCCTGAATTAAATTGTAAAAAGTGGGACGCAAACAATTGAATCATTAATTAAAATATGTTTTCTTGACCTTTCCTGAACATCGTGAGCTGGCTTCAAACTCAGCCCTCTGGGTCACGTGAGAGGATTAATGTCAGAAAAATAAATAAACTAACAACAGCAAATACGTGAGCCCCAATCACCTGTGGATCTGGTGCCTTCTTTTTTCCTTGTGAATGCTGCAGTGATTCGCCAGGTGGCAGCGCTCAGATTCTTCATCTTGCTCCTCTTTGCCTGCACCCACCATCCGAAATAAGGTAGTGCCGCAATAGATGGTGCGTGTGCTAGTGTAAGTGTTCAGCTCTGCGGGCGTAGCACAGGATGCTTTTTGGGGTGCGCTCCCCTTGCTCCTGCACCCCAACACCACCTCTCCCCAGACATTTCACATTTACGGCCCAATGGCAATTTATAAACTATGCTGTTAACACTGGAGTATGTGAACAACTTTCAAGTTGGCCTGCTCTCACCTCAGAGAATGTACAGTGGGTCCGGACGGTCTGTACTGTTGGTAGGGGGTGCACTTACAAGTGCAAGGCAAAGTCGCCAGTCAGCTAGTCACTGTAGTGCTTGGATGGACGGCAATGACATGCAGTTGCCAGACTCGGAGGCCGACGTGAGACGCATCTCGCACCGGCCTACTTATAACAGGAGAGGTGCAGTGTGGCAATAGAGCTCAGGTGCAGTAAGTGTGCAGCAATCAGACAAGGAAGTGTGAAGGCAGGCCTCAGTCAGCACCAACCCACTGAGAGAAAGTGGGCCCTACAGCAACTCAGCCTACAGCAGCACTACCACTGTGAGATCAAGGCCCCCAGCACCCGCCCCCCCTCGCAGAACACAGGCCAAAGACACACTCTCCGTCTCAACCTGGCACTGCAGAGAGGAGAATTTACTTCTGGTCATGACACAGGTGAGTCCAGCAGCAAAATACAATGGGGGCAATTGGCTTAAAGTAAGATGTATACTTCATCTTCAGGTAGCTACATAAAATATGCTTTCAACAAGGAGCTGAAGAGGGATATACGTGCCAGATCACCCTCCAATCGTCATACATTCAAAACACCAAAGATCTGGCAGTAATAGGCACCCTCATAAATTTTATATATAGGATTGTTATAGGCGGATATTCTTATCTTCACCCAAATTCAGATGCTCATTTACACAGTCTGAACTAATCCTCTGTGCCTACTTGGTTAATTTTAAAACAAGAATGGAAAATAGAAGTAGTAGTCACTCAACATACACCATACCCATTCTAATTAAGTGTATGAGTACAACAAAGAAAAAATGTGTAGAGAAAGGAGAAAGTATCTCATGTGCGCACCACCAGAGGAGCTACTGGCAGGTTCTCACCAGCTTGCCCACGTTTTTGTCATCATCGATAACTTTCGCATATAGAAAAAGTGTGTGTCCAGTGAAAAAGGTGTAGAAACAGAACATAGAATAAAGACCCGTGAAAAACGAGACAGGAGAAGTCTCTAATAAAATTGAGCTAAACTCACACACATACTTGTAACTTTTAATCCACAATGTGAGTTAGCCCAGCATTAAAAACACGGCATGTTGTGAACCACTTCAAGGATGGCCAACATGTTTCATTGCCTGTTATATATTGGCGGCAAATTCGCCAGGGCAACCGAGGTCAGTAATCACCTCCCTGGACATCTAACGTTAAATCAAGAATGACTAGTGAGAGCCATGGTCCCACATACCAGCTCCCACTTAGTCGTAGGGTGTATATCGCTTATACTTTTGATCCCTTTTAACAGCACGTTCGTTGCTTATAGATTCATCGCTATCCAGAAACCTTCACGCGGTAACTCAACCCGGCCGGGATCAAAAGTATAAACGATATACACCCTTACGACTAAGTGGGAGCTGGTATGTGGGCCCATGGCTCTCACTAGTCATTCTTGATTTAACGTTAGATGTCCAGGGAGGTGATTACTGACCTCGGTTGCCCTGACGAATTTGCCGCCAATATATAACAGGCAATAAAACATGTTGGCCGTCCTTGAAGTGGTTCACAACATGCCGTGTTTTTAATGCTGGGCTAACTCACATTGTGGATTGAAAAGTTACAAGTATGTGTGTGAGTTTAGCTCAATTTTATTACAGACTTCTCTTGTCTCGTTTTTACGGGGTCTTTATTCTATGTTCTGTTTCTACACCTTTTTTCACTGGACACACACTTTTTTCTATATGAGAAAGTTATCGATGATGACAAAAACGTGGGCAAGCTGGTGAGAACCTGCCAGTAGCTCCTCTGGTGGTGCGCACGTGAGATACTTTCTCATTTCTCTACACAATTTTTCTTTGTTGTACACATACACTTAATTAGAATGGGTATGGTGTATGTTGAGTGACTTGACTGACTACTTCTATTTTCCGTTCTTGTTTTAAAATTAACCAAGTAGGCACAGAGGATTAGTTCAGACTGTGTAAATGAGCATCTGAATTTGGGTGAAGATAAGAATATCCGCCTATAACAATCCTATATATAAAATTTATGAGGTTGCCTGTTACTGCCAGATCTTTGGTGTTTTGAAGCTACATAAAATAACCTGAAAGATGCAAGTTAAAGAAATCGATTTAAAATACACTTGTTTTAGAAATGGGGTTTCAGGTTGGCTAGGTGTGCACCTTAGCCAGGCAGAACCCACCACTCTAGTCAGGGCAAGCAAGTTACACACCAAAGATAACCTGTGCTCACCCCCTGGTAGCTTCACGCAGAGCAGTCAGGCTTATCCCCAGAGGCAATGTGTAAAGTGTTTGCGCATCACACCCGTATAACAATAAATACACCACAAAGGAGACTCCACACAGGATTAATAAAATATATTTAGTATATTTTACGTATATCATAGACCAAAACAACATGGATCCTGAATACTATGCGTAATATGCAAATACTGAGGTGATATCATTATCATGAACATGCCAGAATCATAAATGACATACATCAACATATTAGGGCTAGTGATGCAATAGGACAAAACCACATCAGTCATCAGTACTGTGCATCTTATGCAAATCTTGACAATGTAAAAATCAAGATGGCCTTCATTATCATTTTAGGGCATGAATTGCAGCAGCTTATGACACGTTATATGAATCACCATATGTCAATAAAAGCAACCCAGTATCCACAGTAAACACATTAGTACTAAGCAACAGGGACACCTGCCCTCCTTTTACATGTAATATGGCAATTACTGTTTTAGTTAGGGGACCCCGTCAAGGACTCACCAGTCATATCCTTACCTATCATCAGGCATGCAGCAGATAAACATACTTTTCACAACCTAGTGTACTTAGGTACCAGTCCCCTGCAAACTTATCCACAGGGTGACAGAAAGGTTTGGGAGTCCTGAAGGCACAATTCAAGCCCTGTCACAGGAGGGCCTGCGCACCTGCTAGGACTTATAATGTAGCTCAAACCGACATGCACATGCAAGACTGAAATGCAGCAAGATTCAAAACTGCCCCCAACTTGGGGGAAGGGAATTGCTGGAGAAGGAACAGAGCTGCCCGTGGTTCGACTCCAGCATTGCCATAATAACCATAGTAGCCAGGAAACGGCTCCCACATTGCTGTGGTGAACCACTGTCTTCAAGGAAGGAGGACTGGTTCCACATCTGAGCGCGAGCCCTCCACATGCTCGGGACGAGAGCAGAGGCAGTCCTTACATGCCGCTGATGCCGGTTGCGGAGCGCTCGCAAGAAGGGCAATAGCGCCATCCCGCTGGCACTCGGCTGTCCTCGGCATTCTGCAGAAATGCTCACGGCGGCGACCAGCTGATCTCTGGGTGGAGAGGTTGAGCGCAGCACTTCCATAACTTGATTCTTGGGAATGCCAATGTCAGGCAAAAGCACTTTCCTTCAAGACTGTGGCACATCGTGACTTCCCTGCCTTGGGGAATCACGTTGAGGGAATTCCTGTCCTTCAGTGAATATAACACACACACCGATTATCCAACAAAAGAGCTCAGCATGTACTAATTGAAAGGGGCGTGCTCACCATGTGCTAATATTTTTGGGCACCAGACGAAATGAAAAACGGGGCGCTCATCATGCACTTGATTTGCAGAGCCAACAGGGTCAACCGCTGAATCCCACCAGCACGGGGACTCTGAGAGTGCAGGGGTCCTCCAGTCGGCCCTGAAGAACACTATGTGTGGGTCACAGAGAGGGATTGTAATTAGCAGGCCAGCACTTTGGCAGGTAGCCCTGATGGCGGTTCCTACTTTTAGAAAGCAGTTCTCTGGCAAACCAGAGTCAGGGAGCAGCTGGCAGCAGGGCAACAAAGAGAAAGCATTCCAGTGAGTCCTTAATGCCACCCAACAGGTACTAGGCAGCAGGGCAACAACAGAAGAGCAGTCCATATGAGTCCTTTGTGCATTGCAGCAGGGCCGGTCCTAGGATTTGTGGGGCCCCGGGCAGGATAGAAACATGCGAGGCCCCTCTAATTTGCATAAAATGTAATATCACAGGAAGTGACATCATAGAAAGTGCCAACTGACCAATCATTTTCTGGCACTGTTGAAGTAGCTTTGCAAGACGCTACTTCTCTAATGTGGATATCACTGAGATGGCTACAAATACAAATAATAGCCCTAATAAAATAAATGTTATGATTTTAAAGCTCTATTATGTGGAAATGCAACACATTAAACTTTATTGAAAAGCTACGCCTATATCTCCAAAACCAATGTTTTCAGAATAGTGCATGATTAAAATCCTAAAACAGATTGTCCCATAGCTATACAGTGGGTCTTTAGGTGACTCCCTGATACTCCTGTTGCATCAGTGGAGGTCAAGGTTAAGGCATTTGGTTTTAGCAGGCATGGGCATCAACACTAAGGGATCCATGCTGGTTCGGGTGAGTGACCTGCAAATGCTCCGGTAAACAACAGAAAGCACTGATTAAGGAAAATAAGAGGATGAGATGGCACAGATGACATACACAGGAGTTGTAGCTAATATATTGGCAGGCAGGAGCACCAAAAGCTAGACCATTCCCACAAACTGAATGCCTAAACCCACTAACTACTCTCAAACTTCATTTTTAAGAGATGAAAAGAGCTGAACTAACTCAAAGATATAAAGATGAGATGGCTAAATAGAGACAAGAATGTGTATCCAGGGAAACAACTGCCAAAAGCTACAATGGGAGCCAGACACTAAACAGACAAGTAGTAAATTAAAGCAACAAAATAAAAGATATTTATTATAGCAGACTCAGTGCAGTTTTCCCTTACAAGGAAGTTAAATCTAGCAATGTGGAATAGGTTGGGGGAGGTGGTGTTTGACTTTCAAAATAAATCTCCCATAATCCCTGAGATTTGCAGTTTTAAAGATTTTAAGTCACATGTCCTTAATATCTGAGAAGACACTTGCCAAATTGCGAAGGGTCCAGACACATGTCACTTGACTCAAATTTAGTCTAAGAAGTTACAAACAAATTGCACCTACCCTCAGGTAAATCCACTGGATCATGGTTAAAGAGATAATTGAATGCAAGAGCCTTGAACGATCATGTCCATCATCCATAAATGTCTCCAGTCATGGCCCAGGCTACCTAATCATACTCTTTTGGTCCTTCCAATCACCAATATAAGATTTGCCTTCCTAAAACTACTGGCCACCTACTTACCTAAGCTCAGTGACTGGCTAATCACTCCATGTGTGATGATGTACTCTATGGAATGAGGCACTCACTCCTTAGTCAGCTCCCCTCTGCAGCCCCCTTTTCCTGTATGCTGCCCCTTCTTCTCATCTCCAAAGCAAGGCTGATTCAAACTGTACTGCTGAAAAGCAGCAATTTCCCCAGGCCTCACTGTCGCTATTTGAGTTTTGGGATAATTTATAGTGGGAAGAGGCGCACATCATCTTGTGCTTGCCCAGGCTGGCCCATTCTCATTCTGCACTTGACAGTGATCAGGCTATCTTTGGGAGCATGACCAGACAGACCCTGTGCAGCAGCCTGGTAAATGTATTTTAATACTCTTTTGGACAGGTTAACTAGTGTGTAGCATGTATGGCTCTAGTTTCTTGGACAGTCCGTGACAAATGATGAACTTTAAAACACGCTGGAGCAGATACCCAATAGGCCTTCAAACTACTTTTACAAGATATTTGGGTTTCTTCACCTTCCCCTTTCCTCAGGGGGTTATGTTAAATTACACCAAATTGTGCAGCGAATGCAAATGTCTTTAGTTATTGTTCCATTGAACGAGATGAATGAAAATACCACACCAAGAGGGAATCCTGGCGCTAAGGGATTTCGAAGGAAAAGGTACAGGCTATACTAATGTATGGAAAGGCCAGTTAAGTTTTTCCCAGAAGATTTAAGATGCACCATAGCTCAAGACTGAGACATTTCCAGGCCGTGCAGGTAGAAAGGATAAGGATCTACCTCCAATATGTTCTCTCTTAATTTTAGGATGGCACAGGAGCATGGCTGTTACTGAGTGTAGGATTCTGGAATAAATGGAAGGAATAATGCAGTGCTGAAGAATGAGTGGGCCCTTTTATGCACGGCACAATGGCAAATGGATAGATCGTTTGGTAGCGGGAATCAACAGAAAGCAGAAAGAGCATCTAGGGCAGCCTCAGATGAGAATCCAATCACTATTCTTAATGATCTGAACGGTACCAAATGCAAAAGGTGGGAAGTTTAAGACAGAGAACACTTGTGTAATCTGGTTGTGAGAAGATAATTGACTGTACAACTGTCTTGCCACAGTGACAGGGTTGAAAATGCAGGATTTGTGTTATATATGGATGTAGTAGAAGTAGATAACACACTGTTTGTCCAGACAAGGAGAGAAGACGTTGGAAAATAAATCCAAGATTTCGTTGTTAACGCAACCATGGTGGTTGATTGGCCCAGCTACACAGGCCACCAAAGAGCAGTGCGTATTGTACCAGGCCCCTTAAAGATGCAGATGTCTGATGTTTCGCTATATAGTTTTAATGAATTTGTCTTTATCTAAAAAGCTACTGATTGCATGCAAGTCCAAAACATTTTCTTGGTTAGAGACCAGGCCTCTCCGAAAGGATACAGATAAGCCACGCCAGGGGAATACCTTGAATTCCGGGTTGTTCCAGTTGATTCCATAGAACCGGATGGGAAACTGACAAATGTGACACTATAATTTAGTAATATCAAGGCTGCTCTGCCTTCCTCATCAAGAGTCAGGGTCAAACTGTCCGACACAGCAAGAAATGCTACTTTCAACACATGGAGAGGTCAGAATCCAACTGGCAAGTGATCAATAAGTAAATTAGTTCCTATGAAAGAGATTTATCAGTTGACTTCTTTTTCAAGGATTTTTCAGAAAAAGGCAGCAAAGAGTTGTTAGAAGATGCTGAGAAGCTTCGAACCTGCTGAAGGATTTGTGAGCAGAGGAACAAACGCAGGTTTTTAGTTTTTTTTTCCTACATGGTAGGGACAGATGAGGCGGCAAGGGCAATATTGCAAATGGAGGTCAGAGCAGGGGATGTGATCTTTAGATATCCATTCATGAAATGGGCAGGAAAGGGTCCCAACTGGGAACTAGATTTAATAAAAAAAAGTCAAATTTGAATAAGAGTACACAGAGAGCAGGCTGTAATTCCACAGACCTGTTGAGGATAGTTCAAGATCACAAACCTTTGTGAAGGATGACACACCGCAAATTTAAGCCAAATATTCTGCTTGGAAAATAAAGAGACAGGTAATTGCAAACTTTGGCAGGAGTCTCAATGTACTTAGAAGCACATGCTAGTTCAAAGACTCTTTTACCTCTCCTCCAACCGCTTAAGTTTTTTTGTTGATTCTGCCCACTTACATCCACCTTTCTCCTCTGTGCTTTACTTTTTACCGCCCCTCTTGCTCAGCCTATTATCTTCTCTTGCTGGTTCAGCCCCTCTTACATCCACCTCGCTATGCATGCTCTCCTCTTAACGTCTCTTCTTTTCCCAATCCCCAAGCCTCTTACCTTTTCTCTCTGGTTCTGCCACTCTTACATTGATCTTGGCCCTCATACCTCCATGCTCTACTCTTTACCTCTCATCTTTCCACCTTTCCTCTCATATTCACTTGCTGATTCTTCCCTTCTTACATTCCCATCTCTCTTCCCTGCTCTACTCTTCACCTCTCAACTCTCCACCCAGTCTTTATCTTCTGTGCTTGTTATGCCATCCTAAATACAGCTATGCCTTTTCCTTCTCCCCTTTCCTTTTATCTTCTCTTGCTGCTCCCGCCCCGTTACATACACCTCTCCCCTTCCTCCTTCCCTCTCTCCTCTTGCTGATTCTACCCTTTTTACATCAAACTCTACCTCCCTGATCTAATCTTCATCTCTAATCTCTCACCAAGCCTTTAACTTTCTATTGCTGGTTCTGCACATCTAACATCTACCTTACCCTCCTCTCTGACTCTTCATCTCACCTCTATCTCTTGGTGGTTTTCTCTCTTCCATCCACTTCTCTCTCTTGCCACTCTGCCTATGTACTCTTGCTGGTTCTGTCTCTCTTATAGCCATGACTTTTATCCATACACTACCTTCACTGCTCATCTCTTCCCCAGCCCTATAACCTTTTTCACTGGCTCTGCTTCATTTACATCTTCTTTACATTTTCCCACTGATTTTGCCACTTACACCACCTATTTCCGTTCATGCTCTACTCTTATTCTCGTCTCTTCCTCAAACCTTATTTTGTGGTTTCTGCCCCTTTTGCATCAATCTCTCTGCCATCCCCAGCTTTTTTTCCTTCTCTTTCTCGTTATGTCCCTCTTATATACACTTTTCTCCTCCATGCTGTATGCCTCATCTCTCCCACTGCCTCTTACTTTTCTCGCTGATTCTGGCCTTCTACATCCACCTCTCACCATTCCCTTTCTCTTCTCTGTGTAGGGTTTCTTGATTGTTCTGCCTCTCGTACATCTGCAAGCCCCATCCATGTATTGCCCTTCACCTCTCATTTCTTCCTCTGGCCTCCTAACATTTTTTTGCTGGTCTGTCCCCTTTACATCCACCTCTCCTCTATGAACCCCCTGCCTCTCACCTCGTCTCACTGTTTCTGCCTCTTACATCCACGTCTCCCTTCCATGCTCTACACTTCACTTTATCTCTACTACGGTCTCTTACCTTTCTCACTAATTTTTCCTTTATTACACCCACCTCTTAGCTACCTGCTGAACCCTTCACCTCATCTCTCTGCAGCCTCTAACCTTCTCTCACTGGTTCTACCTCTCTGAAATCTACCTTCCCCCTGCCTCTTACCTGCTCTTGGTTGCCCTGCCCTCTTACATCCAACACTCACCATACCCTCTCCATGACACTTAAGTTCTCCTGATGGTTCTACTTCTTTTATACTTACCTCTTCAATCCAAGCACTGCCTTTCACCTTTCATCTTACTCTCCAGCCTTAACTTTGTTCACTGGTCGTCCCCCTTTATGTCCACCTCTCCCTCCATGCTCAACTCTTCATGTTTTATCTCTCTCTCTCTCCTCTACCCTCAATTCTCTGTATCTGCCCCTCAAGCTTCCACCTCCCCCCTACATGCGCTGCTATTCATCACTCTTCTCCCTGGCCTCTTACCTTGCTTCACGTCTTGTGCCAGGACACAAAGCAGGCCCCTGCAGCACAGATGGGCCCACAACACTTCAGGGGGCTCCCATTCAGCCCAGGGCCAATGAATATCTGTGAAATGTGGGAGAGTCAGGGCCCCATTATCACATTCTGCAGCGAGGTCCCCATCATTTTGTGTTACACCACTGCTCTTGTTACTTTACAACATTCTCTCCCCTTCCATCCTCCCACTCTCCCCAAGCCTATTACATTTCTCCTTTGCATGCTATTCCTTTTACCTAACCAAGAGTCTTCCCTTCTCTCATAGATTCTGCCATTACATACACATCACTTCTTCCCCCATCTCCCTTTCCTTAAGCGTCTTGTTCTATATATCTGTTTTTCCCCTTATGTTCAGCTCGCTCCTCTCTGCTGTACTCTGTCATCTCACCCACCTCTTACTGTCTTTTGTTTGCCTAACCCCTTTTAGATGTGCCTCTCCCTCAATACTTCTATTAAAAGCAAAAGAGAGAACCAGACCTCCTTAGATGTACCCAGGACACTGGAATTCGGGATTTCAGATATGAACAAACATGATGCCGGGGAGTAGTGCTACCTTTTCAGATGTGTACAACAAGGAATGGTGTGTGGTTTGACAGGTTATATAGTTTGGGTGTATCTTGGAGGGGTCGTTGCACTCCCCTCTGGGTGGTGAGGATGAATGTGGGGTCACCCCTCCTTCCCTCCTACCAACTCAATGTTATCTCCACTTTCTTTTACCGACCCAATTTTTCATTATTCCTTTTTTTCATTTAAATTACATTAAAATAAAAAATAAAAACACCAAGCGCTTACATTCAACTAGAGTCACTATTTATGTTCAACTCTGCTTACGTTTCTTTTGGATGAACATGCTTGTTTGAAAAAAAACAATAAAACAGTTGCTAAAAAAAGAAAAGAATAATAACCTCTCACTCCGTTTCCTGCTCTTCTCCCTTTCCCTCCTTGAGCAGCGCCCATCGTGACGTGAGGTCACACTGTTTCTTTGTTGTGAGCCCTGCAGGATGCTCTGCGTTTCATTCATGCAGGGGCAGGGCTCACTTCACACCTCACGCCAGTTCAAGCATCTTCAATTATCATGCAGATGCGGTGATTAGGATAAGAGAAAGGAAAGCTGATCACGGCCACAAACCTTGCCCTGCCCAGTCTGCCGCAGCTGAAAGGCATGCAGGGGTCATATTTCCCCTTCAGCCCGGTCCAGGTGAGGGGGGCCCCCGCCTCTGGCCTTGAGCTGCACCACGGTTGCACACCCCGAGGGAGGACGCTGCCCACATGTAAGTGGTACAATGGAACATTTTCAAAAGGATGATGGCCTCGTGGGGGCCCCGTCGTAGTTAGAAGGCCGCGGGGACCTGGCAGCTGCCCACACTGCCCATGCCTAGCGCCGGCCCTGCATTGCAGGCAGTCCTTCTGACAAGGTTCAGTCTAAGTTCCAAGAGTGCTTTAAAAATGTGGGGTCAGAGCCCCTGTACTTATACTCAAAATGTCTTTGATGTAGAGGGGACTTAAAATAAAAACCTTAGAAGTAAGCAACACCTCAGTCAACCACAGCCCTGGCTCCAGACATCAGTAGGGGGTAAAGAAGCCATCTTTGTGAGGGCAGGACACAGCCTATACAAATGTAAGTGTGCCCCAACTCCCTCTCTTCCAGCCCAGGAAGACTATCATTATGCAGAGGTCTCTCTTGTCACACCTAGCCTTTCCTGTGTTGTGGCTGTCTGGAAAGTATGCACAAACTGTAGCTGTCACTCTGCCCTAGACTAGGATTTGAGTCAGGCTGCAAAACACTAGAGTTATAAGCACAGCGAAATGCTCATTTTCTAAAAGTTTAAAGAAAAAAGAATCCGGACACCTTGTTTTATAGTGTCCTGCTGTTTATTTAAGCAGACATTAGAACCAATATGTCTATTTTCTTGGTTCTGGCTTAATTGCTTTGCCAATATTTAAACATTTATAAACACAATTTCCTTATTTTCATACAAGCCTGAGCATGAGGCAATACACTGTACAATTTAAATGAATCATAAACAACAAATAGTGAAACAATCAATAAATCGGACATTCAAGACAGTGCAAACAATTTAAACGAATCATAAACAACAAATAGTGAAACAATCAATAATAAATCGGACATTCAAGTCAGTGCAAATGAAGTCACATTAATCATTAAGCATGTTACACCAGTCTTAGGTTTTGCAGAGAAGTAACCTAACAGTACTCTCATTACACAACTATTTCATTCTCTTTTTTTAGAGTTACTGGCCATGGGGATGAGGCTTAAAGTCTGCGGGGATAAAAACATTGTTTAATATCCCTTTGACTCGTTTCAAATCCCTGTGTTAGTCATGGGATTTTCATCAGGGCAATGACACGGTGTAATCTGTGAACAACATAAAATTTAAGAAAAGGAAATCAGTACATTTATGGCCCTTCTCTCTATATTTTAGCTCTGATTGTTTCTAGGTATTATAAATTATACCTGAATTTTGTCGGGTGCTCTTCTTGTTGAACTCGTTTTGTTTTTGCAAAAGAGACAGCTAATTTATTTTCTGTAAATGTGAAACAAAGCAACGTTTATATGATGTGTTCTAGCACATAGATATGCATATCTAGCGCCCAAAGGGGGTTAAATGAAATATCAGAATTATCTAGAACTATTGTAGGATAAACCCTTAACAATTCACACAGTACCTTGCCTCTGAATAACAATTCAGATTGGAAAAATGTAAAACTACAACAACATTGTTAATCACTGCATCATTTTGACCCGCTTGCTATTAAAACATGTATTTTAAGAGATCAAAAACGAATTTCACGTAAGCACAAAACTACAACATCCAGAATTCCAAGGAAAGCACTTCCTGTCACGAAGCCACGCATTGCTTCCTTTAAATTTATGACGCAAATGGAAACAGCCATCCGATTCCAACGGACACGGAGCCAGGAGACGAAGAAGAGTCCCGTTCCAGAATATTGAGTTACCCGCAAAGTAAGTTCAAAGGCAGAATTCACTGAAACTGTGGCTAATGAAGGAGAGAATTGGAATTAAAACAGCTTCCCTCTCGTAACTTTAGAAAACCAACAGCGCACTAATAATTACCGCCTCTACCTCACGGCTTAACTCATTGAAGAGTCACAAACAGAAATTTAGTAAACAGAAGGCAAAATGCACTTTTAGGGAACAGCGCGTTTAGAAAATCGAAGGAAAATTGGCATTTAAATAACCTACATCACTTTTTCAACTACAGACTACTTTCGAGCGAGAGAGCCAACAGGAGACCGGTGAACTGTACCGTGTCCGTCCTCCGCCATAACTTACGAAGAGTCTACCGCTTTCGTCAAACAAAGTAAGTGGAAGGCTACAATGTTTCATTGTAAAGCACACACATTGAAAATGTAGCGAATGCAACAGGAATGAAAAAGTCCCTTCTGCCATTCTGTCCTAGATGTGAAATTATGCGCAGAATTGATAAGCATACCACTTTCTTCATGAATTAACGGCGACAAGTAAACACAAAGTAAGTTCCCGATACAAACCCTGCACTAAAGGGGACTCCTTTCCAAATATATGAACCACAAAAAAGTGTGTATTCTCGTTGACAGATAAACGGGACTCACGGCAAACAAAGAGACACAGTCACCCACAGTGAACTCGGCTAAAGCTCATATCAAGTAAGCTTTTTGTTAAACAAGAACCTAACAGCCAATAGAAATGTGCTAGAACACATCGTACAAACGTTGCTTTATTTCACATTTTCAGAACTAAAAATAAATTAGCTGTCTCTTTTACAAAAACAAAACGAGTTCAACAAGAAGAGCACCGACAAAATTCAGGTATCATTTATAAAACCTAGAAACAATCAGAGCTAAAATATAAAGAGAAGGGCCATAAATGTACTGATTTCCTTTTCTTAAATTTTATGTTGTTCACAGATTACACTGTGTCATTGCCCTGATGAAAATCCCATGACTAACACAGGGATTTGAAACGCGTCAAAGGGATATTAAACAATGTTTTTATCCCCGCAGACTTTAAGCCTCATCCCCATGGCCAGTAACTCTCAAAAAGAGAATGAAATAGTTGTGTAATGAAAGTACTGTTAGGTTACTTTTCTGCAAAACCTAAGACTGGTGTAACATGCTTAATGATTAATGTGACTTCATTTGCACTGACTTGAATGTCCGATTTATTATTGATTGTTTTACTATTTGTTGTTTATGATTTGTTTAAATTGTACAGTGTATCGCCTCATGCTCAGGCTTGTATGAAAATAAGGAAATTGTGTTTATAAATGTTTAAATATTGGCAAAACAATTAAGCCAGAACCAAGAAAATAGGCATATTGGTTCTAATGTCTGCTTGAATAAACAGCAGGACACTATAAAACAAGGTGGCCGGATTCTTTTTTCTTTAAACTTTTCCACGTCCTATCTGGCTAACATTATTGGACGTAACCCCTATTTGACTCATTTTCTAAAAGTGGCATTTCTAAAAAAGTAATAAGAAATCCAACTACACCAGTAAGCATGATTTTCACTACCATTCTAAACATACCAAATATGGCAACGCTACTTCTTTCAGATCAGGAATTACCACTTAAACACATGTGAGGGGATTCCAAATGTTAACCTATGGAAGGAGCATGCCTCACAGAAACAAAATAGGCTGTTTGTCGCTACCAGGACATGACACACAATAAAGGCACATGCCCTACCTTTTACCTACACAGTAACTAGGGCCTACCTTAGGGGTGACTCGTGTAACATAAGGGGAGTTTAAGGCTTGGCAAGTGGTTGTAAATGGCAAGTCGAAGTGTCTGGAAACTGCATACACAGGCCTTGCAATGGCAGGCCCAAAACAGGTTTGAAAGGCTACTTCTGTGGGTGATGCAAGCAGCGCTGAAGGCCCAGTAGTAGCATTTAATTTACAGGCCCTAGGTATATGGGATACCACTGTACAAGGGACTCACATGTAAATTAAATATGCCAAACAGGTGTAAACCAATCATACCGTGTTTAAAGGAGAAAGCACATGCACTTTAGCACTGATTAGCAGTGGTAAAGTTCCCAGAGTCCTAAAGCAAACGAAAACAGGATCAGAAAACTAGGAGGAAGAAGGCAAAAGGTTTGGGGAAAACCCTTCAAAAAGGGTCAGGTCTAACAACTTATTTTCTTAGTTTTTCATTTATCTTCATTAACAATCATCTTAGAAAGGGGCATAGGTCATTGACCTTGCATTTCAGGGGCTTTGCAGCAGTTTCAGGTTCTTTTTAGAGCTTCTCAATGCTCAAAAGAGTGTAATTTCTGATACTTATAGCTTTCCATGCACTTCCTTGCTTGGTTTTACTCATGTGAAAGTGTCACTCTAAGTTCCATGCATTTGATCATTGAATATCACTCTTAAGTACACTGAAACCATGGAAATGTCACACATAAGCAATGTGAAAACTTGTCAGCTATATAAAAATTAGTCAGTGCTTAAGACTTTGAAGAGTTTTGATTAAATGCTCCATTCTACAGAGAGCAGAATGGTAAGGCAGTTATAACTGAAATCAAGCCGTTGCTCCATTCCCTGGGGGTGAAGGCTTGTTGTCCAAGGGAACAGTCTGTCTTTAATCTGAGCCGGTTGTGAATATATCATGATATTAACCAGCAGAGCTGTTATCTGCTGATGCTGAGCATCAGATTTTACTATCAAAGGTCGGATCTTATTTTCAAAGGTGCAACACTGTCAGTCAGGCAGAGGAGCAAAAAATAAAGAAAAGATCAGTCCAGAAAAGACGTGACACACTCCATGTGATAACCCATCATCATTTGACTCCCCAATGAAAAGACTACTAGGCAACCATCTCACCATGATAGCAAGGGTGTGCCTTCCGAGGCGAGCATAGAGATCCACAGCTGCACCTCTCCCTGCCCCTTCTACTGGCAGCAATTGAGCTGGCTCATTATGGATCAGACAGCTTTAAACACTCAGAGTTTCTAGCTCTTTCTCCCTCTCTGTCATCCCACACCTACCTTGGTCTTCAAACAACCCTGTCTGAACAGCCCTTACAGCTGGTGCATTGCAAAAGCCTCCATTTTAGTTCTCTTCTGAAGCTAGAAGGTGGTTCATTGAGTTAAAGGTTTGCTCCTCAAGCATGCAGCTTTCAGGAGGTGGCAAATTTGAATCCTATAAAGTCCTTCTCAACATTTCAGTAGGCAAATTACCATTATTAATTGTGTTATCTGTTAATTATAGTACTGATATAGAACTGTCAGAGGTTTGATTTGAAGCACTGTATCAAAATAAGTTATTATAATTATTTCCCAAGGCTAGTATTTTCAGGCCTCAGCAAAGACAGCAGTAACCACTGTAAAGATGCTTAGGGTAGATTCAGAGGCCATATATTTTTAATGGATTTCTTAATTATTTACTCTATACGTCTATCAAAAAAATATATCAGCTATCAGTAGGCCATCTGGCTAGTAAATACATATAAAGGAACATATGGACAACAGAAGACAGGTTATGGGATATTCTTGGTTGTTTCAGATCAAGGTGTTGGTTGGTTTGGCATAAAGGGTAGGTTATTTTGTACTGGAATATAAAAACAAAGATCAACATTTTCTGGACTATGTTTAAATTAACACACATGCTGTACATGTCATTCTACAGGTTAAGACATATTAACAGGCAAAGAATATATCAGCATAGATTTAACTGATTTAAAAAACTGAGCAAGCATATTAGGCTGACAATATGCCAATGGGGGCTGATCAAACATGGCTTTGGTGACCAGAGTTAATCACTTAGCTGCTGAGGCTTTTCCACCCTCAGTGCTAAGCCCTGCTTTTTGCTCTTTGGGGTACAATGCACTTATGACTCCATAACTTTTTTCCACATAAGATATCCACACCAAACATGAGTCCTTTTTTTGAAATATCATGGGGGTTACAAAGGTACAAAGGGTTTGTGGATTTCCATGGAGGGTACAGAGAAAATAGCCAAAATATAATTATATTTGTGGGGCTTTGGGTAAAATAGGGAAAATGTGCTTTGCAAGAGAGTGTCTATTTTTTCCCTAAAACAGGCATTAATGAAAGGTTTGCTGTGCTAACATCACCATCTTTCTAGCTTTCAGGAACAAGCAGAACTGTATGAAGAAAACTATATTTTTCCACAGCTTTGACATTTTAAGAAGCAGCCCATTTTCCAAATTTATGTGGTTTAAACCTACTTGCAGTTTTGTGGTGGAATCAGATGTGAAACCAGTGACAAATATTGGAATGCTATACATTTATGAAACATAAATAATATTTTGAATTCAGCAAAATGTGGTTTGCGTAAATCTCTCAAGGTTTCTGAAGCAAACTAACTGTTGAAATAAAAAGAAAAATTGAAACCTATTTGTGACATTTTCATTTGTAATTTCTTGTCACAATGGTCGATTCACAATAGCAATATACTATTACATCCTCTAGACCCTTCTGGTCGTGAAGATATATTGGGTTTGCAGGTTCTCCAAGAACCTGAAATACCCAAAGCCAACAACTGAGCTTCACCTGCAATGTTTTTTAAATTGTTTTTACAGTGTGTAGATCAATTCTTAGTAAAGATATACTCTTAGCGTATAGATATACTCTTGGAGTATAGATCAATTCTTATGGTAAAATATAAAGATTTAAAAATGAGTATGAAGGAAACTTATGTATGCCTGAAATGTACACCAGATGCTGAGTTTAGAAGCAGTATTTTTGGTACATCTCTGATTTTGTGGGTACCCCTATTTGCATGTGATTTAGATGGCATTTTGCAAAATATCATCTTTCTTTCACATTGGCTTCCATCTGGAAGGAACAAATGCAGAGAAGTCCCATTGGTAATAACAAATGTTTTAATATTCTGTGTTCCCACTTGTCTCCTGATAAAAATGGTATCCCACTTGTTTTGCTGGGCCTCATGCCTGAGATACAAAACACCCCAACACATGACCTGGAGACGTCATATTTCACCCAGCAGAATCCATGCATTTTTAGAATGTGGGTAGGCAGATTTTGGGACCTAGGTCAGTCGCCACCCAGGAAAATCTACCATGCTTTTCATCACATTTCTGTGAGGAAATGTACTGGAACTTCTGTTTATCCACAAATTTTATACCACCCAATGTTTCCCTATGTCTCTAAATAAAAATGATACCTTATTTATGTGAGTGGGCCTTGTGCCTCCCACATAGAAGGGCCCAAAACACAACATGGACAGATCACATTTTTCCACCCAGAAATAGCCCCCTTTATGTAATGTGGCTATTGCTGAATATGGGCCCTAGCTCAGCCAGCACAAAGGGAACCTACCAAACATGCACATTGCTGAAAACTAGACCCATGTAGGAGTCCAGAGTGGTGTGCCTTGTGTGGATCTCGCAGGTTTTCTTACTCGCAATGCCCTGCAAACCTTAATTTGTTTTTAAAAAACACACATTTTCTTCACATTTCTGTGAATGAAAGTTCTGGATTCTGCATAGAGCCACACATTGTCTCCCATATAATGAGCCCTAGTCTCCTGATAAAAATGGTGCCCCACTTGTGCGGGTCAAGTGTCCACAATAGGAAAAAGCTCAAAACAAAATGTGGAGATGTGGTCCAGTTGCAGCTCAAGGAGCAGGTCACATGGGCAGTTACAGGGAGCCTCTGGAGCTTGTTATGCCTCTGTAGCTTAGAACAGGAGGCCAGCTTGCTGACCCTTGGCGTCATTTCAGCCTGGAATGAAGGCTGCAAGTCTAGTCTTCCTTATCAGCAAGCAGGGCAGCAAGCAGCAGAGCAGCAGAGTAGCAGGGCAGCAGAGGAGCAGTCCTTCTGGCAGCAAAACAGCACAGCAATCCTTCTTATGTAGTATCCCCAGGTCCAGGAGTGTACTGAAGAGTTGGTGTCTGGGGTCAAATATGTATACCTTGTGCCTCCTTTGAAGTGGGAGAAGCTTCTAAATGTTTCCCTTTGAAGTGCACAGGTGATGCCTGCCTTCCCTGGCTCCAGACTAACTACAGGGGGTATGCAGGACACAGCCAATTCAAGTGTGTAGGCAGGACATAGCCTATTCAATTTTAAGTAGGGCTGTGCCGAGCTCTGCCCTCCCATCCCGCCAATGATGGCCCATCCAGACACACCTAGGCTCTTTATTGTGTGTTGCAGTCTAGGAGGAATACACAAAGCTCAACTGTCAGCTACACCCAGTCATGTGACCCAGAGACATCCTAAAGACACTAAACGTGTAAGACAGGAAAATGCCAACTTTCTAAAAGTAGAGAATACGGACGTGGGGAGACCCAAAATACCCTTGGAGGCTTGGGCAGATAGATCAACTATAAGTAAAAGTGGCTACAAGGGATTTCGTTTAAAAAATATATAACTTTTGGTGTAATATACATCAAATGACTTGGTGGTTCAGTCCAATCAGATCCTGAGCCTTTGAAAAATCAATGCATACGTCAAAATTGAGAAAACATAAACGTTCAATGAATGTAAAGACAGAGAAACACGGGGATATCTTTTGAAAAATTCAAATTTTTTTATATATAAACCAACTTGAAAAGGGTACAATCAAGAAAAATGAATCCAGCAAAACATCATGAAAGAGTATATACAAATTGTCCTGCAAATCATGAATATGTACATCCATTCCAAAATAATTTTTTGAATTGAATTGGACCCAGGAAGATTATAGTAATTTTCAGAGGAGTCAGATTAGCCCTGAGATTCGAATGTCGGAACAGTCATTGGACTCAAGATAGCTCATGCACGGGCATCAGTCCTGTGACGCCCCTGCATGAGCTATCTTGAGTCCAATGACTGTTCCAACATTCAAATCTCTGGGCTAATCTGACTCCTCTGAAAATTACTGTAATCTTCCTGGGTCCAATTCAATTACCGGACCTTCACAAAGGGTCTTTGTTTTATGCAATACTCAACGTCCTGAAGATGGTCTAACGGACACACGCCACGAAAGACCGAAACGTCGACTCTATCGTCCATTTCCCAAATGCTTATTGTTTTTAAGTGACTGTTATCTGTATCCCCAGACATGTTACTTCTTTAATTATTTTGGAATGGATGTACATATTCATGATTTGCAGGACAATTTGTATATCCTCTTTCATGATGTTTTGCTGGATTAATTTTTCTTGATTGTACCCTTTTCAACTTGGTTTATATATATAACATTTTTTTGAATGTTTTCAAAAAGATATCCCTGTGTTTCTCTGTCTTTACATTCATTGAATGTTTATGTTTTCTCAATTTTGACGTATGCATTGATTTTTCAAAGGCTCAGGATCTGATTGGACTGAACCACCAAGTCATTTGATGTATATTACACCAAAACTTTCTAAAAGTGGTATTTTCAAAAATTTTAACTTAAATTCCGACTTTACCATAAGAGAGGATTTTTCATTGCAATCCCAAAGACACCAAACATGAACTGTTTGTCTGTTCCCATTTGGAAATTACAACTTATCAAATGTAATAAGGCAAAAACAATGTTAACCTATGGGAGAGATAGGCCTTGCAGTAGTGCAAAACAACCTTAGGACATGTGCCAAAGTTTGGGGAGGGACCCTTGCCCCAGGGGCCGCTCCCTCCAACAAAAAAATATCCCAAGTATCCAGTGGGTGCATTCCTGCTGCATGATCGCGATCCCACCCGCGATCCTGCAGTAGGAATGCACTTCAGAGAGACACCGGGGTAAAGGAAAAACTCTTCTACTGATTGATTTTTGTATTTTGGTGTCAAATTATTTTTTGGTGTTGTGTTTTCACTTTCTTAGTGTTTGAAGTACTGCATAAATACTTCACATATTGCCTCTAAGTTAAACCTGACCATTCTGTGCCAAGCTACCAGAGGGTTATGCACAGGTTAATTTGGGCTTGCTTGTCACATCACTCTGACAAGAATTATGGTAGCTGCTTGAGAAGGGTTTTACCCCCCTCAAAGAGTAACCAATTTCCTTAAACTGGTGTTCAGCAGTGAGGATTAGGACTTGGGTTTGTACAGTGCCATACAGTAATTTTGTTTTAAACTACCATCCCATGTAAATAATTTGAGACCATTTTGAGTTATTTTTAATTCTCCTTGATTAGCTCTTTTAGCTTTTTTTAAATCTACTCTCATTGCCACTGGTCTGTAGGAAACCATACCCGCAGTAATGGATTTTGAGCTGGCCAACCTGGGAAGTTAAACTGTGGTGGGGCTCAAACAGTTCTGTAAGGAAAGGGGACTGTAAATGAAGAAGAGCACCATGGTGTTGGAGCCATTTTTTAGGCTGATCTGCCCCCAAGGGGAGGCAGAAAACCACTAGACACCAGGGATTTTATTGTTTATGCATGTTAGGGAGTGGCCCCTTGGGCAAGGGTAGCTGCCCATTTTTTGGACCTGTTTTGAGTGCTTAAGGGGCACATCAGACAATTTTTAAGCCGATCTGCCTCCAGGGGGGCGGACAACACTAGACACCAGGGATATTTTTTTTTATTTATGTTGGTGGAGCACTCCTTGGCCAAGGGTCGTTCCCCAGTATTGCCCACACATGACCTTTGTTTTCAGCTCTCCCTTGGGGAGATCAGACTTTTCTTAGGCCAATCTGCCCAGGGAGGGCAGAAAACCACTCTACAGCAGTGAATAAGTTTCTGTGTATGTGTGAACCAGCATTTGACTGGCAGTGTGTGTGGACTGGTGTTTGGCTGGCGTTTAGCTGATGGTGTGTTTGAACTGGGGTTTTTGTTGGCAGTGTGTGTGGCTGGTGTCTGGCTGGTGGTGTGCGTGAACTGGTGGTTGGCTGGCAGTGTGAGTATGTGTAGTGACTTGATGCTGGTCACTACACACAAATGCCATTTCACGCACTCCGCCAGCTGTTAGGTGGTGTGATTGCTGTGTGAGTCCTGTGGGCATATGAAAGTGATGGTCTCTGGAAGAGCGCCATTTGTTGATGTGAGTGTTGTAATGTGCTTGGCTTGTGGCTGGTGGTGTGAATGATTTTGTGTGTGTGATACATAAAAGGTGTGTGAATGGCCTGTAAAGCAGTTGGTGCCTTGTTGTGGCTTTACAGCTCACAAGCTGTGAGTCACTGGTTTAATCGTACTAGCTTTAAATTTCCTTATTAACAATGATTTCTATGTTTTCATATTTGTGAAATATTTTGTTAATAAAATTTACATTTTGAACTTTTCACTCACTCTCATGCCAAATCCAACCAGAATGTGTGTCCTTGAGTAGTAGATGGTAGTGCAATACTTTTTATCTTTTCTGTCTTTCTCTGCCTGGGTGTCCATTGTCTCTAGAGAAAATCTACGATCCACAGATATTTTCATAAACTAGTTTCCAGGAGGACTTCATGTTTGTGTGTCTCTCACGTTGATCCCACAAGGTTTTCATACCCAGAAGCCCTTGCAATCCTCAAACATAGGCTAAAAGCACACCTTTTCTACATATTTCTATGACTCAAAGTACTGTAATCTGTGTGGAGCTGTACATTTCCTACCACTCTGTGTTCCCACTTGTCTCCTGATAAGAATGGTACTTCACCTGTGTGGGTGGGCCTTGTGCCCGCAAAAGTACAGGGTCCAAGTGGCAATGTGGCAACAGCAACAAAAGGAGTAGCCAAAGTTTTTGGGCCTGGGCTTGGCAGCCACACAAGGAAACCTACCAAACCCAGGCATTTCTGAAAAGTAGGCACCCAGGGAAGTACAGAGTGGTGTGCCTCTTTTGGATCCCACATCGGTTTCTTAACCACAATACCTTGCAAACCTCAAAAAGTGCCTAAAATCTCACATTTTCCTTGAATTTCTGTGAACTATTCTACCGTAATCAGGAGTAATCCACAAAATTCCTACCAAACAGTGCTCCCCCACTTGTCCTGATAAAATGATGCCCCACGTGTGTGTCCGGGCCTACTGCCTGTGACTGGACGGATAGAATTAAGGGCAACGGGTGTCCCCGTAAAGGGGCACTAATTGACCTTGGATTGATCTGTTCCTGTCATGGGCAGTAGGCACAGCCACACAAGTGAGGTACCATTTTTATTGGGAGCATAGTAGGTATTGGGAAATTTGTTGCTCCCGGCAGATTCAAGAACTTTCCATCACAGAGATACTTGGAAAATGTGTTTCTTTCAGTCAACGTTAGATGTTTCTAAGTGCTTCTGGGTAAGATATCCTGGTGAGAGACACGTGAGTCACCCCACCCTGGATTTCCCCAGGGTTCTAGATTTTAAAAATGTGCAGGTTCTCTAGGTTTCCGTAGGTGCTGGCTGAGCTAGAACCTAAAATCCATAGCTAGTCACAATGAAAAAAGTGTCAGTTTTCAGTGGAAAAATGTGATGTGTCCATGTTGTGTGTTGGCACCTTTCCTGTCGCTGACACTAGTCCTGCCCACACAAGTGTGGTACTATGTGTATCAAGAGACTAGGGGGAATGGTAGGTGGTAGGAACTTTGTTGCTCCCTTCTAAGGGCCCGATTCACAGAACTAACTTAAGACAAAATCCTAAACTTACTACCATTTTGGTATTCACAGAAGGCACTTACTCATTTTGGTATTCACAGAAGGCACTTACTTACTCATTTTGAGTAACTTACTCATTTTGAGTAACTTACACATTTTGTGTAACTTACTCATTTTGGTATTCACAGAAGGCACTTACTCATCAATGAGTAAGTGCCTTCTGTGAATACCAACTTGAGTAACTTACTCATTTTGAGTAACTTACTCATTTTGGTAGTCACAGAAGGCACTTACTCATCAATGAATAAGTGCCTTCTGTGAATATCAAAATGAGTAAGTTACACAAAATGAGTAAGTTACTCAAAATGAGTAAGTTACTCAAAATGAGTAAGTAAGTGCTTTCTGTGAATACCAAAATGAATAAGTGCCTTCTGTGAATACCAAAATGGTAGTAAGTTTAGGATTTTGTCTTAAGTTAGTTCTGTGAATCGGCCCCAGAGTACAGAACTCTCCATCACAGAAATGTGAGGCAAATGTTGTTTTAGTCAACCTTTGAGGTTTGCAAAGCCTTCTGGGTAGGAAAACCTGGTGGGAGCTACACAAGTCACCTCACTCTGGATTCCTCTAGATGTCTATTTATCATAAATGTACAGGTTCACTAGGTTTCCATAGGTGCTGGCTGAGCTAGGGCCCAAAATTCACAGCTGCCCACATTAAAAAAAGGGTCAGTTTTCAATGACAAAAAGGTAATCTGTCAATGTTGTATTTTGGGCCGTTTTGTGTTGCAGGCATTGACAGACATGCGGGAATACATTTGTTATTACTAATGGTATTTCTCTGCATTTGTGCCTTCCAAATGTAAGCCAGTGTGTAAGAAAGAAAGCATTTTGAAAAATGCCCTCTGTATCACATGCTAGTATGGGTACCCTCGTAATTAGAGATGTACAAATAACCACTGTTCCTAAACTCCGTATCTGGTGACTATTTCAGAAATACATTGTGTTAGACTTGGCATCTTTTGGCGTGTTTCCCCTGACTTTTTGCTTTCTGACCTCCTGGTTTTTGACTCTGTTTTTGCTGGTGTAATGATTCTGCGCACTTTCCTCACTGCTGTCCAGAGGGAAAGTGCAAGTGCTCCTGTATAAAATGTGTTATGGATTGGTGTTTCCATGATTGGCCTATTTGATTTATGTGTCAGTCCCTTGTAAAGTGCACTGGGAGTGCCAGGGCCTATAGAGCAAATGCTGTTGGTGGGCTGCAGCACTGGATTGTGCCACCCACGCAAACAGCCCGTAAAGTGTAACTCTGGCCTGCCATTGCAGAGCCTGTGTGCAGCCTGGGGCTGCCATGTCGACTTGGCAAGTG
Source organism: Calotriton arnoldi (assembly GCA_963921515.1). NCBI lineage: Eukaryota > Metazoa > Chordata > Amphibia > Caudata > Salamandridae > Calotriton > Calotriton arnoldi. The sequence continues at coordinate 147,201 of CAWUFW010013436.1, forward strand.
CACACACTTGCAAGTCCCTAAACCTTCCCTTTTCTACATGTTAGTCACCCCTAAGGTAGGCCCAAGGTACCCCTGTGGGCAGGGTGCATTGTATGTGAAAGGTAGGACATGCCCTGGTGTGTGTGCCATGTCCTGATAGTGAATTACAGCCTATTTCGTTTTTCACTATTGTAAGGCTACCTGTCCCCATAGGCCAGAATGGGCAGCTTTGATTATTACAGCTTATAATCCTAACTGACCCAGGGAACATGGTAGAAATTCGAGTTTAGTATGCCTGGACTCAGAATGATAAAATGCATCTTTTAGTGAAGTTGGTTTTAACATTCTGTGTTTGAAAATACCACTTTTAGAAAGTGGGTATTTTCTTGTCCAACCATCCAAGCCTGCCTCTGCTAGGTTGTGTATTCCTTGTCTGAAGTGTGAGTGACAGGGGCTGGGGGATGCCAGGAGACAGGGTGAGTCAGCACAGGGCTGAATAGCAAGATCTACATGTAGATGGGTGGGAGGAGATGCACCTGGGACCTGAATAGGGCTGGGCCTTCCCTCCACAATGCTGGCTCCACCTCCTGTGGTGCGTCTGATGTCCCTGGCCTGCACTGTGAAAGGAAAGAAGGAGACTTGTCAACAAAGTGCTCCAGGACTGACCAGAACTGGTATGGACTAGGCAAAGGCCTCTCTGCCTTCAGAGGACAAAGAGAAATTGAGGATAAAAAGGGGGACCCAAACCCCAGAAAATTAGAACTCTTTTGGATCAAGAAGACTGCCAAGAAGAAGAGCTGGAGAAGCTGTGAGGAGGAACTACCACTTTGCTGTGTGCTTTGCTGTGTTGGCCTGCAGTGGCTGCTTCTGTCTTGGGCAGTGAAAGGACTGGAACTGAACTTTCTGCAATCTACTTTGTGAGTGTCTCCAAGGGCTTGAGGAAGAGCTTGCCCCCTGTTCAAGAAGTCTCAGGAACAGCAAAGACTTCAAGCCCGACGCCGTCTACGACGCCGCTGCCGACTCCGTGTCCTGAAGGCACCGCAGAGGGCACCGCCGCAATGCCGCATCGCGACCCTGGTCTCACCGACGACGCCTGCTGATGCCGCCACTGAGCCGCTGCTCGCACCGCGACCTGTGGGCACCACACTCCGCACCGCCTTGCTTCACGACGATGCCGTGGTATGCTCGACGACACCGCTCCACGCCGGACTCGACCCCGCTGCTTGCACCGTGGTTCGAGGGCACCGCTTGTACAGTTACATGATGCACCGCCATCATCCTGCACTGCAGGCTTGGCCCACCGACGCCGGTGCCATTGACTCCAGTTCGTCAGCCGACGACAGCGCTGCAGCTACGACGACGCCGCTGCTGCACCGTGACCTGCCAGCACCGTGACGAGCACCGCCTTCATCTCACACCGCGACCCTGGTCTCACCGACGACGCCATCCGATGCCGCCACCGCACCGCTGCTCGCACCGCGACCTGAGGGCACCACACGCCGCACCGCTGCACTTCGCACCGCAGCACCCGACGCCGGCCGACGCCTGTGCTCCTGACTTCAACAGAGAGGAGATCGATCTGCAACGCGTGTGACTTCGAGGGCCCCGATGACGCCTGCACCGACCTCCGGAACCGACGCCTGCGGACGCCGTGTTTTCGGAAGCTCACCGCGGGGTCATCGACGCCCTGCATTTCTGAAAGGTACTGTTTGCGGGTCTTCCCGACACCGTAGCTGACCCGCGACGCCGCGGTCAGCCAGAACTGTTTGGATTTGTTTGTTCTCGACGCCGTGATAGCCCTGGACGGAGCTATCGACATCAAGGAACTGTTTTTAAAGGACACTGTGATAACTGAAGATTTTTAAAGTACTGTACTGTGGATTTTTATTGTATTGGTCTTGTTTTAAGTATATAAAAATATTGGATATTTTTCTAAACTGGTGTGGTGTCCGTTTGTAGTGCTTACATTGTATTACTGTTGGTTATGTGCAAATGCTTTACACACTGCCTCTAGAATAAGCCTGACTGCTCGTGCCAAGCTACCAAGGGGGTGAGCAGGGGTTATTTTAGGAGTGTAACTCCCTTATCCTGACTAGGAAGAAGGGTCCCTACTTGGACAAAGGTGCAAGCCCGTGCCAACTAGAGACCCCCATTTCTAACATTGGTTGTCAGCGGTGAGGATAGGACTTGTGTTTGCACTTGACTTACAGTGATTGGTGTGCACTACTACCATATCGCAGACCATTACGTACCACTTACAGGTTCTTTTTCTTTTTGGCCTATTTTTGATCTTGCCAGTTTGAACTTGCTACTTCAACATGCCTGAATCAATTGCATCATCTGTTGCATCAGTAGAAATTGCCTTTGAGGAGGATCGATTGGAAGCCTACAATGTCTAGGAGTTAAAAGAGGCCTCACCAGGAAGGATGAGCTACAAAAGGCGCTGAGGGCCTGGGTAGCAGCCAGACATGCCAGTGGGCAATATGGGGATCTCAATGGAGAGGTGGAGGAGCCTGTTCATAGGGTGGATGTGCTTGTGGGAGGAGGGGAACCCTCCAGGCCAGGCAGCAGTAGTTTGTCCCCAGAGGAGCTGGAGGACAGGCGGGAAGTAAGGAGGTTTGAATTGGAGAAACTCAGAATAGAAAGTGAGAGGGAAGAGAAAAGAATAGCCATGGAGGAAAGGAAAATGATACTAGATCATGAGAGAATGATCAAGGAGCTGGAGCTAAAGAGTAGATCCGGTTCAGATGGTGGCAGCAATTCTTCAGCACACACAGACAGGATTGTACATATCCCCAAGAATATAGGTAAAGAGTACAAAAAGGGTGATGACATACAAAGGTGGTTTCAAGGGTACGAGTCGTCTATTCATATGAATGGGGTCCCTGAGAGGAACTGGGGAGCGGGGTTGTGGCCTCTCTTTCCAGAGGAAGCTAGGGATACTCTGATAGCTTTGGGTAAGAGGCAGGACCTCACCTATGCTGACATGAAAGACACTCTCCTCACTAGGTATGGGCTCACTCCTGAGAAGTACAGGGATCAGTTCAGGTCCAGTAAAAAGTCTGAGGCCAACACTTGGTTGGAATGTGTGGATATGTTCTGTAGGTCGCTGGATGGTTGGGTGAAGGGCAGTAATGTAACAGATTTTCAGGGGCTCTACAACTTGATTGCATGGGAGCACTTGTCTAGTCTATGTTTTGCAGATCTGCGCCAGCACCTAGTTGATAGTAAGCTAACTGACCCCAGGAAGCTTGCTATGGAGGCGGACCACTGGGTGAGTACCAGGGTCCACAAGAAAGCGTTTGGGGGAGACTCAGCCAAAGGTGGGCAGGGTCCCCAGCAGAAAGGCGGGTGGGACAAGGGTAAAGCACCGGAGTTCTCTAAAGGGCCCCAAACTAGTACCCAGGGTAAAGGTTCCCAGCCCCCCAGTGAGAAGAAGAAAGGGGTCTCTACAGGGAAGCCTGTTGAGACCGGCCCCCACAAGTGTTATGCCTGTGACCAGGTGGGTCACTTTAAGGGGGACCCCAAGTGCCCAAAGGGGACACAGCCACCCACCGGTGGACAGTCCAAAGTGTTGGCTAGTGTAGCGCTTGGGGAGGAGGGGTGCCCACAGGAGGGTGGGGATCCTGCAGAAATGACCCTTGTCTCACTAGGGGACAGTGAGATGGTCCCAGGAAACCAGGTGCCCCCTAACACAAAGAAATATAGCACCTGGGTGACCATCAATGGGAACAGGGTAGAGGCTCTCAGAGATACTGGAGCCAGTGTGACCTCAGTCCGGTGCCACCTGGTCTCTGAGAAGCAGGTAGTCCCAGGGGCATTCCACCAAGTAGTTGCTGTAGATAACTCTGAGCGCCAGTGTATGGTGGCGCAGGTTCCCTTTGAATGGGGGGGGTCTCCGGTCCCTTGAGGGTGGTTGTGAGCCCTACCATGCCTGTAGATTGTCTGCTAGGTAACGACCTGGAGCAGTCCTTATGGAAGGATGTTGAGCTCAGGTCTCACTTGGAGATGCTTGGGTTGCCAGAGTGGGCATGTGTGTCTACTCGGTCAATGGCAGCCAGAAAGGGTGATCAAGAGGACTTGGAGCCTGGAACAATGGCCCAAGTCCCTGCCAAGAGGAAGGGCAGGGGGCGCGGGAAACCGGCCCCCGAAGTTCCCACGGACCGGGAGGAGGCGGACCTCGAGGGGGACACCCCGGTGCCTACAGGGGAGCAGGTAGCCGAACTGGGAGACATCTCTGAGCTGACCCATTGGCAGCAAGAAGGGGGTCCCACCAAGGAGGAGTTCTGCAGGGAGCAGAACGAGTGCCCTACTCTAGAGGGTCTGCAGCGGCAGGCTGCAGACCAGGCGGCTGGTAATCAGTCCGGGTCACATCTGATCTACTGGGAGAATGGTCTCCTATACAGTGAGCCTAAGGTTGCTGAGCCTGGGTCAGCCCGTGTGCTGGTGGTACCCCAGCGCTTCAGGACCTTCCTACTGGGTCTGGCTCATGACGTGCCTTTGGCAGGACATTTGGGGCAGGACAAGACCTTTGACAGGCTTGTCACCCACTTCTTTTGACCCCAAATGCGAAGGCAGTCAGATGCACACTGTAGGTCTTGCCAAACTTGCCAGGCAAGTGGTAAGAGTGGGAGGAAGGTCAAAGCTCCTCTCCAACCTTTTCCTGTTGTTGGAACACCCTTTGAAAGGGTAGGGATGGATATTGTGGGGCCACTGGATCCCAAGACAGCCATGGGCAACAGGTACATCCTGGTCTTGGTGGACCATGCCACCCGGTACCCGAAGGCAATCCCTCTCAGGACAACAACGGCGCCAGTGGTGGGCCAGGCGTTAATGGGGATCTTTTCCCACATGGGCTTCCCCAGAGAGGTGGTTTCTGACAGGGGGACCAATTTCATATTCAAGTATATGACATCCCTGTGGAAGGAGTGTGGTGTAACCTACAAGTTCACCACTCCTTACCACCCTCAAGGAAACGGTCTGGGGGAGAGATTGTACCAGACCTTGAAAGGCATGATCAAGGGTCTAACAGAACCCATGAGGCGTAAGTGGGACGTCCTCTTGCCATGCCTGCTCTTCGCATACAGGGAGGTGCCTCAGAAGTCTCTTGGGTACAGCCCCTTTGAGCTCCTGTATGGCTACCCTGTCAGAGGACCTCTGAGTTTGGTAAAGGAAGGCTGGGAGGCAGCTCCCAGGAAAACTCCCCAGGATGTGTTTAGTTACATGCTGGCCTTTAGAAACCAAACTGCCCGCTTCAGGAAACTCGCTCAGGCGAACCTAGAAGCAAGCCAGGAAGAAATGAAGAGGTGGTATGACCAGAATGCCACTCTGGTCGAATTTCAACCTGGGCAGAAAGTGTGGGTCATGGCCCCAGTGGAACCTTGTGCCTTGCAGGACAAGTGGACTGGGCCATATGAGGTGGTGGAGCGCAAAAGTGACGTCACCTACCTGGTGAATTTGCAGACTCCAAGGAACCCCTTGAGGGTCCTTCACGTGAACCGCCTCAAACCCCACTTCGAGAGGTCCGAAGTGAGTATGCTCTTGGCGACAGATGATGGGGTGGAAGAGGAGAGTGAGCCTCTCCCTGACCTCCTGTCTACCAAGGAGCATGATGGGTCAGTGGAGGGTGTGATCCTCTCCCCTACTCTGACTCAGGAGCAGCAGGGGGACTGTCACCAGTTGTTGGGACAGTTCGCCCCACTGTTCTCTCTGACCCCCATTGTTACTCACTGGTGTACCCATGACGTGGACACTGGTGACAGCCCTCCTGTGAAGCACAAGATTTACAGGTTGACTGACCGGCTCAGGGCCAGCATCAAGGAGGAGGTCTCTAAGATGTTGGCGTTAGGGGTGATTGAGCCCTCCAACAGTCCTTGGGCCAGCCCAGTGGTCTTGGTCCCAAAGGCTGCTGCACCCGGTGCCACTCCAGAACTGCGGTTTTGTGTGGACTACCGTGGGCTCAATGCCATCACCAGGACTGACGGGCTCCCCATCCCCAGAGCTGATGAGCTCATTGATCGGTCGGGAGCTGCCTGGTTTCTCAGCACGTTTGATTTGACGTCTGGGTACTGGCAGATTGCCTTAACCAATGGGGCCAAGGAGAGATCAGCATTCTCAACCCCAGAAGGTCATTACCAATTCCGGGTGATGCCCTTTGGGTTGAAGAATGCCCCTGCCACCTTTCAGAGGTTGGTCAATCAGGTGTTGGCTGGACTGGAGGATTTCAGTGCCGCCTACCTAGATGACATTGCTGTGTTCAGTTCCAGCTGGGAAGAACATTTACAGCACCTTGAGAAAGTGTTGAAGGCTCTGCAAGGTGCAGGCCTCACGATCAAGGCCAGTAAGTGCCAGATCGGGCAGGGTTCTGTGGTGTACTTGGGACACCAGGTAGGAAGCGGCCAGGTGGCGCCCCTACAACCCAAGATTGACACCATTCTGGCTTGGGAGCCCCCAAGACCCAGACAGAGGTGAAAGCCTTCTTAGGTCTCACCGGCTACTATAGGAGATTTGTTAAGGGCTATGGCACCATCGTTGCCCCCTTAACAGAGCTGACTTCGAAGAAGCAGCCCAGGAAAGTGATCTGGACTGAGTCCTGCCAGAAAGCTTTTGATGCCCTGAAGGCAGCCATGTGCATGGCGCCCGTGCTTAAGGCACCTGACTTCTCCAAGGAATTCGTCGTACAGACTGACGCTTCAGAGCATGGGGTGGGAGCGGTGCTCTCACAACTGAACGAAGAGGGCCTGGATCAGCCTGTAGTCTTCCTTAGCAGGAGACTACTCCCCAGGGAACAGAGGTGGAGTGCCATAGCTTTTGCTGTGGTCTGGGCACTGAAGAAGCTGAGACCATACCTGTTTGGGACTCACTTCCGGGTTCAGACGGACCACAGGCCCCTCAGATGGTTGATGCAAATGAGGGGTGAGAATCCAAAACTGCTGAGGTGGTCCATCTCCCTACAGGGAATGGACTTTACGGTGGAACACTGCCCTGGTACAGAACACGCCAACGCAGATGGTCTGTCCAGGTTCTTCCGCCTTAGTGAAGAGAACTCCAATGGGGTTGGGTAGTTCTCCCTACTTTCAGCTGGAGGGGACATGTGTTAGACTTGGCATCTTTTGGCGTGTTTCCCTTGACTTTTTGCTTTCTGACCTCCTGGTTTTTGACTCTGTTTTTGCTGGTGTAATGATTCTGCGCACTTTCCTCACTGCTGTCCAGTGGGAAAGTGCAAGTGCTCCTGTATAAAATGTGTTATGGATTGGTGTTTCCATGATTGGCCTATTTGATTTATGTGTCAGTCCCTTGTAAAGTGCACTGGGAGTGCCAGGGCCTATAGATCAAATGCTGTTGGTGGGCTGCAGCACTGGATTGTGCCACCCACGCAAACAGCCCGTAAAGTGTAACTCTGGCCTGCCATTGCAGAGCCTGTGTGCAGCCTGGGACTGCCATGTCGACTTGGCAAGTGCACACACTTGCAAGTCCCTAAACCTTCCCTTTTCTACATGTTAGTCACCCCTAAGGTAGGCCCAAGGTACCCCTGTGGGCAGGGTGCATTGTATGTGAAAGGTAGGACATGCCCTGGTGTGTATGGCATGTCCTGATAGTGAATTACAGCCTATTTCGTTTTTCACTATTGCAAGGCTACCTTTCCCCCATAGGCCAGAATGGGCAGTTCTGATTATTACAGCTTATAATCCCAACTGACTCAGGGAACATGGTAGAAATTCGAGTTTAGTATGCCTGGACTCAGAATGATAAAATGCATCTTTTAGTGAAGTTGGTTTTAACATTCTGTGTTTGAAAATACCACTTTTAGAAAGTGGGTATTTTCTTGTCTAACCATCCAAGCCTGCCTCTGCTAGGTTGTGTATTCCTTGTCTGAAGTGTGAGTGACAGGGGCTGGGGGATGCCAGGAGACAGGGTGAGTCAGCACAGGGCTGAATAGCAAGATCTACATGTAGATGGGTGGGAGGAGATGCACCTGGGACCTGAATAGGGCTGGGCCTTCCTCCACAATGCTGGCTCCACCTCCTGTGGTGCGTCTGATGTCCCTGGCCTGCACTGTGAAAGGAAAGAAGGAGACTTGTCAACAAAGTGCTCCAGGACTGACCAGAACTGGTTTGGACTAGGCAAAGGCCTCTCTGCCTTCAGAGGACAAAAATAAATTGAGGATAAAAAGGGGGACCCAAACCCCAGAAAATTAGAACTCTTTTGGATCAAGAAGACTGCCAAGAAGAAGAGCTGGAGAAGCTGTGAGGAGGAACTACCACTTTGCTGTGTGCTTTGCTGTGTTGGCCTGCAGTGGCTGCTTCTTGTCTTGGTCAGTGAAAGGACTGGAACTGAACTTTCTGCAATCTACTTTGTGAGTGTCTTCAAGGGCTTGAGGAAGAGCTTGCCCCCTGTTCAAGAAGTCTCAGGAACAGCAAAGACTTCAAGCCCGACGCCGTCTACGACGCCGCTGCCGACTCCGTGTCCTGAAGGCACCGCAGAGGGCACCGCCGCAACGCCGCACCGCGACCCTGGTCTCACCGACGATGCCTGCTGATGCCGCCACCGAGCCGCTGCTCGCACCGCGACCTGTGGGCACCATACTCCGCACCGCCTTGCTTCACGACGACGCCATGGTATCCCCGACGACGCCGCTCCACGCCGGACTCGACGCCGCTGCTTGCACCGTGGTTCGAGGGCACCACTCGTACAGTTACAGGACGCACCGCCCTCATCCCGCACCGCAGCCTTGGCCCACCGACGCCGGTGCCATCGACTCCAGTTCGTCAGCCGACGACAGCGCTGCAGCTACGACAATGCCGCTGCTGCACCGTGACCTGCCAGCACCGTGACGAGCACCGCCTTCATCTCACTCCGCAATTCTGGTCTCACCGACGACGCCATCCAACACCGCCACCGAGCCGCTGCTCGCACCGTGACCTGAGGGCACCGCACGCCGCACCGCTGCACTTCGCACCGCAGCACCCGACGCCGGCCGACACCAGCGCTCCTGACTTCAACAGAGAGGAGATCGATCTGCAACGCGTGTGACTTCGAGGACCCCGACGACACCTGCACCGACCTCCGGAACCGACGCCTGCGGACGCCATGTTTTTGGAAGCTCACCGCGAGGTCATCGACGCCCTGCATTTCTGAAAGGTACTGTTTGCGGGTCTTCCCGACACCGTAGCTGTCCCGCGATGCCGCGGTCAGCCAGAACTGTTTGGATTTGTTTGTTCTCGACACCGTGATAGCCCCGGACGGAGCAATCGACATCAAGGAACTGTTTTTAAAGGACACTGTGATAACTGAAGATTTTTAAAGTACTGTATGTGGATTTTTATCGTATTGGTCTTGTTTTAAGTATATAAAAATATTGGATATTTTTCTAAACTGGTGTGGTGTCCGTTTGTAGTGCTTACATTGTATTACTGTTGGTTATGTGCAAATGCTTTACACACTGCCTCTAGAATAAGCCTGACTGCTCGTGCCAAGCTACCAAGGGGGTGAGCAGGGGTTATTTTAGGAGTGTAACTCCCTTATCCTGACTAGGAAGAAGGGTCCCTACTTGGACAAAGGTGCAAGCCCTTGCCAACTAGAGACCCCCATTTCTAACACATAGGTTTCTTTGATACCCATTGTTCAGACTTTATATTTTACCATATGAATTGCTCTACACCCGGTACACAATGAAAAACCATTGTAAGGTGCAGTTCAGTTGTTGGCTCTGGATTCCTCGGGTTCTTGGAAAACCTACAAAATCTTGTATATCTCCACAACCAGAAGGGTCTAGTGGACATAATAGTATATTGCTTTTGTGAAGCGGCCATCATGGCAAGAAGTTATAAATGAAAACTTTGTCACAATGGACTTTTTTATTACTAATTTTCAATAATTTTTATTTCAACAGCTAGTTTGTTTAGGAAATCTGTCAGGGTTCAACACACATGACTGCCTGCTAAAATCAGAAGTTTATTTACATTTTAGAAATCAGTAGCTTTCTGGCATCACCCATGGGTTTCACCCTGGTTTCCACCACAAACTGGAAGTAGGATGAAAGCACAAAAAATAGGAACTAGGAGATAGGATGCATGTTCCTGAAAGCCTGAAAAATGGTGACTTTAGCACAGCAAGCCTTTTGTTGATTCCATTTTTAGGAAAAAACTGAAATTCTTTTCTGCACAACTTTTTTCCTATTTTTCCCAAAACTCAAAAGTTTAGCTATATTTTGACTATTTTCCCGGTACCCTCCAGAGGAATGCACAAACCCTGGGTACCTTTGGAATCCCCAGGATATTGGAAAAAAGGACGCAAATTTTACATGGATACCTTATGTGGAAAAAAGTTATGGAGGCCTGGGAGCGAACCACACCAAAAAGCCAAAAAAAAGGCTTCGCATTCTAGGGGGAAAAGGCTTAGCAGTCATGGGGTTAACAAATCGTTTTAGTTCAGGCCAGGGCTTATCTTAATGTAATTGTGCCTTTAAATGTTCTTTGCATTATTACACCCCAAACATTCCACTACAATATCCTTTTCCATGATTTTAGAGCTTTGTTTTATACAAATGCGCATTAAATGTTCTTTATGGTGTGACCCCACTAGGTTGTTTTACCCTTCCCTTTTGACACTAACTTTTTTGTGTCTTCTTTCTTTTGCCGAAGAACTGCTTAGGATAAGGAGACGAGAGGATCCATCTCAGAATCTTGGAAGTCACCAGCCGGTAACTACTGTGAGCTATAGGATAAGTGCTTCCAGTGAAAAATACTCTGAGACAAAGCACATTTCCTGAAGTGCACAGCTTATATAGTGGCTGTGCCCAAAATAACAACTGAGATTTGGTGAATCTCGCAAGATCTTGCCAATGGCAATTCCAGCAAGACTGCCCAGAAATTCACTACAGTTTAAAGCTCTTACCTAAGCCCCCAGCCCAAGGGAAATTACATTGGAATCTCACACAAGGGTTCTATCACTTTAGAGAAGGAGACAATACCATGAATGCAATACAATTCCAAGGGGGCCAAGTATAGTATTATGTGACTTGTAATAGATTTAGAGACACATAAGACTATGTGATAAGTGGAATCAGGCAGATTAAAGTTTTCACTATGACCATCTTTAAAATCCTTAAGGTCTTACTTTGGTCATAATACAGTTTAATTCCAGACATAGTGCAGTGCAAAAGGAACTGTGTCTGAAGTTAAACGATCTTCAGTATATAGTACAGTAGTATAGTATAGGAGCAGGACCTCTGACCTCCTGGCGAGCAGGACCTCTGACCTCCTGGCCCGGGTCCCGCTCTCCGCCCAAGCAGCTCCGACGTAGCCTCGCCTGCCGCTGCCCCAGACACCTCTCTCTCCTGGTAGGTGTTCGAGGCCCTCCTCCACCCGCAGGCTCCTGCCTGTGCCTCATCCCTGGTTGTCCAGTGGGAGAGCCTTGCTCCACTGCTGTCTGTCTGCCTTGTTGTGTCCGTTTTTGTTTGTGGTGTCTTTTCCTGTCTTTCCTGTTTTTTCACTGTAATTTCTGTGCCTGTTGTCTGTGTTTCAGTTTTTTCTGCCCTTTGTTGTTTTTTGTGCCTGTGCCCTCGTTCTCCTCCCTGCCCGTTCTTGCTGTCCTTTTTTCCTGCCGCTGCTCCCCCGCGGTCCCTCCCCCTGCCATTCTCACGCCCGCCTCCCAGCTGTGCTTCCCTCCCCCCTGCCCTATTTAATGTCGGCCACTGCTCGGGTTTATGAACAGGACCTCTGACCTACTGGCCAGGGTCCCGCTCTCCGCCCAAGCAGCTCTGACGTAGCCTCGCCTGCCGCTGTCCCAGACACCACTCTCTCCTGGTAGGTGTTCGAGGCCCTCCTCCTCCCGCAGGCTCCTGCCTGCGCCTCATCCCTGGTGGTCCAGTGGGAGAGCCTTGCTCTTCTGCTGCTCCCTGCTGTCTGTCTGCCTTGTTGTGCCCGTTTTTGTTTGTGGTGTCTTTTCCTGTCTTTTCAGTGCAATTTCTGTGCCTGTTGTCTGTGTTTCTGTTTTTTCTGCCCTTCATTGTTTTTTGTGCCTGTGCCCTCGTTCTCCTCCCTGCCCATTCTCGCTGCCCTTTTTTCCCGCCACTGCTCCCCGTGGCCCCTCCCCCCTGCCATTCTAGCGCCTGCCTCCCAGCTGTGCTTCCCTCCCCCTGCCCTTTTTAATGCCGGCTGCTGTGCGGCCGCGCAGCAGACGCGTGCAGTGGGCGTGCCACTGGCGCAACAAAAGCGCACCAAAGACAATCCCGTCTGCGCGCGTCCGTGACCTGACCGCAACCAGCGCCAGGAACCCTGTATCTCCCACCATCCATCGCTACGACTCAGCTGCCCTTATCGCACTCGACCCCGGAAGGAGCAACAACTGCCAGCGGTCCACGCTAAGCACCACCCACGGACAGTTCTCCTGCCGTCACTGCCGTCATACCTTCACGATTGCACGTACCCCACGGCCACCCCCTCACACCGAACGTCAACACCACCAAAGCCCTGAAATGCATCCTCCTCAATGTGCGCTCCCTGCACAGACAAGCCGTAGAGATCTGGGACCTCCTTGACACCCTCTCACCAGACGTCGCCTACTTCACAGAAACCTGGACTAACGCCTCCTCCGCCCCAACATCGCCACCGCTATCCCTGACAGATACAAGATCCAGAGGAAGGACCGCCCCAACAGCCCAGGGGGAGGACTCGCCATCGCACACAAGAGCTCCCTCCGACTCTCCACCTCCACCACCAGCGACTCCTTGTCCACCACTGAAGACCAGCACTTCCAGATCCAGACCAGCCCTAGAACCACACTTCGCGGCACCCTCATCTACAGACCCCCCGGACCTCGTGCTCCGTTCACCACTACCATCGCCGACCTCATCGCCCCCACGCCATCACCTCCATGGACTACATACTCATCGGAGACCTGAACTTCCACCTCGACAACCCCAGCGACCCCAACGCCGCCACTCTCCTGGACAACCTCACCAACATCGGACTGAAACAGCTCATCACCACACCTACCCAGAAGGCAGGACACACCCTGGACCCCACCTTTGCAGGAGGTAACGACATCCACTCCAGCCACGCCACCAACCCCCATGGACAGACCATCACTGAGTACTCTTCCGCGTCGACAAACCACGCCACCCAAACCTGCACCGCGCCCTCCACGAAGGTACTGGAGAAAATTCACCGAGGAACAGCTCAACTACACCCTCAACCGAGATGCCCGCACCACCTCGACCAACGCCAACCTCGCAGCCAAGGAACTCCACAAATGGATCTCCAACTGCGCAGACGAGCTCACACCCCTACGTAACCCTGACAGACAACGCCCCAGGAAGGCCACCTGGTTCACTGCCAATCTCCAAGAATCCCGAAGGACCTGCAGACGCCTTGAGAAGAACTGGAGATACAGCAAAACGTCTGAAGATCGCACCACCTACAAGAACGCCATGACAGAACACCACCAACGCATCAGATCCACCAAAAGGACCTTCATCCAAAACAAGATCCTCGCCAACTCCAGCAACTTGAAGGAACTTTTCAGCATCATCCAGGAATTTACCAAGCCCCACAGAGAAACCACGGACATCACCCCTTCCCAGGACCTGTGCAACAAGCTCAGATCCTACTTCCATCTGAAAATCAAGGGCCTCTACGACAATTTCAATGACAAGACGCCTGACCCCGAAACCACATCCTCCTCCAGCAACACCAGCCAGCCCACCATTTCCTCCTGGACCCCAGTCACCACCGAAGACACCACCTCAACCATGACAGGCATCCACTCAGGAGCCCCCACAGACCCCTGCCCACCACACATCTTCCACAGAGCCGCCATCACCATCGATCCAGAACTACGACGCACAGTCAATGCCACCTTCAAGACAGGCATCTATCCTGATGACTGGAAACGTACAGAAGTCAGACCCCTGCTCAAGAAGCCCTCAGCAAATCCCACGGACCTCAAGAACTACCGACCCATCTCCCTCCTCCCATTCGCGGCCAAAGTCACTGAGAAGAGCGTCATTGCCCAGCTGACAAGATTCATCATAGAAAACTCCATCCTCAACCCCTCCCAATCTGGATTCCGCAGCAACCACAGCACCAAGACCGCTCTACTCACCGCCACAGACGACATCCGCACCCTCCTCGACCAAGGACACACCGCGGCCCTGATCCTACTTGACCTCTCTGCAGCTTTCGCCACCGTCTCCCACCGCACACTCACCGCCAGATTCCACAATGCCGGAATACAGGGAACCGCCCTCGACTGGATCCGCTCCTTCCTCACCGGCAGAACCCAAAGAATCAGACTGCCACCCTTCCTCTCCGAACCAACAGAAATCAACTGCGGGGTACCCCAAAGATCATCGCTCATCCCCACGCTCTTCAACATCTACATGGCTCCCCTTGCCGCCATCGTCAGACAGCACAGACTCAGCATAGTATCCTACGCCGACGACACCCAGCTCGTCCTCTTCCTCACCAAGGACCCCATCACCATCAGACTCAACTTCCAGGAAGGAATGAAGAACGTCGCATCCTGGATGAGCAACAGCTGCCTGAAGCTCAACTCGGAGAAGACAGAGGTCCTCGTGCTCGGACCCTCCCCCTCTGCATGGGACAACACATGTTGGCCCATCACCCTCGGCAGCCCTCCCACCCCCACGGACCACGCCCATAACCTGGGCATTGTACTCAACTCCTCCCTCTCCATGACCCGACAGATCAACGCCGTCGCCTCCAGCTGCTTCAACACCCTCCGCATCCTCCGAAAGACCTTCAAATGGATCTCCCCCGAATCAAGGAAGACCATCAACCATGCACTCATTACCAGCAGACTGGACTACGGAAACGCCCTCTATGCCGGGATCAACAAGTCTCTGCTCTGCAAACTCCAGACCATACAGAACACCGCAGCCAGACTCGTCCTCGGCATCCCTCGACATGAACACATCACCCAACATCTGCGGAACCTACACTGGCTCCCCGTTGAGAAGAGAATTACTTTCAAGATACTCACTCACGCCTACAAGTGCCTCCACAACACCGGCCCCCAATACCTCAACGAGAGAATCTCATTCCACGTACCCAAGAGAAACCTCCGATCCACCGAACTCGCCCTCGCCGAAACCCCTCGCATCCGCAGAGCCAGGACAGGCGGAAGAACCTTCACCTACATCGCGGCCAAAACCTGGAACGAGCTCCCGATCGACATCGGGCGCGCCCCCTCCCTGAACATCTTTAGGAAGACGCTCAAGACCTGGCTCTTCGACTGAACGGAGCTGCTTACCTCCCCCCCCCCCAGCGCCTTGAGACCCTCACGGGTGAGTAGTGTGCTTACAATTCCCCTGATTGATTCAGTACATGAAATTTGCCCTGCACATACAGCCTTCAGCACATTGGTTGTTAATATGCCGGTTGGCCTGCACCTCCAGTAGCAAATGGAATCAGAAACCCATCCTCAAATATTGTGTTACATCTGCACTTTAGTCGCAGTTATGTTGCTATGTTGCTATGTGCATTCACGCCATGTCCCAGGTTGTGAGAACCAAGAGCATTGTAAAAGATGACTATTCTTTGCTGCAGAAGTAGAGGCAGGGGGGACATTTTGCTTGCTTGCAGCTATGCCACTTGGCCTTTCCAGGTAAATCACACAGCTCTAGTGATAGGGGATGGAGCCACTAATTCATGCCTAAAATCCATGCTGGTACAATGGCCCACTGAAGAGGATGCAGTTAATATCAGAGTAAAATTACAAGACTCGAGAGCTGTATCATCGTTGCGTTCAGGGCGAAGTGCTGACTCCAATGTGATCTGTGCATTTCCTTTCCCAAAATTGCCCTATCTACAGTGAATACACTAGGAAACTCATACATTAACCGAGGAAATATCACTGCATGGGCTGCAGGCAGCACGGTTCAGAAATTCTATTGGGGGGCTACACACACTGGCATTTTTAAGTAAGTAAAGCAGTCCTTCATGAGTTCTCTTTTACAAACTCTTACATGTCTTTGTGAATTGGCCCCAAAACATCTAAAATGGGATTAACATGGGAATATTGAAGGAATATTTATTGACAATTAGTACTAATGGAAATGGTTGTGCCCTCTTTGCATTTTTACTAGTAGAGAGTTGGAAGTTTTTGGAGCAATTCACAAAGGGATGTAAGTGAAGATGTGGCCTAATGGCTAGGGCAGTTGACCTCGAAGCTGTGGAGCCGGGTTTGAGTCTTGGCAGGGATGCTCCACATCCTGTGATTCTGGGCATATCACTTAATCTCCCTGTGATTAACAAAATGAATGTGTCCGTCTGTTGCACAACTGGTGCTCATGTAAAGCACTCTGATACCTTCGGGTCAAGTTCGTGCTATATAAAACTCAGGAAAAAAAAGTGTATAGAAAAGAGTTATCTTTGTAGAACGGCTTCCAGTGTTCAGAAATGTTTTGTGAATCAGCCCCAGAGCAGTAATTGCCTCTCTGTGTTTGTGATCTGTGCTGTCTACAGCTCAGGCATTAAATGAGACATTTTCTGGGTTAGTGAACGAGCTGTAGGTGAGAAAATCAAACTCACAGATGCAATTTTCATCTCCACTCTGCACAAAACAGCATCATGATGCGGACACAAGTGAACGTGCCCCTCTAGCATTCAAATGTTCAGACATCCACCAGGACTGTGTGGTATGTTGAGCTTGTTTGGAGACAAGAGGTCAGCTGTCCACATTTTCCAAATATATTTTAGATACGGTGAAGTCTGCCCCTTAATTCTACGTTTATGACAATTAACAAGGCATAACATGCACATATTTTTGCGGATACCCCAAATGCCCCGTTTTGCTGCTCGAAAAGGTTAATGGGAAAACTGAGTGCAAAAACCGTATGCTCAGATTCGCCCCTTTCTGCCCAAATTAGAATGAGGCCCTTAGGTTTTCAGAGAACGCAGTGGGACAATAACCACTGAAATCGTTGATGCTAGAATATATTCCCGAAAATAAGGCAATACAATCTCATACCAACCTTTTGGAAATGTTTCAAATATTTTCTTCTACCTGACTCTTCAGGAAAAAGTTTGTGGGTTTATTATTTATTGTGCTTTCCTTTTGTGTTTTTGTTTTGTAATCTGTACTGTTTTTTGGCACAAAAATCCAGAAAAGGCTGTATAATAAAGTTTGTGCCGCTGTACAACTAAATATACTAAATATTCCTAAACTATACTAATAGCTTTCTTGAGATCCGTACTGCGTGGTTCATGGATTGTTTGAAGTAATTGCTCCAATTTTTAAAATACACTGACCCAATTTGCATGATATTTATTTCTGAAACATATTTTCCAACAAAGTCTGCAAAGCTAGGCTGACAGACAAAATACAGATGAGCAAATGAGATTTTCGAATAGCAAGCCTGCCTACTGAGGTCAGGAAAAACACTCAAGATGAAAATGAGAAGTATACTTCAGATGAAAATGAGAAGTATACTTCAGATGAAAATGAGAAGTACACAGCACAAGCCAGCTGGCAATTATGGTGATAATGCACATGCTATTGTTGGAGAAACCTCATGTGGGTGAAGCGAAGAATAGATGGAAAAGTTCTATTCTCTTCCTTTTATTTTAAACCAGCATATATTTTAACAAAAGATAGTCGTGATAGAGACGCTTTTTTGTCTTCCTTTCAAACTACCACAAATGTCTGATCTCAGTAAAAAATGTAGTTCATTCAAATCACATTTTCTCAGCATACCTTGATTCGCAAGCATCTGCTACCAGGGACTATTTGGCATGTGTCTTTACTGACTAACAATAGTGTCAACAACATGGACAACTTTAGTGTATATAATTATGGATGGGTAAATGCAGGTAACTTGGATTTTTACAACGAGTAGTTCTACTAATGCTCATTGCCAGTCTCATTAACATACACAATCTTGATAATACACATTACTTAATCTTGTCTAATCCAATATCCTCAATTGGTGTTTGTAAGAATTTGGGTTATTTGTTGAGGGGGTGAAAGACCCACTCAGGCACCAACCACGATTCCTATTAGGGTGAAGCACAAAAATCACTAAATTAACCTGTGATTCACACCCTGATAGCTTGGCACGAAGCAGTCAGGCTTAATTTAACAGAAATGTGTTAAGTGTGTACGCAGCACACAAACAGCAATAAAGTGATCACACAACATAAGAAAAGTTTAGAAAAACAGAGTACATTTTAATTAATAAAATGATACCAGAACAACAAAAGATCCAATCAGTAGATGGAGATATTCAATTACATTTTTAGTGAAAATAGTGCCGATCGTGATGGAGCGTGTTGCTGGCAGTCGTCTCTGTAGAGAAAATACCAGGTCCAGTGTCATGGATGGTCTTCCCTGTAGCATGAAGGGCCATTCAAGAGTTGCGGACATTCTTTGCTGTAGCTTTGGATTGGTGGTCGCCACGGGCTGTCGTTGCTCTAGCATGAAGTGCAAGTCTCACATTGCCGGTCTCCATGGACTGTCGGTGTCAAGGGCACGATTCACCAGAGCTTCACGTTGGTGGTCATCGCAGGTGGCAGGTGACTCAAACAGACTCCTTCATGTTTAGGAGGAGGCCAAACCTCAGGGTGTTCACCTTTTCTTTAGGAGGAGTACACTCTGATGTCAGCCAAGGTAGTACTTCAAGCAGCAGGGAAGTCCTCTGGCTGCAGAGAAATCCTTCTTCTGCAACTTCCACAGGCCCAGGAGTGTTCTGATGAGTGACTAAGGAGGTCCAATACTTATACTTAGTGCCAGCCTTTCTGGAGGGGGATTCCCTGTCTTATCCACACATCTGGTTCTGGAAATTTCTTCCCCTTCCCCTGGCAAGGCTCCAAATTTTCTGGGGTTGACATAGGCAGGCCTGGTGTCAGATTACTTTCTGTGTGCAAGAGGCAAAGCCCTTTGAAGTGTAAGTGGTGCTGGGCAAGGCCGCTCCCCAGTCATCCTGTCAGGAATGCCCATCCTGTCCACATCTAAGCACCTAAGCATCCATTGTGTTACTGCCTGAAATCAATACACAAACACCAAAAGCAGAGCCAATCACAGTCACGTGACCTAGGACACTTGTAGAAGGCACCAATGGTTGGCTCAAGAAAATGCCCCAACATTTTAAAGTGGCATTTTCAGAACTGTGACTTAAATTCTGACTTTATCATTAAAGAGCATTTTAAATTACAATTAATTTCAGTGTAAACAGAATCTCTATCTTTTTCTGATCCAATGTCAGCACTTAATAAATTAAATAAGGCAAACAAGTGTTAGTCAATGAGAGATAGGCCTTACAGCATTGAAAAATGACTTTCGGAGTTTTTCACTGCCAGGACATATAAAACTTAAGTACACATTTCATAATTTTAAATATAACGCACCCGCCCCATGAGCCTTAAGGGCATACCTTAGGGATGACTTAGAAGTATTTAAAAAGAAGGTTTAGGCATGACAAAGGGCTTATTTTTTCAGGTCGAAATGCCAGTTTAAAACTGCACTACATGCAGCAGTGGCAAACCTGAGACATGTTTTGAAAATGCTACTTTAGTGGGTAGTACAATGAGTACTCAGGCCAACTGCTAGTATGTTATTTACAGGACTAGGGAACATGTAGTACCATTTACAAGTAAATTAAATGTCCCAATTAGGTATATGCCACTTGTACCATGTTGTAGGCAAACAGCACAAGCACTTTACCAGCAATTAGCAGAGGAAAGTGCACAGCGACCTAATGACAACTAAAAAGCGTTCAGCAACAGAAAGCAAAACTCTAGGGGTAACCCTGCAAAAAGGGATAGATCCAACAGTGATGGACTCCATAGTTCCTGGAGTTTATTCCTTTCTCAGAGAAGACAGACGGACAAGTAAAACAGGATGACAGTGTTACTTTATCTTCAAAAAGAAGCTACATTTAAGTCAGTCCCACCTACTACCAATCACTCCAAATTCAAATGCAGGCAAGTTTCCATTTTTCATTCCCCCTCAAACACCAATTATCATTTACCATCCTCCCAAAAAATTGACTACCTAGAACAACTGACCAATTGCATCATTCACTGGCAATCTCTGACCAATTCTAAAATAATTGCAGGTGAATTCAATATGTTTTTTGACCACCAAATCCAAACCATGAAACAAAATTCTTCACCTTCACAATCTCTGTCAGCTGTCTTCCAGTTCAAGCAACATCAAAGGTTGCATGTCTGACCTAATCATTGCACCACCCAAATAATAAATTGTCTTATCTCCATAGAAACCAGCTATTTTGATCACTACTTCATGCCCTTCATCATTTCATCCTCAACGTATGCCCACTACATCAAACAGACCGAGAAAGTCAGAATACAATCTTTAAAAAATATCTCAGAAGCAAACATATAAGATTTATTACTGCCCTTCATACAAAATGTTAACTACTTCACCAGTATTAATATCTGTGCTGGGCCTTACAGCAATGTGGTACTCTGCTTTGTTAATGATACTGCCCTGCTCAAGTTAAAATGCATCTGAACTAAACCCAGCAACCTCAGTGTAATGGCTCACTCCTCAAGGCAAGAAGATCTAAACACAACTGCAAAAAGGTTTGGTTAACCTCGAAATTCCCCACTATCTGCACCAAGTTCAAAGCTCTATACACTATAAATTATCTGTTCTGAATACAAAAATCTGTCACATTCAGGAGCAGAATGAAACCTGTGCATGTAAGCGATTCCAGATCTATATTTCATTGTATCAATGATAAAATTGTTGCAGAGAATACATCAGTACTTCATCCTCACCAACAAGATGTAATTACTTTCTAAATTTCTTCACTGACAAAACAGTGTGCAAATGAGACAAGATTACACTCAACCCAGCGGCGGCTCCTCCGCAATGGAGCAGGAGCGTCGCCCCACTTGCTCAGAGCCAGCAGCTGAAAAATAAAACAATATTTTATCATCTTTTTTTCAGCTTCTGGTTAAGCCAGCGTGTGTAGGGAGGGGCGGGGCTGGGCCATGGCAGATGAGGCGGAGTGATGTGCACTGCTAAGTGTGCATGTCGGTTTGGCCGGCTGTCTTAGGCAGGCCAAACAGACATGAGCAGTTAGGTTTCTCCAACTCAGCTGTATTGCACAGACGGGCTGGCGAAACAGCACAGACTTCCTATGCCTGCGCAAGCGTTAAACCAGCCAGCTCAGGCCAATCCCCACGCTGCTCTCATGCTTGGTAATAAAGCATGAGAGCAGCAACGGAATTCAATAGGAAGTCTCTGATGCTATCCTAGGGACTGCTGGGAGCAGGAAGCAGTGGAGCACCGAGTCACAAGGTGGCTGGCAGCAACGGATAAGTTATATTTATTTAATATGAACCGCCCCGCACTGCTCCCATGCGCCCCCGTGTCCTCTTCACCTGCCCCACCACTTTTTAATTGTGTGGGCTGCAACTGACTTAACCTCTTGGCAAATGACTAGCTCAACCCTGAAACCCCCAACATTTTGAGCTTGTTCACCGCAGTCTTGTCAGCCTTGATTTAACACATCAAAATGACAAACTACTTCGAAGATGCCCCTCCGGGAACTTCTGCAATTTCATCTATTAAAAATCATATATATGTGTCACTTATTCAGGAAGTGCTTCCATGCTTTGTAAAATTAACCAAATAACTCTGCTTCTAAATAAACTTTCTTTAGACCCTAACTCACTTGCATATCGAAGACCAATATCTACCCTCCATTGGATATGGAAAAGTATTGAGCACTGTGTCTATGTCCAGTTCACTAACTATATTAAGGAAAACACGGTTCTAGCTGACTACCAGACAACGAACCAGGCTTTGTAGTAGGCTCTATCAAAGATTAAGCAACTCTAAAAGTTTATGATGGCATTCATAATAAACTAGATAAAGGCAACTCCTGTATACAATGCTACTAGTCTTCTCAGCCTTTATCAACGATCAAAGGTTGCTGAACGTCCTTGAACACAGAAAGGGTTTCAGAAACCAAGTTCAGAAATGGTTTGTTTCTTCCTTCTCCAAACAGAAGCATATAGTTAAGCTTGGTTTGCAGACATCCAAGAACTCCCATATGGATTGTGGTGTCCTACATAGATCAATGCAAGTCCAATAATATTTACCCTTTACATGGAAATGTTTAACTCATCCATAACAGTCTTCAAAGCCATGATTCATAAATATGGAGATGATTCATGTTTACAATTAAAGCTATTACCTGTAAAAGACATCCAAACAGTACATTCCTACCTCATGAAAATTCAGCAGTGGGTCGGGGCGTGGCCAGCAGCCGGCTAAGATGGCCGCAAACTGAAAGAGCAGTGCAAGCCCTGTAAAAAGCCGACATAATCCGAAGTTTTGAGTGCTATTGTTGGAGAAGAGAGGACCTGGTGCTCGCGGCGACCTCCCTAGCGAGTTTCAGGCTGTTTGAAGTGAGACGGACTAAGGAAACGAGTGGCGGCCGCGGGAGCCGGTGCAGTTAAGATGGCGCCCCCCCGTTGGGCCTGATCTCCGAAGAGCCTTCGATCTTGGGTCCCAGCGTGTGCGGCTGACAGAGGCAATTATAGCGGTGAGCTCGGCCGCATGTGGAGCGGCAGCGAAGGAGCCCCCCGTCCGGTAAGTGCCAGAGCGGCAGGAAGAGAGACACGCGACATATAGAAGCGCTGCCTCGTGTGCGGTGGACCCAGCGGACTCGCCGGGGGTCCGTGTGCAGCCCGCTGGAGTCCGAGGAGGAAGGCCGGTGGACTGAGCATGGCCGGGACTGCCATAATTCAAGAGCACCCCCCTTTTTCATCTGTCCCCCAGCCCCCGATAATGCGCAAGGCTGCAGAAGTCGCAGGCGCAAGGGAAGCTGTTATGCGCCCGCAAGATGAGATTAGGCCAGACCGGGAGACACAGTCTTAAGGGCTGCAACGCGGAGACTTCGGCCCCGAGGGAGTAAGAGGGGATATTAGTGCAGTGCCTGCCTGATTGCCGCGCGTGGGGGGACCGCGTGGGTGATTCCGTTGGGCCCCTGGAACACGCTGAGAGGCCTGATAGCCACGCGGGTGACACTTGGAGGCCACGAGAGCCAATGTTGCTTGCGGTCTGGGCTGTGGCCGCCTGAGGACGGTGGTGGGCCCCGGAGATGGATGATTGAGCCCATCCATGTAGGAGTGAATACCGGGCTGCCTCGAGTATCACCTCCAGGCTCCCTGAGGTGTGCCACTGAAAGACCCACTGTCCAATGGTAGGAGAGTGCTGAACGCGACCACCGGTTCGCCCCGAAGTGAATTGAACATGACATACAGAGGCCGTGGGCGACGCTGGTCCGGTGAAAGCATCAGAGGGCTGTCGGATGGGGTGCACGAAAGGAGTGGGAGCGGGCCAATCCAACCAAATCGATAAATATACTGTCAATATGGGCCGTGAAGGGAGCGCTACGGGGGGAGCTATGGGACAGAAGGGGGAGGACCAAACACAAGACCCCTCACTGAAAGATATACTACGAGCGATAACAGAACTCCGAGGAACCTTGGAACCGAAGTTGGACTCGGTCACTGAGGAGGTCAACCTGCTCAGAGCAGACTTTCGTAAGATGGCAGACAAGGTGACCTCGGCGGAATCCAGCATCGACGGGCTACAATCTAAGACTAAACGCCTAGAGGAGCAGGTCCTGAAATTGACAAAGAACCAGACGGACATCCTGACTGGGCTAGATGATCAGGAGGGTAGAGCCCGACGCAACAACGTCTGAGTGGTTGGCGTGCCAGAAGGTATGGAAGGACCATCAGTGGACCTCTTTCTGGAGGACTTGATTTTGAATAAATTGAAGCCGAACTGTCTCTCTAAGTTTTTCTCTATTGAGAGGTCCCATCGTGCCCTGGGGCCGAGGCCTAGACTGGGGGCTCCCCCCTGCACGATAATAGCGCACCTGCTCAACTATAGAGACAGAGATGCAATCCTACAAACGGCGCGCCAACATGGGGATCTACAACATGAAAACGCAACGATCTGATTTTTTCCTGACTTCACGCTCCAGGTACAGCATCAGCGGCGAACCTTCGAAGCGGTGAAACGGGCTCCAAGTGATCAAAACATTAAATACATGATGTTGTTTCCAGCCAAGTTGAAAATAATCGCTGAGGGTAAGACCTTCTTCTTCAACTCGCCAGAAGAGGTGAGCGACTGGCTGGAAGGATGGAGAACGGTTGGTCGGAAAGGGGGCAGGGCCCAACGCCACATCCGGAAGGAGCGGGCTAGTCGCCAGAGAGGTGAAGACCAGGAGCTCGATAGCCCAGCGCAGCGGCAACGACCAGATAAGTGACCACTTCTGGGGTATCATATTTGTAAAACAGTGAGTGTGTTTAAGGGGGAGGGGGTGGGAACGCCATTGAGACTACTACTGAACTGAAGTTATGAAGAGCAGTCACAGAGACTATGCCGCTGGGAAAGCTGGCAGATGCTGGACTAGAGACATACGAGCAGAAGTGCACTCATAAAGAAAACTGGGGCATTGTTTATCCGAGTGTTACATGAGGTACCATGTGGCTGGAGGCTGGCGCGTACCCCACATTACTTGTTACCATTACACAGTTTGGGCGACAGGCACTCTGCATGTTGGGGAGGTGGGAGGTTTTTTACTTTCCAAGCAGGGTTGCAGGGAGGGGGGTTGGGATATTGTTTAATTTGTGTGCCTTCTTGTTCTGATGTTTTTAGTTCAAGAGCAAAAGAAATGCAATGTGCATGCACGGAGGGGAGGGGTGGGGTTGGGGGAGTGAGATGTGGAACAAATTCAAGACAACATGGCGAGGATAATAGAGAGTCCCACGCAGCTCAAGGCCTGGACCTGGAATGTAAATGGTTTGGGGAATAAAATCAAACGCACTCTTGTCCTACAACATATTAAAAGGCACGCCCCAGACGTCATAATGTTACAGGAGACACACATTAAGGGGAACAAATACAAGGCGCTGGATCACTTTGGTTACAAGCTGGTGGCTCATTCGGGGTACACATCTGACGCTAGGGGAGTTGGGATCCTGGTGCGGTCTGCCTGCCCGCTCATTGTGAAGAGGGTCTGGTCCGAAGACGTTGGCTGCTGTGTGGCAGTGGCGGGGAGGTGGGAAGGACGCAGTATAAACTTCTGCTTGTTCTATGTTCCCCCGAGACTACAAAAGATCGTCTTCTCAGCGATCAGTAAAATCCTTATAGGACTACCGATGGGCACCCTTCTAGCTGGGGGTGATGCCAATGCAGTTTTAGATCTGGAGCTGGATCGCTCGAGTACTTCAGTGGGACAGGGGGGTGAGAAGCTTCTTCATGGCGTCCTGGCTGCTCTGGGGTTAGTAGACATTTGGAGGGCACAGAACCCCCAACAGCAACAGTACACATACTACTCAGTGCGCCATGGTTTGTTTTCTAGAATTGACTATCTATTCACGCAGGGCGACAAGGTGGGAGAATTTTTAGCATCTATGCATATGGCTTGGGGTATTTCAGACCACTCCCCAGTATGTGTCACAGTTCAGGGGCCGCACGTTAATAAGGGGGCGTTCTCGAAGATAGATCCGTGGAGATTGAAAGATCAAGTACTGAGGGATAAATTACGGGAGGGAACAGAATTATATTTCCAAGAGAATGCTGGCACGGTAGACTCACACCGTACACTATGGGACGCCTACAAAGCAGTGGTTAGGGGCCAAGCTCAAGCACTTATAGGGGGTCAAAAGAAGAAAGAGGCGAGGCACATGAAATTCTTAGAACAAGATGTGCTTCAGATAGAGAAAGAAGTGACAGCGAATGGAGACGCAAACCTGCGTCACACCTTGGCCCTGCATCAATATGAATTGATAGCAGCGACTGAAGGTGCGGCAAGGGCACACGCGTTGGCAGTGCAACATCGCCTTTAGGATGTCGGGGATAAGGCATCCAAGTTGCTTGCATGGCTTGAGAAATGCGATGGAGAGAGGTCGTGGGTGGCATCTGTCCGAGATGGGGATGGCATTCTCCACGCCGCCAGCGTCGACGTTGCGGAGGTATTTGCTTCATACTATGAGGGTGTTTATTCGTCAGTCAGTACGAGATCTGAAAACAACTGTATAGAGTTCCTGAGTGACTTCTCATTGCCAGCAGTGTTGGTAGAAGACAAGGCGGCTTTAGAGGCTGAGATTACGGAAGACGAATTGTTGCTGGCATTGGGATCCTTAAAGGTGGGAAAGGTGGTGGATGCTAATGGGCTTCCAGTTGAGTTATTCAAGGGCTTAGCCTACAAAATAGTGTCACCACTACGGAATATGTTGCAAGAGGCGCAGAGCGAAGTTCAGTTACCAGTCGATCAACGAGTGGCCACTATAGTGGTCATACATAAACCAGGGAGGCCCCCGGATCGCTGAAGCTCATACAGGTCAATTTCCCTCCTTAATGTTGAGGTCAAGGTCTTGGTCAAGACCCTAGCAAATAGGCTGATACCGATTATTGCCAACTTAGTTCACAGGGATCAGTCAGGCTTTATGCCCAATAGAAGCACCCGACACAACCTGCGCAGCTTGTACGAAGTGCTACACACGACGAGGGACCCCTCTGGTCCGCAGACGGCGCTGATGGCGCTTGATGCATCGATGGCCTTTGAGAGTATTGAATGGCCATACTTGTTTGCCAAGCTGGGTTTTGGCCCTAATTTTTGTAAGTGGGTGAGGCTTCACTATCAGGATCCAATGGCCCAAGTGCAAGTCAATGGTGTGCTGTCACTGCAATTCCACTTGCGGAGGGGCACGAGGCAGGGGTGACCTCTATCTCCCTTGTTATTCGCCTTGGCATTGGAGCCGTTGGCCCACTGGATTAGGAGGGACCCTATGATATGGGGTATTGAGGCACCGGGAGGCTGAGAAGATCGTATATCGTTATATGCTGATGACATCTTGTTGTATCTCGCGAGGCCGTACCACTCTATTGCCAGGGTGCTTCATCTTTTTTACTTATTTGGAAGCTACTTGGGATATACTATAAATTGGGGAAAATCGGTGGTGTTCCCGCTTGCGGGCCCCCCTCAAGACTACCAACACGGTGTACGGCACCAATAGTTAAGGAGGGTTTCAAATACTTGGGAATTCAGGTAATGAGGAATCAGCAGCTGTTTCTGGAAAGGAATCTTACCCCCCAGTTAGAGAAACTCCATAGTGATATGCAACATTGGTGAATCCTACCATTGTCCCTGGCAGGCAGGGCGGCCTTTTTTAAGATGATGGCCATACCGCGCCTGTTGTACATCCTGCAAAATACCCCCTACCCTGTCCCATGGACGGTTTTCAAAAAGATTGCCTAAGATATTCGGGAATTGCTATGGCAGACGGGTACGTCTAGGATTGCACTACATAAGCTGCAAAGAGGGGTATATGATGGAGGCCTGGCAATACCGGATGTAAGACTCTATTACTGGGCATCGCAACTACTAGTAGTTAACGACTGGGTGTATACGGATAGAGACGAGCCAGCGTATAGGGTAGACCGAGACGCTATGCCTGCAGGGAACTGTGAGTCGCTGCTGTATGCGCGAAAGTATGACCCTAGCTGGCCCCCACACACATCGGTAGTTGTTGCATGCTGGAGGGAGGCAAATCGGACACTGGGGTGGCAGAACAAATTGACCAGCAGAACGCCGCTATGGTCTAGCGCCGGGCTGAAAGAGGTAGCCTTGCTTCAAGGGTTTACAGGCTGGAAGAATATAGGAATAAAGCGATGGGGGGATGTTTGGAGGGAAGGGGACCCACTTCCGTTTGAGGATCTGCAGCGGGAATTCAAACTGGCTGAGACCCAGATATTTCATTACTTGAGACTCAGACATGCCCTGTTGACACAGCTAAAGGGTGACACCTCCCTTCCTGACTATTCTCCCCTTGAGGACAGACTATTAATTGACCTTATCCCTGAGAAATCAATTTCAACAATATACCGGAAGCTTATGAACAACCTGCCTGACCAGCTAACAGCCTTAAGGGCCGCCTGGACGGACGGCCTGGGCAATATAGACTATGAGGAGTGGCAAGAGGCACTCCAGGGTCCGAGGGAAATAGCGATACGAGTATGTTTCAGACTGATCCAGCTCAGGATTTTGCATCGCTCCTACTACCCATCAACGCTTTTGCACAAGATTGGTAGGGCACCATCACCACAGTGCATCCGAGGTTGCCAGAGTGAGGGCATGTTCCTTCATATCCTGTGAGAATGCCCTTAGATTGTGCAGTTTTGGCACAGGGTCACGACAATAATGGCCAGGGTGGTGGGTGCTGATGTGCCGCTAGATGCAAAATGGCATTTGCTTATAATCAAGGGGGAGATAGTTTGGCCCAAGTATGTCACCATCTGGCTTACACTGGCAGCGGGGATCACGAAATGCAATATTTCTAGGGGGTGGGGGGCGCCACTTCCCCCTTCCGTGAAGGACTGGGAGAAAGACATAGGGGCCGATTCCGATCTCGGCCGGTAGGGCTCTGAATCGGATTCGGCTTTACCGGATCCGATTCGGAGCCCTGTTTCCCGACCGAACCGTACGCGGGTCCGGCCGAGCGAGTACGATGCGAAATCGCCGACCGACTCGTCCGGGCGTCCCGACCGCTCCGACCGACTCGCTCCCGGCTCGAACCGCTCCGACCGACTCGCTCGGACTCGACTCGCACCGCGCAATGGAGACGTTTCCGGCCGGGTAAGTACGATGCGCGCCGCGAGCAGTCCGACCGAGCCGCGCACTCCGGCTCATAAGAGCTGTCGGAGCCGTACTTTGGGGGTCCGTGTCGGACCCCCTGTACGCGTAGCCGCGCGAGTCGCACACAGGGGGGACCCATGGGTCCCCCTACCTGTGCGTGTACGGCGCGAATCGCTTCGCCGCGTACCCGCTGTAGGGGGCGCCCTTGTCCGACTCGCACCCATTGAGTCAATGGGAGCCCGCGTACGCGTTGTACGACCGGCTCCCATTGACTTCAATGGGAGTCCGACCGACTCGAGTCCGATAACATACGGACGCATCGTACTCGTTCGGTCGGACTGCACGGGTCCGATTCGGTCGGAAATCTCTCCGGGTCCGGCTCGGTCGGAGAAATTTCCGGCCCGAATCGGAATCGACCCCATAGATTGGTGCCAGAGAGCAGAGGAAATGGTATACAAGAGCAGAGGGTGTGTTAAGAAATGGGAGAAGGTATGGGCACCTTGGCGAGCCTACAGGGGGTCACTGGAGAGCCAGGCGGTGGTCGGGGATGCTCTATTCCATCAGAGAATGATGCCCCTTTAATGTTGACTCTTCTTCATTCACAGGATGGTTTCCACCCCACCCTATCATTTGTTATCAAAACCTATGTAAACAGATCTCCAATGTGCATGCTTTGACAAATGTTATTGTACTGTCTATTGAGCTTGTTCCATAAAAAGATTTTTTTTAAAAAGAAAATTCAGCAGTGTGGGTCAGAAAATATGTGGATGTGAAATGTATGTATGCTTTTTATGTATGTAGTAATTTTGCATTGTGAGCCTAGTCAGATGGCAGCGGAGCAGTGTACATTATCAAAGACAAAGGGGTCGATTCCGATTCGGGCCGGAAATTTCTCCGACCGAGCCGGACCCGGAGAGATTTCCGACCGAATCGGACCCGTGCAGTCCGACCGAACGAGTACGATGCGTCCGTATGTTATCGGACTCGAGTCGGTCGGACTCCCATTGAAGTCAATGGGAGCCGGTCGTACAACGCGTACGCGGGCTCCCATTGACTCAATGGGTGCGAGTCGGACAAGGGCGCCCCCTACAGTGGGTACGCGGCGAAGCGATTCGCGCCGTACATGCACAGGTAGGGAGGACCCATGGGTCCCCCCTGTGTGCGACTCGCGCGGCTACGCGTACAGGGGGGTCCGACACGGACCCCCAAAGTACGGCTCCGACAGCTCTTTCGAGCCGGAGTGCGCGGCTCGGTCGGACTGCTCACGGCGCGCATCGTACTTACCCGGCCGGGAAACGTCTCCATTGCGCGGTGCGAGTCGAGTCCGAGCGAGTCGGTCGGAGCGGTTCGAGCCGGGAGCGAGTCGGTCGGAGCGGTCGGGACGCCCGGACGAGTCGGTCGGCGATTTCGCATTGTACTCGCTCGGCCGGACCCGCGTACGGTTCGGTCGGGAAACAGGGCTCCGAATCGGATCCGGTAAAGCCGAATCCGATTCGGAGCACTACCGGCCGAGATCGGAATCGGCCCCAAAGTGACAGTAAGAAAGTGAATGGGGAGGTAGCTGGGTTCTGGATGCAAAAGAAGATGTGACAACAAAATTTACCGGAGTGATCAGAGTAATTTTCGAAATTCCGCCTTATTCTCTGATGCAGAATTTGTGATAATAATATGATAATGCCCGCTTGTGTAATTAAGAGTAATTTAAGTATATTTAGCGAGCGTCAACAGCTGCTCATGCTGCTGTGCACTATTTTCTTAGAACAAAATGCCCATTGCGGACGCGAGGATGAATTTTGCACTAAGAAACTGGTACTAAACACCAGTAGTAATTTGGGGAAAAATTCTACCCCAAGGGCACATTTAGCAAGTACGAATGGCTGCTCATGCTGCAATTTATGTTCTGCTGCATTTTGTGTTATTTCTTAGCGCAAAATAAATACTCACATCCATTTTAGATGCAAGGGGTAATTTTTGAGCTAAGAAAATAGCACCAAATGCAGAATTTCTCTCCTTGCATAATTCCACATGATTGCGCTACATTGAATTACATGAGTTAAGCCCACCCCGACTTTACAGAGGTGCATTCCCAGCTCTCTCCTAAATCAGGGCAGTCATGATGGAGAGAGGGATATTGTTCCAGAACCTGGGTGCAGATATGGAGCATGTCTGTTGTCTTGATTTTTTACTTTTTTGCGCTTCTTTGCTTCCAGTCTGATTGCGTCTTGATGGTGAGTGGGATCAGTGACTTAATATCGAGGGACAAAATATCGAGTTTACAAAATATAGTCGCCAAATTATCGAAAACTAGAATATCGACCACCAATATTTAATAAACAAAACACTAAAATATCGAAACCACTATATCTACTAAAATAAATATTGTTTCTAACTTTATCGAACATCAAAATATAGAAACAAAAATTATCAAATAACTAACAAAGAGCCATAATATCGACTCCCAAAATATAGACAGCCAATATTATCGTTTTTTTAATAAAATCGAATAACTGATACACAGTAAATTAAATATATCTGCAGAAAAAAATACATTTTCACAATATAAACATATACAAAACATTTAATAAATATAAAAATATATTTTGCAAACACATTAACACCCCAAAAAATTATTTTAGCTAATATCACTTTAGTCCTAAATAAATAAATACTTAAAAAATATAATGCACTAAATATATAACATTTTAATTATTATAAAACACATTTCACCAACAGAATATGGTAAAAAAAAAAAAAGTTAACAACTTCTTAATTAGCGTCTTCTATATAAGGAAACAAACTAATAAAAAAAATACAAAAATTGCACAACAACAAATAGAATGCTACCACTAACAAAAAGCACCAATAACATAAATGAACTAATTAATTAAACAGTATAAAAGCAAAGAAAAAGTTATGTTAATTTCCACTTCAACACTACAAGAAAAAAGAAGAGGAAACTCTGCCAGATTGCTTCCTGATCGCAGACTTTGATTTCAAAACAAAGGGGGTCATTATGATGGCGGGCGAATCGCCCCCGCCGGGCCAGCGGTAGTCACAGCCGGTCCGGCGGGGGCGATCCGCCCGCCATCCACACAGCAAAGACCCCCCGCCATATTATGATGGCTGGGGGGTCCGCGGCGGACGGAAAGATTTATATGGTGGCGGTGTCTGCAAGACACCGCCATCCATATCACGATGCCTGTGGAGATCAGCCTTTCCATGGTGGTGTTGCCGCCATGGAAAGGCATACGGTCTTCGATGTAGGGGGCCCATAGCGGGCCCCCAGGAGGTGTGGGGGGTGGAGGGTGCACATGGGGGGTACCTGTGGTACCCCCCTGCATTTGTATGCACGAGGTGGCAGGCACCGCACGGTGCCTGTCATGTTGTGCCTGTAAATGCGCGACGTGCATTCACAGCATTGTGGCGGGCGGTGCGGTAAGCACCGCCCTCCACAATGATGTGAATAGGGCTTGCCACCGCCAAGGTGGTGGTGGCATCGTAATATCATGTGCAGGACCGCCGCACCCCTTGCGGACGGTCACGCATTCCGCTGCGGTGGCGGGCGGACTTTCTCCGCCCGCCATCGTAATGATGCCCAAAGCTTTGAAACTGCATTAAGTAAGTAAATTAACATTTTAAATAGTACAATACTGCTAACATTCTCCCAAATATATATCAAATTCATAAAACACTAAAATGTATTTTTATTTATTTATATCTCCTCTACAGAATTTTCTAACAGCAGCAAAAATAATCTACAACAGCTAAGAAAATAAAGTTAATCAAAAAGTAAGTATCTTAAATTGCTATTTTAAACAACACCCTAAATTTAGAAAAGAAAAAGGAACTCTTTCCCAATTCCCCTACCACCTATAACAAATATATTTAAATATCTTAACATTATTTTTTCTTATATCAACAGAAAGACCTTCAACATTCCAAAAATAAAAGCTTCAACACATCAAATGAAAATTTTTCTTGCCATCAAATTCAACATTGTAAGTACATTGCAAAAAATGTATATTTTAGAAACAAAATAATCGACTGTATTATATTAAATAAATTCTATGTACATTTTCTTTAGCATTAAAGATACAACCATGACTGAAGGCGCACAATTCATAGAGTCCCAGAAGGGGAAAATGCTCCTATGTTATATGGGTTATGTGTATACGCAGGAAAAGCAGAAAGATTTAAAAGTGTTTTGGAAATGTAGCAAGTATTATTCTAACAAATGCTATGGAAGAGCCATAACGCACAAAACTACTGTTTTATCTGTGAACGAGCACAACCACCCCCCAAATATAACAGAAATTGAAATTAGGGATGCTCTGGAAAATATTAAAGAAGCAATCAGTAGTACAGACAAACCCACTAGTGAAATATTAAAGGAGCAATTACTTAGAGTACCCCAACATGCATCTGCACAATTACCATCCATAGATGCATTAAAAAAAGTTATAATTAGACAGAAAAAGAAAACGACAACTACCATACCTGTCCCTAAAACATTCCAAGAAGTACTTCTCCCACCTGAACTAAGCATTACCCATAATAACGAACCATTTATTTTCTATGACAATAAAAGCAGTGAAAAACGAATAATTATGTTTGCCACTGCAAATAACTTAATAAAATTACAGCAAAGTGACACCTGGATGATGGATGGGACATTTAAAATATGTCCCAAACCATTTTTCCAGCTCTACACAGTGCATGCTATATATCAAAATACTAATATTCCCTTCATCTATTGCTTACTCCCAAATAAAACCCAAACTACCTATCTAGAAATTCTCAACCAAATAAAAAACGAAAACACTAATTATTTTCCACAGATAATAATCATCGATTTTGAGCAAGCAATGATTAACGCAATACTAAAAACTTACCCTCATACAGCAATCCAAGGGTGCTACTATCATTTTAACCAGTGTCTGTGGAGACATCTCCAAAAGTCAACACTAAGGGGGTCATTACGATGACGGGCAGATCGCCACCGCCCGTATGGCTGTGGCGATCCGCCCGCCATTCCCCTCCGCCCGCATGCCATTTCCCCCCTGCCACATTACGATGGCGGGGGGAGCCTGGCGGACGGAAAGACTGTCCGCCGGTTTTCCGCCGGTCACACAGGTGACTGGGCGGAAAAGGGCACTAATATGGTGGTGGTGTCTGCAAGACACCGCCATCCATATTAGGATGGTTGCGGAGAGCAGCCTTTCCATGGCGGCATGGAAAGGCATACGGTCTTCGCTATTGGGGGCCCGTTGCGGGACCCAGAGTGTTGGGAGGGTGGGGGGTGCACATGGGGGGTACCTATGGTACCCCCTGCATTGGCATGGACAAGGTGGCAGGCACCGCGCAGTGCCTGTCACCTTGTGCATGCCAATGCACGACGTGCATTCCCAGCATTGTGGCGGGCGGTGCTGTGAACACCGCCTGCCACAATGTTGGGAATAGGGGATGCCACCGTGGCATCCTAATACTCGCGGCGGGACCGCCGCTCCTATGGCGAACTGTCCCATTCACCGCTACGGTGGCGGGCGGACTTTGTCCGCCCGTCATCGTAATGTGCCCCTAAGTGTTCAATATGCAACAGACAGTACCTTAGCATATCAAATTAAAAAACGTGTAGCCATAGCCTATGTGCCTGTGACTGATGTAGCAGAGCACTATAACCTGCTAATAGAGAGCCCCTACTACAAAAGAAATGAGGAGAAATTAAGCCCACTACTGGATTACTTTGAGGATACATGGGTAGGTAGACTACATAGGTCAGGGCACAGAAGATTACCTAAGTTCCACATTCCGTGGTAGAATGTGTACCTTAGTACCCTAAACAAGCAAAGCAAAATTAACAACGCTGTTGAAGGATGGCATAATGCCTTCCAGGCAGCAACAGGCAGAGGGACACCTACACTTCACAAATTACTACTATGGGGTCGATTCCGATTCGGGCCGGAAATTTCTCCGACCGAGCCGGACCCGGAGAGATTTCCGACCGAATCGGACCCGTGCAGTCCGACCGAACGAGTACGATGCGTCCGTATGTTATCGGACTCGAGTCGGTCGGACTCCCATTGAAGTCAATGGGAGCCGGTCGTACAACGCGTACGCGGGCTCCCATTGACTCAATGGGTGCGAGTCGGACAAGTGCGCCCCCTACAGCGGGTACGCGGCGAAGCGATTCGCGCCGTACACGCACAGGTAGGGGGGACCCATGGGTCCCCCTGTGTGCGACTCGCGCGGCTACGCGTACAGGGGGGTCCGACACGGACCCCCAAAGTACGGCTCCGACAGCTCTTACGAGCCGGACGGCGCGGCTCGGTCGGACTGCTCGCGGCGCGCATCGTACTTACCCGGCCGGGAAACGTCTCCATTGCGCGGTGCGAGTCGAGTCCGAGCGAGTCGGTCGGAGCGGTTCGAGCCGGGAGCGAGTCGGTCGGAGCGGTCGGGATGCCCGGACGAGTCGGTCGGCGATTTCGCATCGTACTCGCTCGGCCGGACCCGCGTACGGTTCGGTCGGGAAACAGGGCTCCGAATCGGATCCGGTAAAGCCGAATCCGATTCGGAGCCCTACCGGCCGAGATCGGAATCGGCCCCAATGTATCCAAAAAGAGCAAAGTTACCAACAACTTAGAATAGAACAATCCGTAACACTAATTGGACCAAAACTAACTAAACAAACTAAAAAAATGTATGAGCTTCTACAAAGTCAAGTTACACTGTTCCCAACAACTAGAGGCCTAGAATACTTATCCCTAATAGCAAAAAGCATACTTTAAATCTAAAGTAAACAGTAATTAATACATTTTCTTCTAAAATCCAACATATACATTTATATATTATATTTATATTTTATAAAACATTAATAAATTGTCTTATATATATTTTATAATAATATAAATATATATTGACAGCTTAATAATATTTTACAAAATATAATACATATTAAAATATAATAAAATAACATTTCCCGCCCACATAAAATATTAAAAATTACTTACAGTTGTTGTAGCTCCAAAGCTAACTTTACACATCTTCTACATCCATCCAGGTGTCGGTTTCTCCAAATTAATTTAAAATAAACCCCCCAAAAAAGCAAAAATGCAAATATCGCCAAAAACAAATCCTCTCTCGATAAATCCAATTGGCAAATACCATACAAAACCCGAAAAAATAATATAGTAAAAAAAGCTCAACGAAAATGCGAAAAATTAAGAGGGTGTTAAATAAATATTAGTTTACAAAACTAGTACCCACCTCTTATAAAAAAAAACGTCAATCTTCTCCAAAACGCAACGTCGTAAAACTAAAGTCTGTAAAAAAAAGTAAAACATACCCACCCACACAAAAATACACATATACAACTACAATATACTGTTAATAACTGTTTAAAAATAATACACATAAAGTTATACACATATTATAGACTCTAAACACTAGGGGCCCATTAGAATGTCGGGCGGATCACCACCGCCCGCATGACGGAGGCGATCCGCCCGACATTCTCTCCCGCCCGCATGCCAATTCCCCCCGCCATATTACTATGGCGGACGGGACCCCGGCGGACGGAAAGACCGTCCGCCGGTTTTCCGCCCGGTCGATGAGTCGACCGGGCGGAAAAGCTTTTAATATGGTGGCGGTGTCTGTTAGACACCGCCATCCATATCAGGATGCATGCAGGGATTTGCCTTTCCGTGGCGGCAACGCCGCCACGGAAAGGCATGCAGTATTTTACATTGGGGGCCCGTAGCGGGCCCCCAGGGATTCTGGGGGTTGGGGGGTGCACATAGGGGGTACCTATGGTACCCCCTGCATTTGCATGCACAACATGGCAGGCACCGCGCAGTGCCTGCCACGTTGTGCATGCAAATGCACAACATGCATTTTTGGCATTGCGGCGGGCGGCGCTGAATGCACCGCCCGCCGCAATGTTGAAAATGCAGGATGCGCCCGCCAGTGTGGCAGGCGCATCCTAATTACCCCCACGGGACCGCCACACTTATGGCGGGCGGTCCCTTTGTACGTCCTAATGATGCCCTAGGCCTCAAACACCAATTCTAGTCGAAACTAAAAAAATCGAACATACACCTAAATCACACCAAAAACACAACTACCTAACAGTGAATACACTATACACCACCTAACTACATCCAAATTTAAGTAAGAACTTAGGGCAACATTACGATGGCGGGCGGACAAAGTCCGCCCACCACCGCAGCGGAATGCGGGACCGTCCGCAAGGGGTGCGGCGGTCCCGCACATGCTATTAGGATGCCACCGCGGCGGTGGCAAGCCCTATTCACAGCTCACCGCACCGCCTGCCACAATGCTGTGAATGCACATCGTGCATGTGCATGCACAACGTGACAGGCACCGCGCGGTGCCTGCCACCTTGTGCATACATATGCAGGGGGGTACCATAGGTACCCCCCATGTGCACCCCCCACCCCCTCAACATCGTGGGGGCCCGTTACGGGCCCCCATATATAAGGACCGTATGCCTTTCCATGGCGGCGCCGCCGCCATGGAAAGGCTGCACTCCGCAGTCATCATAATATGGATGGCGGTGTCTTGGAGACACCGCCACCATATTATCCTTGTTTTCCGCCGGTCGACGAGTCGACTGGCGGAAAAGCGGCGGACGGTCTTTCCATCCGCCACGGACCCCCCAGCCATCATAATATGGCGGGGGGTCTTTGCTGTCTGGATGGCGGGCGGATCGCCCCCGCCATCATAATGATCCCCTTAGTTTAAATAAAGAAAATTGGTCTTACCTGTCTCAACGCGAAGCAGCTCCCAACCGCGATATGATCCCCGGCGAAATGACCCAAAGCAACAGATAGCGGTTACAAAATGAGTCCCCCTAAACAAAAATGGCTGGTTAAATATTATTATTAATCTCAAATATATAAAAACATGCAATAAAGTTATAAATGAATAACAAATATAGGAGGTCATTACGATGGCGGGCGGAGAAAGTCCGCCCGCCACCGCAGCGGAATGCGTGACCGTCCGCAAGGGGTGCGGCGGTCCTGCACCCGATATTACGATGCCACCGTGGCGGTGGCAAGCCCTATTCACATCATTGTGGCGGGCGGTGCTCACCGCACCGCCCGCCACAATGCTGTGAATGCACATCGTGCATTTGCATGCACAACGTGACAGGCACCGCGCAGTGCCTGCCACCTTGTGCATACAAATGCAGAGGGTACCACAGGTACCCCCATGTGCACCCCCGCAACGGGCCCCCAAATGCAAAGACCGTATGCCTTTCCATGGCGGCAACGCCGCCATGGAAAGGCTGATCTCCGCTGGCATCATAATATGGATGGCGGTGTCTTGGAGACACCGCCACCATATTATCCCTGTTTTCCGCCGGTCGACGAGTCGACCGGCGGAAAAGCGGCAGACGGTCTTTCCGTCCGCCGCAGACCCCCCAGCCATCATAATATGGCGGGGGGTCTTTGCTTTACGGATGGCGGACGGATCGCCCCCGCCGGGCTGGCGGTGACTACCGCCGGCCCGGCGGGGGCGATCCGCCCGCCATCATAATGACCCCCATATTTTTTTTAAATGTAACAAATGTTTATGTACATTTAAAAAATATTGTAACATTTTTTCAACATCGATAATTTATAATAATAAATAATATATTATATATATTAATTATTATTATAAAATATTTATTTGTATTACTTACTATACTTTATAAATAAATGCATAAAATATATGCAAATGTTAAATAAATACATACCTTTTTTAATAAATAATAGAAACTTAAACAATGTAATTATTAATATTATTAATTATATACATATTAATAATATTAATAAAAAATATATCTTGTGTATATGGAAAAAATGTTATGTACAAATAATATTATGTTTTGTTAAATACAAGTATATTATAATGCAATATTCTTTTTCAAAAAATTATATTTTATATTATAAAATGTGAAACATGGAAAAATAAACTGATAAGTAATATACCAATATTATTTTGTATAAAAAAAATGTTTGTCACAAACATGCAAAATACTATTTTGTGTTACTAATTAACAAACCATGTGTTATAAAACATAACAATGTATAAATTATATATGTTAAAAAATATATATTGTAAACATTGTAATGTGTTCAAAAAATGTTATGCAAAAAAATAAAATATGTAAATATTTTCACCATATGTCTTCATCTATATAACATTTGCAAAATAAAATATAAGTTTTTCATCTAACTATATCCTAATAAAAATAAAATGTTTGTTTACCCTATTTGAAAATATGATTATTTTGCTATGTATGTTATTTTATTATATGTTTATTAAAAATGCATATATTTTACAAAAATAGTGTTGTACATCAATAACAATTTAAATATGTATTATAATATTTATTAAACAAGAGACAATTAATATTATAATACATACATATAACAACTGTATTGTTTTTAAATATATCATATCCACATATAAACAAATATATTTAATTTAAATTAGCTACACCAAATACTATTAATGCAAATAACTTAATAAACTCTACACATATATAATGTATTACTCCCACTACATTTATTATTAATTAATAAAAGCTTAAATATACTAAATAAATATAATATACTATTCCCACGCCACTTACTATTAAATCAGGGAAGGTGCTGGATATAAATAAATACAATTTACTATTCCCACTCCAGTTAGTATTAAATCAGGGAAGTTGCTGGATAGTAAATAAATATAATTTACTATTCCCACTCCAGTTAGTATTAAATGAGGGAAGGTGCTGGATATTAAATATATATAATTTACTATTCCCACTCCAGTTAGTATTAAATCAGGGAAGGTGCTGGATAGTCAATAAATATAATGTACTATTCCCACTCCAGTTAGTATTAAATCAGGGAATGTGCTGCATAGTAAATAAATAGAATTTACTATTCCCACTCCAGTTAATATTAAATAAGGGAAGGTGCTGGATAGTAAATCAATATAATTTACTATTCCCACTCCAGTTAGTATTAAATCAGAGAAGGTGCTGGATAGTAAATAAATAGAATTTACTATTCCCACTCCAGTTAGTATTAAATCAGGGAAGGTGCTGGATATTAAATAAATATAATTTACTATTCCCACTCCAGTTAGTATTAAATCAGGGAAGGTGCTGGATAGTAAATAATAATTAATTACTATTCCCACTCCAGTTAGTATTAAATCAGGGAAGGTGCTGGATATTAAATAAATATAAATTACTATTACCACTCTAATTATTATTAAATAAGGGAAGGTGCTGGATATTAAATCAATATAATTTACTATTACCACTCCAGTTAGAATTAAATCAGGGAAGGTGCTAAATAGTAAATAAATATATGTTACTATTCCCACTCCAATTAGTATTAAATAAAACAAAATATTGGTCAGTAAATGAATATAAATAATTATTCCCACTCCAGTTAATATTAAATCAGTGAAGGTGTTGGTTAGTAAATAAATATAATTTACTATTCCAACTCCACTTTAACTTATATTAAAAACAAATATATCATGACATTCACACTATAGTTAAAATTTAAAAATTAAACACTATGTATACAATTTACATTTCATCTACAAATTTTATTACAATAAATATATCTTAAATAATAATGCTACCTACTAAACATTTATTAATTTTTGTTCAAAATACAAACAAAATAAAAAAAGAGTTAAAACACTCTTTATTATAATATTTCCACATATTATACTTATAAATATATTAATTTAATATTTATAAATTATTATACAATTAATTCATTAAAATTTATACATTTGTCATTATTAATGTAATACTATTTTAATTCCTTATTAAATATTAAGGGGCTCATTAGGATGGCGGTCGGAAAATCACCCCGACTGCCATGGAAGCGGAAAACAACCGCCCGCCTGCACCGTGGAGAAACCGGCGGCCATATTATGATCAACCGCCAAAAAACACTGACCGCGGCGGTACGGGGGGAACAAAAACCGCCAGTAGCGTGCGGAGATGGCCAAAACACGTCCGCAGCAGACGGATCCGCTGCGGAAAAACACCAACACGCCGCAAGGATAGCGGAGACACCGCACGGCAAATTAGGATATCCCCGCTGGTCCCGCGGCACGTTCCGCTGTTTCCGACCGCCGCGATCGCTAACAGTGATGAATGGGAGAGCATGCGGAAGAGCTGCAGCAAAGCCACCGCCATGGACGCTCCGTGACAATTTTGGCGGACGAATACAAAATCCCACAATAAGGCCACACAGTGCCCACACCAAAGTAGCCATGCCACCCAAAAACAGAAAACACACCCCAATGACACAACATTGCACACAAAAAAAAATTACAAGGACAACCCACACAACACACCTGAGAGCACTCCCACATGTGGACACACCCACATAGCAGAGCATAAAACCAGCCCCTTCCTTGACCACAATCCTCTGCACTAACCCACAACTGAAGGGCCCAACCCCTGAGAACAAAGGATAGGCAAAGCTACACACCATCACCACTGACACCACACACAGCACCACCACCACTTCCACACCTGCACCCCTAACCCCTTTGCACATCACACACCATACACATCACCACCACCACCACTTACACCCCTGCACCTACAACACCTCTGCACATCACACACCATGTCAACACATAAAATGCCCAAATTCACAGAGAGTGAGTTGAAGGTAATGGTAGATGAGATAGTCAGAGTGGAACCACAACTGTTTGGTAGCCTGGTCCAACAGACACCATTAGCCACAAGGACTCAAATGTGGGCAAGGATAGTGCAGAAGGTCAATGCAGTAGGGACCATCCCAAGATCCAGAAAGGAAATCATGAAGCGGTGGCATGACTTGAAGAGGGTTGTCAAAGAGAGGAGGACCAAGAACCGTGAGCTGGCTGACAGGACGGGCGGTGGCACTCCCATACCACCAAAACCATTCACCCCATGGGAGGAAAAGGTGCTTGCCATACTGCATCCAGAGAGTCTCACAGGAGTACCCGGGGGAGTGGAGGCTGGTAAGTACAAACAAATGACTACCACCACACTGCTATGTACTGCCTTGCACAACTACAAAGATACACCTCCTAGGAACAATTCCATTCATCTGCACCACACACTCACTAAAACATGTCTCACAGATCCAACATCTACCCCTTCCCAAACACCACCAATGTACCTAGCAACATTACCATGGGTGCATGTGCACAGGCAGCCAGCACTGCAACTCCCACCATGCCCCCTTATCCCACACCTCAGCAGGATGGGGCACTCCCCCACCCCACCTAGAAGCATGTGTCAGCCATTACATCCCCAACAAACAAACTTACAGGTAGGTAGCCATCTTGCCATGGAGGGCTGTATGTGGGAGGGAGGCCTGTACTATTACTCCCACCATGCCCCCTGTCCCACACCTCAGCAGGATGGGGCACTCCCCCACCCCACCCAGAAGCATGTGTCACCATTACATCCCCAACAAACAAACTTACAGGTAGGTAGCCATCTTGCCATGGAGGGCTGTATGTGGGAGGGAGGCCTGTACTACTACTCCCACCATGCCCCCTGTCCCACACCTCAGCAGGATGGGGCACTCCCCAACCCCACCCAGAAGCATGTGTCAGCCATTACATCCCCAACAAAAAAACTTACAGGTAGGTAGCCATCTTGCCATGGAGGGCTGTATGTGGGAGGGAGGCATGTACTACTACTCCCACCATGCCCCCTGTCCCACACCTCAGCAGGATGGGGCACTCCCCCACCCCACCCAGAAGCATGTGTCAGCCATCACATCCCCAACAAACAAACTTACAGGTAGGTAGCCATCTTGCCATGGAGGGCTGTTTGGGGTGGAGGCCTGTACTACTACTCCCACCATGCCCCTGTCCCATACCTCAGCAGGATGGGGCACTCCCCCACCCCACCCAGAAGCATGTGTCACCATTACATCCCCAACAAACAAACTTACAGGTAGGTAGCCATCTTGCCATGGAGGGCTGTATGTGGGAGGGAGGCCTGTACTACTACTCCCACCATGCCCCCTGTCCCACACCTCAGCAGGATGGGGCACTCCCCCACCCCACTCAGAAGCATGTGTCAGCCATTACATCCCCAACAAACAAACTTACAGGTAGGTAGCCATCTTGCCATGGAGGGCTGTTTGGGATGGAGGCCTGTACTACTACTCCCACCATGCCCCCTGTCCCACACCTCAGCAGGATGGGGCACTCCCCCACCCCACCCAGAAGCATGTTTCAGCCATTACATCCCCAACAA
This sequence comes from Calotriton arnoldi, assembly GCA_963921515.1. NCBI lineage: Eukaryota > Metazoa > Chordata > Amphibia > Caudata > Salamandridae > Calotriton > Calotriton arnoldi. The sequence goes on from CAWUFW010013436.1 coordinate 190,133, forward strand.
ACAAACTTACAGGTAGGTAGCCATCTTGCCATGGAGGGCTGTATGTGGGAGGGAGGCCTGTACTACTACTCCCACCATGCCCCCTGTCCCATACCTCAGCAGGATGGGGCACTCCCCCACCCCACCCAGAAGCATGTGTCAGCCATTACATCCCCAACAAACAAACTTACAGCTAGGTAGCCATCTTGCCATGGAGGGCTGTTTGGGGTGGAGGCCTGTACTACTACTCCCACCATGCCCCCTGTCCCACACCTCAGCAGGATGGGGCACTCCCCCACCCCACCCAGAAGCATGTGTCAGCCATTACATCCCAACAAACAAACTTACAGGTAGGTAGCCATCTTGCCATGGAGGGCTGTATGTGGGAGGGAGGCCTGTACTACTACTCCCACCATGCCCCCTGTCCCACACCTCAGCAGGATGGGGCACTCCCCACCCCACCCAGAAGCATGTGTCAGCCATTACATCCCCAACAAACAAACTTACAGGTAGGTAGCCATCTTGCCATGGAGGGCTGTTTGGGGTGGAGGCCTGTACTACTACTCCCACCATGCCCCCTGACCCACACCACAGCAGGATGGGGCACTCCCCCACCCCACCCAGAAGCATGTTTCAGCCATTACATCCCCAACAAACAAACTTACAGGTAGGTAGCCATCTTGCCATGGAGGGCTGTATGTGGGAGGGAGGCCTGTACTACTACTCCCACCATGCCCCCTGTCCCACACCTCAGCAGGATGGGGTACTCCCCCACCCCGCCCAGAAGCATGTGTCAGCCATTACATCCCCAACAAACAAACTTACAGGTAGGTAGCCATCTTGCCATGGAGGGCTGTATGTGGGAGGGAGGCCTGTACTACTACTCCCACCATGCCCCCTGTCCCACACCTCAGCAGGATGGGGCACTCCCCCACCCCACCCAGATGCATGTGGCATATAATTGATCACTCAAAATAAACAAACAGCTAGCCAGACATATTATTCTGTCTTGTGCCACCACTGAGCAGGATGCAAGCCTCCACCACGCACACACAGATGTGTCACAAAACAAACACAAATGCTAACACACAACATGCAAGTAGGCAGTACATGCACCTAGCCATTTGACACAAAAAGAATGGTGCCATATGACAACACCAGTCCTCTCAATGCACAAATATGCACACCAATCATATTGCCACGCACAGTGTGCACACAGCTAAGCAAAGGAAACTGTCACAGCAACCAAAGTGTGACACACCAATGCACATGTAGAGGAAAGACTGGGAACAATCATGCACAGCAATGAATGACAGGTTCAGTGCCATGGGGCCAGAGTAACAACGACCATATGAACAGTAAGAAGGCATGTTATGTGGTACCAATCCAGATATGCACATGACAAGACAAAGGTATGCAGGAGATGACAATGGCCAGGACATGCCCAGATGTGACGGCTGACAGGTCATGAAAATCCACACACAGTCCGCACAAAAATCATATTTAGCGCAAGGCCCTAGATGTCAACATGTCCCTGTAATCACAAATCATGCACGTGGCGCATGGTACATATTGACACCTCACACCATGGCCAAGAAATGCATGTACCACCGCTGCATGACAGGAGGCACAGTAGTGCACATAGGAAACAATGTGATGATCAGTCAACTGTGTAGTGTACTAACAGTGAATGACACACAGCTAACACAAATCTTACGTGGTGCACCCCAATGACCATTTCCCATCTGATCCACAGGTGACCAAGATTTGACTGCAGAGGACGACACCAGCAACCTGTAGGGCCAGTCTACACCCCCCCCCCTGAACATCGACTCTCGGATATTGACTTCCAGGAATCTTCGGACGAGGAGACTGAGGCCGGGCCATCTGGTGTTCCAGGTCGCAACAGGTCCCAGGACCCAATCGTCCCCCCACCACACCTGCAGTACAACAATCAATCTGCAGGCCCCTGCTGTTACGTCCGGTGCGTCCTCCACCACCACCACCACCACAAGCACCAGTGCTGCCTGCAACACCCTCCCTGTCCCACAGGATGACCACCCCACCCCAGCAACTGAGGAGGGCAGGGAGAGGATGTGTGGTCCGACAGTGGAGAGGCAACCGGTCCGTGCCAGCAGAGCAGGTGGGAGGGGTAGGGTCACCCACACCCGAACACATCCTGGGACTGAATCCCTGGACCACATCCACAGAGTCCTTGGGGCATATGAACGGGCCCAGGGACAAACGGCCCGGTCCAAACAAGATTCACGTGAGCTCGTCCTGCTGATGAGGTCCATGGACACCCGCATGGGACAAATTGTGGACCTCTTGGGCCAACTAGTGGCGGTACTGAGGCATAGGCCTGCGCCACAAACAACACCTCCCCCTCCCACTGGTGGTCCGCAGGATGACAGTTCACCATCCTCCCCTGAGGCCACATAGAGTGGTGAGTCCTCAGACCCCACTGGCCCTATAGCAGAGGCCCCCCCTGCCAAACGGAAAAGGGGCCGTCCGAAGAAAACCCTGGGAGTATCTGTTGGCAAAGCACCTGCCAAACGCCAGTCACACAGCCAGCCATGATGGCAACCCTCTGCACCACTGCATTGACTTTTTGGACTGTCCTTCCCCACACTGCCTTGTGAATGGCATCTGTGTGTTGGAGTGGGTCACCACACCTATGTGGTGACCACTCGATTATCTCATTTACCATGAATGTCAACTCACTGCTCCACTAATCACCTCACTGTCAATGTACCCCCCTCACATGTCACCTTTGTAAATAAACAAATCCTTACACACACGTTGTTGTACCTGCACTGTCTTTATTCCAGGATGTACAATTTTCAACAGGAATACAATGTACCAGGGGACGGAGTGTATGTAGGCAAGGAGAGGTCAAAGGCACCTAGGAAAAAAGAACAGAACAACATTCACTAGTCTGGGTGTGGCATCACAGACATCACACAACACTTCACAACAAGAACAACCCACATGCACACATAACAATATGCAACAAGTGCCAACATACACATCCTGTAGATGTTCAGAAATGAACTGTCCCATCAACATTGACAGCAAACACTGAGGGGCCGATTCCGATTCGTGTCGGTAATTTCTCCGACCGAGCCGGCCTCGGAGAGATTTCCGACCGAATCGGACCCGTGCAGTCCGACCGAACGAGTCCGATGCATTCGTATGCCACCGGACACGAGTCGGTCGGACTCCCATTGAACTCAATGGGAGCCGGTCGTACAACGCGTACGCGGGCTCCCATTGCCTCAATGGGTGCGAGGCAGACACGGGCGCCCCTACAGCGAGTACGCCGCGAGCGCGCCGCGGCGTACATGCACAGGTAGGGGGACCCATGGGTCCCCCTGTGTGCGCCTCGCACGGGTACGCGTACAGGGGTGTCCGACACGGACCCCCAAAGTACGGCTCCGACAGCGAGTTCAAGTCGGACGGCGCGAGTCGGTCGGAGCGGTCGAGGTGCGCATCGTACTTACCCGGCCGGAAAACGTCTCCATTGAACGGTGCAAATCGGGTCCGAGCGAGTCGGTCGGAGCGGTACGATCCGGGAACCAGTCGGTCGGAGCGGTCGGGTCGCCCGGACGAGTCGGTCAGCGAATACGCATCGTACTCGCTCGCCCGGACGCGCGTACGACTCGGTCGGAAAATAGGGCTCCGGATCGGATCCGGTAAAACCGAATCCGATTCGGAGCACTACCGGCCGAGATCGGAATCGGCCCCTGAGTCTACAACTGGCTGCTGTCACAAATCTCACTTACACCCTCACAACAACAGCAACATCATCAGACAATGGGTACATTGTACATTGTCACCCACCTTCAAGTGAAGTAGCGGGTGATGAGCTGTTGACGCAGGTCAACACCTTCCTCCTCTCCACTGTCATCATCACTGGACACGGGTTGGTTTGCAGGCGGGGGCCTTGGCTGCTCATCAGCATCCAGGAGCAGGGGAATCTCCTTGCAAATGGCTAGGTTGTGGAGCATGCAGCATGCCACTATAATCTGACACACCTTCCTGGGCGAGTACATCAGTGCCCCTCCGGTCTTGTCCAGGCAGCGGAAACGTGACTTCAGCAGTCCAAAGGTACGCTCCACCACACGACGTGTCCTCCCATGGGCATCATTGTAGCGGACATCAGCTGGTGTCCTGGGGTTCTGCAGTGGGCTCAGCAACCAAGGACGGTTGGGATATGCAGAGTCACCTATGTGTGACACACAAAGAAACATTGCAATGTTGCAGATGCAGAGGACAGCAGGTCACACACACATCACGCCAAATGACTAGGCATACTCACCCACAATCCATGCACGCTCAGGAAGCAGATTGGCCATCAGCTGGGGAACAATGCTGCTACGCAGGGTGTATGAGTCATGGGCCGAGCCTGGAAATTTTGCACACACGTGGGAGATGATCATATCTGCCAGGCATACCACTTGGACATTTATGGAGTGGTAATGTTTACGATTCCTGTAGATGTGCTCACGGACCTGTGGTGGCACTAGCCCAACATGGGTGCAAACAATGGCACCAACTACATGGGGGATGTGTCCTAGGGGATAGAAATCTCCCTTTACGGCTGCCAATTCTGCCCCCCTGGGGAAATGGATGTATCTGTCCTTGTAGATCATCATGGCGGACAGAACATCCTGCAGCACCATGCTGAACATGGGTTGTGACATCCCACCTGCCTCGGCCACCGTGTTCTGGAATGATCCAGTCGCAAAAAAATGCAGTGCCGCCATCACCTTATACGTTGGGCTGAAAGCTGTTGGATATGTTCGGCGAGGCTGCAGGTGGGGCTCCAACAAATCACAAAGGGTCTTGAGGGTGGCTCTATCCAGACGGCATTTCCGGATGATCGCCTCATCCTCCATGTCTGCCAGCACTGTCAAGTGACGATGCAGATTTGGTCTCCTCCTAGTTGAGATGAGAGTGGACACATTGTTATGCAATACATCATGGGATGTGCACAGCATCTCACATCATGGCTGACACAACGGCAACAAAGAATGTCATATGAATAGAGTCACAGAGCAGCTGACATGTAGGGACCCCTTCAACTACACAAATCACACACTTGTCAGATTAAACACAGCAAGTCCCCCAAACAACACCTCGGTCAAGGTGAATGGACATTGGGATATGGCCACATTCCCCATGGGCACGCCTGGGAGTCTGTCATCCTGCACATGTGTGACAAGGCAACCCCACGGTATCCTACCTAGCTGCTGTCCATGACACACATTCAGGCGTCAATTGAACCTGGCACACCTCAACAACACAATGACCACAGTCTGAGCATCAATGACGAGTGTGTGCATGATCTAACATGAGAGGACATGCTAAAACAAACACCATCAATTGTGGAAACAAATGCTGTGATTGACAATGCACATCAACACATTGACATGTGTGCACATTGTATTGTCCATACCAACACTGTCCTGTAGTGTAGTGTAGTGTATTGTACTGTAGGTGCGGTACTGAGAGACAAGTGATGCCCAAATGGTGGTTGGCATGCTCCGCCACCCAAATGGCGGTGCCTCATGTGTGTCTATGGCACCCAAATTGCGGAAAGTACCGCCTGGCACCAGCGGTGTGTGTGCAACACACCCCAATGCACAGCTGCGGTACTGATAGCCCCATAGACATGGCCAAATGGTGGTTGGCATGCTCCGCCACCCAAATGGCGGTGCCTCATGTGTGTCTATGGCACCCAAATTGCGGAAAGTACCGATTGGCACCAGCGGTGTGTGTGCAACACACCCCAATGCACAGCTGCAGTACTGATAGCCCCATAGACGTGGCCAAATGGCGGTTGGCATGCTCCGCCACCTAAATGGCGGTGCCTCATGTGTGTCTATGGCACCCAAATTGCGGAAAGTACCGCCTGCACCAGCGGTGTGTCCCCACCATGGTCCATGCCATTACAGCCAATGGGCTCCGTGATCGCGGAAGCTCGATGCAATTTTGAAAATAGCGGTAGGCGTGCTACACCACCGCGGTGCCGGTCATTGGATGCAATCAAAAGATGCAATATCGCGGTAGCGCCCGCCTGGCCCCTGCGGTGTGTCACCGCCATGGTCCATGCCATTACAGCCAATGGGCTCCGCGATCGCGGAAGCTCGATGCAATTTTGAAAATAGCAGTAGGCGTGCTACACCACCGTGGTGTCAGTCATTGGATGCATTTGTAAAAGGCTGACCTGGTAGACCAATTGCAGCAGCCCAGGACTACTGGAACGACACCAGGGGGCTATATATGTGTGGGAGAGTGCCCAGAATTTCCACTGTTCACAGAGCCTGCTGCCTGAGACCCTCACCTGCTGCTGCCTCCAGGGACTGCTGCATGAGACCCTCACCTGCTGCTGCCTCCAGGGACTGCTGCCTGAGACCCTCACCTGCTGCTGCCTCCAGGGACTGCTGCCTGAGACCCTCACCTGCTGCTGCCTCCAGGGACTGCTGCCTGAGACCCTCACCTGCTCCTGCCGCTGCTGTCTCTAACCAACAGTGATGTCAAGGACAGAGAAGATCCGTGCCAGTCCCTTCACCGGCGAGGAACTTGAGGTCCTGGTGGACGAGGTGCTCACACAGTACCCAAGGCTATATGGTGCCCCAAATGTCGTGGTAAGTCTTCCACAGTGGGTGTGAGAGTGCAGGGGGGGCACACATGTAGTCGGTCTGATGCAGCATGTGCATGTGAGTGTGGGTTTGTGTCATGCATTGTCTAACTTGCATTCCATTGGGTGAAGGGGTGTGTACCCTACTTCTCAAGTCTCCCTGCCTGCACATCAAGATTTGAGGGACATGTCTTGTCTTGTCAGCCATACAGTGAAGCAGCAAGTTGGTAATGGAGGTTTCAGGCCAGTCATTGCTAGTGTGCATGTCTTTGCGTTTCCCTGTTGTCCACCTCAGTGTGAGCCCACCTGGCCTGCACAGTCACTGCCCAATCCAACAAGAACACATCACTGACTGTACAGAGTGTAACATGTTCATCTTCATATTTGACTCCCCATCAATGTGCCTGCTCAACCCTGTAGATTGCACACAACTTGCACTGTAAGAAAGGAGGTGGGTTTGTGAGATCATGTCCCTCAATGTGATATACATGACACAGTGGGCTACTCACAGTGCATGTTAGTTGACGCCTGCGCATTGTCGGATACAGTGGGTCTCGCCACATACACATGTTGTTTTGTGACGTATGTCTTGCTCTACCTAAAAATGGTTAGTAGATGTGGGCAGAGTACACATGCTCTTCTGTGCTGGCATCCTGCTAGTACATGAGCTGTGCAAGTATTGTGTCCCCCCTTATACATGCATGCATTTACGTGTGATTCTCACATGCAGATGTACCATGTGAAAAGCATTTCTGTCTCTGCATGTGAGATATGTGGATTTGTGATTAATCTGTATCATGCTACTGTCCTGAGTGATTTGGTCACATGACACTGTGTCACTGATGTTTGCCCCCTCTTGTCTCCCATGCCTGCAGCTCAAGGTGCACCAGCGTAAGGCCATGTGGAGGGGCATTGCGAACAAGGTGCGTGCTCTGGGAGTATCAAACCGACGGCGCACCCACTGCCACAAGAGGTGGGACGACATCTCACGCTGGCAAAGAACGTTGCGGAGATGGCACTGGGGCGGATCCCTTGCACTGGCCGGATGGCACGGCGCAGCATGACACCACTAATGTGCCGCATCTTGGCCGTGACTCACCCTGAGCTGGATGCACGATTGAAGGAGCATCGGCATCAATTAGGGGTGAGTGTACTGGGAAGGGTGACTATGGCTGTGTGTGGCTGCATGTGTGCACAGCATGTGCCAGCGCTGGGCAATGTGATGTTGGTAGTGTGATGCAGTGGCATGTGAGTGTCAGCTTGTGCCGGTGCTGGGTGCAGATGTCATGCATGTGTCCTGCCTGTACTTAACACTGGGAAACGGGTATGGGGCATTTAAATGGCATTGTGGGTGGTGTGAGACAGGTATGAGCTATCTGTGTTGCAGTTGTAACGGAGCCACATGCAGGATGTTGTGCTGTGTGGTCATCACATTGCTCACTTTGTCCCGGTTTGATAGTGCACACGCACTGTTGTGATGACAGAGGTGGGTTTGAGCGATGTAATTGCACAGTGTGGGTTGCAACATGTAGATCTAGACATCTTAATGGTTGTCTGTAATGCATATGTTTGTTATGTTGCTGCCACTGCACTGACCCTACATCTCTCTCTCATGCAGCATCTCCCGTGGTCACGGACGAACATGGGACGGACACCAGTGGTGGGGAAACCAGCACAACAGCTGCAGAGGAGCCCTGTGAGACTGATGTGACCAGCGCCTCAGAGGGGTACAGGAGTCTGCTGGAGGAATCACAGCCCGAGACGCAAAGTACTACGTCATCTGATGCCAGCGGTGACGCAGACATGTTGGCGGGCACAGGGAACGGGGACTCTGCATCATCTTCCACCACACAGCGTGCAGTGCCCACCCTCCCAGCCACTTCCTCTGGTGCTGCCCGTGTTCGCACCGCTAAGAGGGGAAGGGTGTCCTTCACCCCCGGCACCGCAGCCCCTGCCCCGGTCCCCCCTGCTGCCATCAGTGCTGAGTCTGTGGACCTTTTGCGCCAGCTGTGTGTAGGCCAGACAGCTCTCCTCAATGCATTCATGGACCACAACAGTAAATTGGCTCAGGTGGTTGCATTCATTGAGGGCATACATTCAGACATGGGTGGGATGCACCGGACTGTCCAGTCATTGTCCACTGCAGTGACATCAGCCCTTCAACTGGCACAATCTGGGAGTCCAGCGACAGTCCCTTTGTCCACACCCATGCCAGTGGCCACGTCGGACGACAGTGACCACGCTCCACAGACCTCTAAGTCACGATACAGCACACGTAGCACACAGCAGCAGCAGAAGCCCAAGCGGTCCAGGCCGCAGACACCATCCCCACAGATGACCAAAGCCACACCAGTGCACACAGACAAGAGCCCATCAGGCAACACCAGGGGACAAAGAGCCAAGAAGCCGGCGTCAGGGTCACGTGCCTCAGGGACATCCCCAGCCAAGGACTCTTCTGAGCCAAAAGCGTCTCCCAAAACCAAACATACAATTTCCATGCCCACTGAGAAGGTGGTGAGTGCCAAGGGTAGGCATAAGAAGGGCTGCAAGTCCGATTCACCCACTACTTCGACTCCCATAGCAAGCCCAGTGAAGCAGGGAATGGAGGGCACTGTGGGGGGACCAACTGGTAGGCAGGGGATGGAGGGGCAAAGCCAGGGCCATGCAAAGCGTTGCGCAGGTTCAAGCACGTCACCAGAGGGAGGGCCAGCGTCTGCACCTGCTGCAGCCTTGGTGTTGAGTGAGCCTGATGTGTCCACGCCACTTCCCATTATTCCCAAAACAGTGAAGCCATTGCGACTGCCCAAGAAGTGGAAAGGCACCCCTCCACAATCTCCCATCCACACTGTGTCTCATGTCTGCATGACTCCACCTCCACGTGCCACTATGCCACCTGGTCCAAGCAGCCCTCCGTTTTGCCAAAACACTGATAGGTATACCTCAGATGTGCCTCCCTCTCCCCAGTCAAGTGCTCCAACTGGGCCCGACACACAGCCAGCTCCCAGTACGACTGACAGCCAAGTCTGAGTGTTGGTAGACCTCACACGCCTGTCTCTCACACAGCATGGCCTGTGTTGCACATTGTGACACCCCAGACAGTGTTGCTGACCATGGTTTGGGTACAGTTGCACACATTCCCTGTGCATCTTCTCATGGACTCACTCTGCACTTTGTCCTGCCCACTGGCCTTGCTGTTCACTGCTGTGTGCCCCCTGCCTGTGCAGCTTCTCATGGACTCACTCTACACTTTGTCCTGCCCACTGGCCTTGCTGTTCACTGCTGTGTGCCCCCTGCCTGTGCAGCTTCTCATGGACATGCCCTGCACTTTGTCCTGCCCACTGGCCTTGCTGTTCACTGCTGTGTGCCCCCTGCCTGTGCAGCTTCTCATGGACATGCCCTGCACTTTGTCCTGCCCACTGGCCTTGCTGTTCACTGCTGTGTGCCCCCTGCCTGTGCAGCTTCTCATGGACTCACTCTGCACTTTGTCCTGCCCACTGGCCTTGCTGTTGACTGCTGTGTGCCCCCTGCCTGTGCAGCTTCTCTTGGACTCACTCTGCACTTTGTCCTGCCCACTGGCCTTGCTGTTCACTGCTGTGTGCCCCCTGCCTGTGCAGCTTCTCATGGACTCACTCTGCACTTTGTCCTGCCCACTGGCCTTGCTGTTCACTGCTGTTTTGCCCCTGCCTGTGCAGCTTCTCATGGACATGCCCTGCACTTTGTCCTACCCACTGGCCTTGCTGTTCACTGCTGTGTGCCCCCTGCCTGTGCAGCTTCTCATGGACTCACTCTGCACTTTGTCCTGCCCACTGGCCTTGCTGTTCACTGCTGTGTGCCCCCTGCCTGTGCAGCTTCTCATGGACATGCCCTGCACTTTGTCCTGCCCACTGGCCTTGCTGTTCACTGCTGTGTGCCCCCTGCCTGTGCAGCTTCTCATGGACATGCCCTGCACTTTGTCCTGCCCACTGGCCTTGCTGTTCACTGCTGTGTGCCCCCTGCCTGTGCAGCTTCTCATGGACTCACTCTGCACTTTGTCCTGTCCACTGGCCTTGCTGTTCACTGCTGTGTGCCCCCTGCCTGTGCAGCTTCTCATGGACTCACTCTGCACTTTGTCCTGCCCACTGGCCTTGCTGTTCACTGCTGTTTTGCCCCTGCCTGTGCAGCTTCTCATGGACATGCCCTGTACTTTGTCCTGCCCACTGGCCTTGCTGTTCACTGCTGTGTGCCCCCTGCCTGTGCAGCTTCTCATGGACTCACTCTGCACTTTGTCCTGCCCACTGGCCTTGCTGTTCACTGCTGTGTGCCCCCTGCCTGTGCAGCTTCTCATGGACATGCCCTGCACTTTGTCCTGCCCACTGGCCTTGCTGTTCACTGCTGTGTGCCCCTGCCTGTGCAGCTTCTCATGGACATGCCCTGCACTTTGTCCTGCCCACTGGCCTTGCTGTTCACTGCTGTGTACCCCCTGCCTGTGCAGCTTCTCATGGACATGCTCTGCACCTTGGACTGGCCACTGGCCTTGCTGTTTTGCCCCTGCCTGTGCAGCTTCTCATGGACATGCTCTGCACCTTGGACTGGCCACTGGCCTTGCTGTTTTGCCCCTGCCTGTGCAGCTTCTCATGGACATGCCCTGCATTTTGTGCCTTGCTATTATGTACTCTTTTTGCCTATCTGTGCATTTTGTGAATAAAGACAGTTGCTCCTGTTGTCTGTTTTGTCAGTGTCCTTACTGAATAAAGTTCATTTGCTGTGTGTATATGGTTTACTGTGCCACATGCTGTGTGTGCCACTTCAACCTTGCCAATTTCTTTACTCACTTACTCTATTTTTTACGGGCGTGAGGGACTTCAGTTTTTCCTGACCCTGATACTTGTGTGGGCAATGTATTAGATTTGAGGTGTGATGCAGTTGTCATTGTTTGTTCATGTTGGCTGTGTTGTACACATGTCAAGTTGTGGTGCACTGCCAGCTCAGTATGGGATTCTGTCCAGAGGATTGCAGGCATGCTGGCCAGGCTCATCATGTATATGTGTTTGCTGTGGTACTGCTTCACTTCCTGTGTGTGATGTTGTCTTTGTGCTGTGCTGATTGGTGTTGTGTGGGTTCATGTTGTGTCACTCATTTCTGTGTGTGGCTGGTATGCTTGTTGTTCAGACACTGCTTGTTGTGCATGCAGTGCTGTGGGGGTATGTTGCCTTGTCATTGGCTGGTATGCATCCACTTATGTCCTGCTGTGTTTGCTATGTGTTCTTTTTTGTCTGTGCATCTGTTGTTTGTTTGCAGTGGCTGTGTTTATCTGTGATGGTAAACTTCTTGTCTGTGTTGTGGTATGTTGTGTGTGCATTGTTCCTGACTGATGGGGTTGTGCACTCCTGTTGTGTCTGTGCTCCCATTGCCTTTCCACATTTTTGCTGCACAGGGCATGTCTGTTCTTGTTGTGGTTCTGTGTGTGGGTCTGTTGGTTTATGTGTTTGTCTGTTGTTTTTGTGCAGACATTGGTTCTGGCATCCCTGTGTGTATGTGATGTTTGTGGCTACCCCAGGGAGTGTGACTGTTTGTCTGTGTATTGCCTGGACAATATTGCCACCCTTCTGTTTGTTTGACACTGGTGTTGTGTACTGCAGTTGTGAGGGGGGTATGTGTGTGGATTCCTACTAGTGTTTGACAGTCATGGAGTGTGTCAATGGGCCCTGTGTGTTGTTCTGCTGGAGTATTCCTGTGAAGTATTTGTATACATATGTGTGGCTGTTCACAGTTTGACTTCAGGGCCTTCATTTCATCCTTGTGCCTCTACATGTGTTGCCTTGCTGTTTCCTTGGGTTGTTGCACTGTGCTGTCTGTGGTTTGACTTCAATCACTATGCAAACAATGTGTGATTAGGTGGGCTGGGGCTGTTGTTCTATGTTCCTTGACTTGCATGTGATGTACGCATGCTTGGTGGTTGTCTCCTTGGCCTTCCATTTGTGTGCGCCTCACTTTTGTTTTCCTGTTTTGTTTGCTCCATTGCTGGTGGCATGTGGTGTGTGTATGTGTCTGTGTGTCAGTGTGGGGTATGTGTGTGTGACTTGGCAGGCTGTGTGTACAGTGAGATGTTTGTTCCTTGTATGTGTCCATTTGATGCTTGTACTGAGATTACTTGCCATTGGTGTGGTGTTGTTGTGGTGTGTGTGTGTAGCCCTGGCCCTGTGCTTCTGTGCTGTGTGTTCCTGTGCAGCCACTCCTGCTGTGGCTGTGTCCCTATTTGTTTTGTGTGTGGTGCAGGGTGTGGTGTCACCTGGCTTGTTGTTGTGCATGGGGGGCACAGGTGTGGCATATGGCATGTCCCTTCAGTGGGGGGCTAGTGTGTGAGGGTGGAGTAGTGGCCCTGTGGTCTTTGTGCCCTGCCCATGCCTGGTGCTGGCCTGGCCTTCTGCATTGTGCGCATGTATTCCCTTGTCTTCACCGCTGCGGTGACGTGGCCGTGACATTGCCGCACGATCGCGGTCGATGTGTGACCTGGATGCGGAGGGGTGTATTGGTGGCAGGTGGGTCATGTGTGTGTGCACTTGGGGAAGTGTTCCTATCCCCACCAGGGTATCTGATGTGGTTAGGGACCCTGTGCCAGTCCATGGTTTGTGTTTTGTGGTTGTGTGTGGGGTTGTGTAATTGCGTACCTGCGGCGGCGTCCGCGACGGGCCATGATTTGCTGGTGATGTATCAGGTACACCACCGGGAAAACATGGAGTGCTGGGTCCATGGCGGTCGTGTCCAGGTGCTTTGGGCCGGGTCTCTGGTTTCGCGCTCCGCTGTCGAGTTTCCGCCATGTAGGATTGGCCGGATTCTCCGCTGCGGTGCGACTTGTTTTTTGGAGCATCCTAATTTGTGGAGCGGAGGTCATTCCGCACGGTGGTGTGTCTCCATTGGCTCCCGACGCCGCGCTTGCGGGCGCACTTTGATGGCGGTTCGCGTCGCACGGCAGCGGACGGGAAATGGTCTATGTTTGGCCATTCTAATATGGCGGACGTGAGTACCGCTGCTCGCGGGCGGAAAAAAGGCATTTTTCCGCACCGCCAGCACCGGGGTGGTGCCACCGCCCGACATCCTAATGGACCCCCTAAATTTTTTAATAATGTTTTACATTAAATATTACAAAACATTTATAAATATTTAATAATATATTTATCAAATATTAATTTATATTATTTTTTTATTACATATATTATCATATTACTCACACATTTATTATAAATAATGTATTATATGTACTCCATTACATTATATTTAAATACCATACCTTATTACATCTATAATTCTCTGTAGTATAATATATTTATAAATTATAAATAATATTTGAAATTAATAATATTTGCTCAATACATATATATTAAATATATTTTTGGGGGCATTAAATTTTAAAATTTGTAAATTATAAATTATGAGATCTAAATATATTTTATAATTTTTATATTTAATTTTTTATATAACACACACTATACATTTCTACCAAAAATTAACTATCATAATTATACTATTAATATTAATGATATACATTTTTTTTGTAACATTCCTAATTTTTAAATGTAATTAATTAATTATAAATACAACAAAACCTATCAGCACAAATAAGATATTTTTAAAAAAATTAGATTACATGTACAAATACATGTTATATTAATATTTAAAATAATTAATATTTATTTGAAAAATATTTAAAACTTTTAACCTCAAAATTTAATATTCATTCATAAATAATTATTTACTCTCAACAAAATTTATTTTTAATTTCAATTTTATAAATCTATATTTTTTAAAACACTCCCCACCCTTATCCCCTAATAACCCTACATCCCGCTCCTAAAACAACACTTTATTATTTACTATATTTTTTTCTATATATTTATATTTCATTTTCTATATTTTTAAAACACTCCCCACCCTTATCCCCTAATAACCCAACATACCACTCCTAAAATTTATATTACAAATAATTTTTTTATAAATGTTAACTAATATTATTTACTACTTTTTTACATTTCTTATTATTAAATTAATAACATTTGGATATTTTAACATTTCGATATTTTAACATTTCGATATTTTTAACACTCTATATTATCATTTTCGATATTTCTTACCTTTACAGTTTAAAGATATTTTGGAATGACGATATTTTGAACTCGATATTTTGATATTCGATATATATATATTTTTTTAAACGATATTTTGACATTCGATATACATAATATCGATATTTTAGTATATTCGATATACTAAACTCGATATTATGTCATTTCGATATTTAAAATTGGATATTATGTCTGTTCACCGGTGAGTGTTCTAAGAGTATCCGATAATGGTGAGATTATCAGCCAGATAAGTGGGTGTACTGGTTGTAATTGATTTGCTCACTGTGCCATAGAAACCAAGCTATACCTCAATGATGAAGCCTAAATAGGTCAAAACCTGCCTGAGGCTGCTCGGATTCCCTTCTGGAGTGGATCATATCCCTAAGTGTGATGGGTATGCTCAGGCGGGGGCCCATGCTCACTGTGTCATAGGACTCAAGATATATTTCAATGATAATGCCTAAATTGGCCATACACAATTTTGGACTGCTTGCATTCAAATCTCCAGGGGTATATACCTCGCAGTTCCGGCTAGAATGTTTCTACTGGAGCAGAACCATGCCTGATTTGCATATGCCTGGTCTCTGTTTAGAGTGGCATTGTGGCAGATAAACAATGGGCTAATTTGTGGCCTCAGAGGCTGAGATGAAAAAGTTCTACCATATAACACCCATCTTAAAAGATATATACCAACTACTCTGGGAGCTGAGGTTAAAATGTTTAATATTATTATGCCTGGCACACAAAGTTGCTCATTTGAAGAAACTTCCATATCAATTAGCAACCAAACTTGCTGACTAAGGAGGCCTACAAGGCCTGAATGCCAAGGACTCTCACCTTCTTGAATCATCAAAAGTCAAAGTAACTTTGCCTTGAAAATCTCTTTCTCTGGTGTTGCGCCAAGTTTGGAACTCTTTGCTCAAACAACTAAGGACTCTGAAACCCTTTCTTTCTGTCAGAAAAGCTCTCCTAGCTTTTCTGGTTCATCACTACCTAAACGTAGGCCTTCAGGCATTCTCATAACTATTGCATGCAGTAAAATGATTAAGATTTCCTCTGTGTAGCTCTTCTGCTCTCCTTCCTCTAACCTTACTAGAGTTTAATTGTTTCTATACATGAGTTGGGTTTGTAAGATTCAATAACTGTTAACTTGCAAGTGCACGAATACCTTATGGTACAGTCTATACTATATAAACTAATAGAATTTAAAAAAGTTTGTGCAAGCAAAACTAAACAGTTTAACTCCAGCCCCGGCATGATTTATCAATATATAGATTGCTTCAACCAATAAGACATCAGCTGATCTTATAGCGCCCCCAGGTGCTGAAGATGCACCCTTGACACAAACTGCTAACATAAAAGGTGGTAAGTATTCATTAATTTTTTATTAATCAAATTAGCTTGAAGTATTTTACGTACGTTTATCGTGGGGAAAAAAGGAGCAGCTTTTGGAATTAACCAAACACTGAAAGACAGGAACAGCTAACCCTTTCTTGACTGGCAAGCTGAATAACCTTAAAAAGACTATAAAAGGAAGCTATGGGAGAAAAAAGTGAAATACACAAAAGCCAATGGCTACGATCCATAACTACCTAAAATGTTAAGCTCATTCTCGATTTTGGAAGTGTGTCAACGATCTAGCTGGGGAGGATCATCCACAGCGAGAAAATGGAGTAACCCTTCACAACTAGTAGAATTTAATTTTGCAGCTCTACTATGACGATCACGCCACTGTGGGTATCCAAGTGTTGTGTTGGGTAGTTTTCTTTATATGTAATGTAACCTTTAGTTATTATTTGCATATGCATCTTTTGTGAAGAGATCTTCAGCGTGCTGACTTGAGTGTTCCAGATTCTTTCTACTGGAATCTCAAAACAGTTGCTGAGAAAACAGAAGCAAGCAAAATCTTGTGTTTACTCTCCTGCATTGGTGCTTCAACTATAATAAATTCTACTAGAACTATCATTTGGATTCTGGAACTCTTCTTTACAAACTTGGCGACGAGTGCTGTTGAAGCACCAGGAACCCGAAGAAATTATGTGGAATCTGGAATTACCTATATTCCAGCATTTTCAAGGAATTTGGATCAGCGATTAGGAGCTCTCAGCTTAGAGTTCACTTAATTTACAAGGAATCCGCTACCTTGTCACCCGAGGATAACCTGACAACGTGGATTCCTTCGCATTTGCAGTGTTTATCTTGAAGGCTTTTCAGTGTTGCAGTTGGCATTTTTCTAACCGCAATGAGTATTTCAACAAGCCTGTGTGACGTCGGAAGACTTTTCGGCGTTGCAGTCGGCATTTTTCTAAGCACACGGAGGATTCCAACAAGCCAGTATCTCGTCTGTGCTGTTCCAAGGAACTTCCAGGAAGGATCCCTTCGGTCTGAAATGCAACAGGAAGGTGCGACGTCAACAGGAAATTGGATTCGCTTTCGGTTGCATTCTATTAGCATTGCTAGGCTGCAACGGAGTGCCGTCATTACATTGCTTTCACGTTCACAAGTTGTACGACTGTTCCATGGGTTGTGACGTAGCGTACTGTTAACCTTACATTACGAGGTCACGTTATTCCACGTCCAGCATGCCACCATTTTGGATTTGTGGATTTCTTGACTGGAATATCGTGGACAGAGTAATGTTGTGTACTTCATGACAGGAATATTTTACTCTGGCTTGCCTAAGGTACATTTTTATTTAAATAAATATATATATATATATAACACTTTGTCACTTCAGCGAACTAGTCCTACCCAGGTGAAGGACAGATGCTGCATGTTCGTTTTTTTTGGACCCTGTATTCTGCTATTTATTTAATTTTCCATTCATAATTCTTTATGGCACCACAAAATGTTTACATTGCATTCTCCACAAGCATTTTGGCCAGCAGGAGGTAAACCATGCATGAAATGGGTGGAATGGAAAGCCTACTTTCTCAATTTCTTGGAAACCATAGATAAGGATGTTAAAATGGCTCAGGTACGTAAAAAAAAGATTTTTCTACATTCTATGGGTCCTGAAGGTCTTAAAGTGTATGGACGTATGACAACATCGGGGGTGGTGATGTGAATGTTTTTGATCTAGTGTTAAAGGATTTTGACAACCATTTCACACCGAAAGTCTGTATGGGCATTGTAAGATTCAAATGTTTTCAAAGGAAGCAGGAAGTGAGCGAAAGTGTGGATGAATATGTTGCTGCAATAACTAATCTTGCAGTACATTGTAAATTTGATCATTTACAAGAACTGCTAATTAGAGGCCAAGGGGCTGATTCCGATCTCGGCCGGTAGGGCTCCGAATCGGATTCGGCTTAACCGGATCCGATTCGGAGCCCTATTTCCCGACCGATTCGTACGCGAGTCCGGGCGAGCGAGTACGATGCGAAATCGCCGACCGACTCGTCCGGGCGTCCCGACCGCTCCGACCGACTCGTTCCCGGTTCTAACCGCACCGACCGACTCGCTCGGACTCGACTCGCACCACGCAATGGAGACGTTCCCCGGCCGGGTAAGTACGATGCGCGCCGCGAGCAGTCCGACCGAGCCGCGCACTCCAGCTCGAAAGAGCAGTCGGCGCCGTACTTTGGGGGTCCGTGTCGGACCCCCCTGTACACGTAGCCGCGCGAGTCGCACACAGGGGGGACCCATGGGTCCCCCCTACCTGTGCGTGTACGGCGCGAGTCGCTTCGCCGCGTACACGCTGTAGGGGGCGCCCCTGTTCGCCTCGCACCCATTGAGTCAATGGGAGCCCGCGTACGCGTTGTACGACCGGCTCCCATTGACTTCAATGGGAGTCCGACCGACTCGAGTCCGATGGCATACGTGCGCATCGTACTCGTTCGGTCGGGCTGCACGGGTCCGATTCGGTCGGAAATCTCTCCGGGTCCGGCTCGGTCGGAGAGATTTCCGGCCCGAATTGGAATCGGCCCCCAAGTTGTTATGCACACTAGGGATCCAGCTATCCAAGAGAGAATGTGGATAAATGGTGATGCAGAGCTTAAAGATATTTAGCGATTGTCAGGAAGGCTGAATTGTCTAGCCGAAGTGCCAATGCACTCAAATCAGAACCTAAGGTTATATCTGAGGAGATTATTTGTAAGGTCAAAAGCAAGGCTTTAACCAAATCTAAATTTGAAGTCTCTAAAAACAGTGAATTCAACAAAAGGGAAACTTTGAGGTACTATTGCTGAGGCAGTGCCTCACACCTGGCATCTAGCAAGTTCTGTCCAGCTGTTAAAAAAAAATGTTCTAACTGCGGCGTGGTTGGGCATTTCGTCAAAGTGTGTAAAAAGAAAAGAAGTTTAAAAGTGAAGTGTGTGGATGAGGGGGACTCCAGTGATGAATGTGGAATTATGGTAAGAAAGCTTACTATTGATGATTCAGAATGTGTTGCACAGGAATTTGATTCCAAAAGAACTCTTTATTTTGAATATTAGTCACAAGACTACTTGTGACAAGAAAATAATATTTGTGCTCCATGTGTATTGGAGAGGTTAATATACAGATGTATGCAGATTCTGGTTCCCCATGCACTATTGTCAATGAGGAGGTGTGGTTAACCAAATTTGTTAAGCATTTAGGTCATAAATTAATTGATACTGATGTTCAGCCTGAAGGATATTTAGGAGAAAACATTGATATGTTGGCGTCCCGCCCTTTAGTTTTCAGATTCAAAAATAGAGAATCTTTTGGAAAATTGTATGTCGCTTAAAAGGGCCTGGCAGTGTTAGGGTGGAAGGATCAGGGAGAACTAGGTATTATACTGCACCCTAATAATCCGGAACCAGTAATGCTTGTGAGTGAAAGTGAAACTGTGAGTGCTGAAATGTTAAAAAAAATGCCTCATGGTGTTTAGTGGAGAAATAGGAAGGTTGAATAGTTTTGAACATAGCATAATTTTAAAACCTGAAGCGTGTCCTAAAACACATAAGGTTAGAAATATCCCTATTCTAGTAAGGGAGGAAGTTGAAAAAGAATTAAAGAAAAATGTGGATGCTGACATTATTGAACCCATTGAATCCTCACAATGGATTTCTACGGTTGATGTTGCAAGACGGAGTAATGGAAAAATTAGGTTATGCATAGATTTGAGACATCTTAATAATAATATAGTGATTGATAAATTTCCTCTTCTTACAAAAATTTCGGAGATGCTAGCCTAAGTTAAAGATGCCAAATGTTTCTCTACCCTTGATCTATCGGCCGCATATCATCAGATTCCTTTGAGTGATGAAAGCAAGTCACTGACGGCATTCATCACTCCATTTGGATGTTTCCGATAGTGGAGAATGCCAGTTGGGTTGGCATTGGCCACAGCAGTTTTTCAGAGACTTATGCATCAACTATTTGGAGATATAAGAAATGTGAAATGTTTTCAAGATGAAGTTTTAATTTAAGGCAAGAGTAAGCAGGAACATGATGATATTTTAGCTAATGTGTTAAACATTTTACAGTAGAGGGGCCTTACAGTTGAACACTCTAAGTGCAAATTTGCAGTACAATCTGTTACATATTTGGGCCATGTTTTGTGTGGTGAGGGCGTCTCTATAAAACCGGCTATTGTTGAAGTCATACAAAATGCTCTACCTCCCAAAAGCAAAGATGAAGTAAGGTCATTCATTGGGTTAGTTGAATTCTACTCCAAATTCGTTAAGAGGTTTTCTAACAGAGTAACATTAGGCAATTACTCAAGAACAAAATTAGATTCTTTTGGATGTAGCAGAGAATTTGCTGACATTAAGAAAGCCATTGTTGAAGCTCCTATGTTTAAAGAATTTGACCCTGATTGTGAAAACATTATCACAGTGGATGCTAGCAGTAAGCGATTAGGTGGCGTGTTATCCCAATTGAATCCAGATGGTAAGGTGTTTAAAGTAGCTAATGCATCTCGAGCTCTATCCCCATGGAGGAAACATTCCCAGTCATTGAGGATGAAACCTTAGCTTGTGTTTGGGCCCTGGAGCATTTTAGACCTTTTATCTGCGGTAAAGAATGTAAGGTGTGTAGTGATCACAAACATTTGGTGAAGCTCTTATCCACTGAAGGTATGTACAACACATCAGCAAGAATTGTCTGGATGTCAATGAGGTTGCAAGATATCTTTTACAAAATTGAGTATGTACCAGGTAAAAGGAATGTTGTAGCTGATTTCTTATCTAGAATGCCTACTGACATTATGGTGTATCATGAGAATGACTGGGAGGACTTTCAAGTAGAGTTGGTGCATGGCGATGGAGTGACAGGATTGAAGGAAGAAGAGTGGAAATCTCAATACTCTTTTGATACTAATTTGCAGCAGCTCATTGTGTTTGTGGAGCGTGGATGGTGTGAGAAAGATTTGGTTAATAAAGATTTAAAACCTTTTTGGGAAATCAGAAACAAACTAACTGTGGTTCAGGGATCTGTTCACCGGGGTGATAAGATTTTCCCCCCTATTTCTATGAAGCAAGACATTGTAAAACTGTGTCATGAGGGCCATAGTGGCATTGTCAAAACTAAACAAAGGGTAAAAAAGTGGTACTGGTGGCCAGGTATGGATATACTTATTGAAAAACTTGTTAGAAATTGTATTTCGTGTGCCAATTCGGATAAGGCTTTGAAAACATTGAGACCTATAATACCAAAAAATCCTTGGCACACTGTAGCTATAGATATAATGGAGCCCATTGGCATACCTGCTAAGTACATTATTTCTCTTATTGATGTTTTCTCAAGATGGCCTGTGATCAATATTGTAGAGAAGGTAGATTCTAAGGAAGTTTTGCAATTTATGGACAGAGTTTTCGTAGACGAGGGGACGCAGATGCTGTGAGTCGGAGATGCTGTTGCTGGCAGAGATACTATGAGATGCTGTTGAAGAATCGAATGCAGAACCTGAAGCAGAACTTTCTATCCTAACTTAATTGGGTTAGATCAGAAGATCGCGGAAGAATCTCGAGGAAGAAGAGAGTGTCAGAGAGGGGTGCGACGCAATCGTCCGTATTCTAGAGAGGTCAACTATCCTGTCCTGAATCCTGTCCTGAAGTCTTTGTCTCCTGACTTATCCTGGGGACCCTTACCAGCCCTTTGGCCAGGGGGTTGGTCTTTCACACCATTCTTGGTAACTATAATTTCACGTTATTTGCAAATGTTCTTTTCTCTCTGTTCTCTCCCTTTCTGAGCATTAATTATTGTATGAGTCCGAAATATATGTTTGATGTTTAATCAAATTGAATTTTCTTTTCTAAGAATGATGGTGACTGCACTGTAATTTTGAAATGGTTCACATGTATTTAATTTAGATAAAGATTTTAAACCTTCCTGAGTCTGTGGTCATTTAGAAAAAAACGAAAGAATAGTTAAGGGTTAAGTTAATTATCACCATCAACTAGTTCAACTAATGGTCCATCGACCAGAGGAAAGAACTTTTGATCAGTGAAAGGTTAGTTAGGAAAATTAAATAACTAATCCTGTATATTGTGAAGTATAAATATAAAACTTTGACCACTCCAGCGGTTTACTCAATGTGTGTGTTTTATGGGCCCAGGTGAGTATATGGTAGTGGAGTATCTGTTGTTGGTATACCGCTGGATCAGTTTTCTGGTAGCAGAGTTATGGTTATTATTGACTAGTTTGGTGATAAATATTGATTATTGATTATCGATTTATGTTTAACAAAAGAGTTAGCGTCTTGTTTTATGTTGTCTGGAAATCCCGGGAAAATGAATAGCGGGTGGTGACAGAAGCCATACTGCAGAGAGGTTACTCGTCTGTTGGAATAATACTGAGAAGCTACGCAGGGCTGGCAGAATTAAACTAGGGACTATTTCGTATAAAAGTAGAGTGCGAAAGATAGCGAAAGGGGGTTCGCTGGTGAAACTTTGGTCTCATTTCCCAATACCGGTGACACTGAAGAAGTAACAGGTTCTCCTGAGCTTGAATGAAGAGTAAACAGGGGTTTTACTCGCAGTAGAAGAAGAGTAATTCTGAAACTCAAGAATAAGTTGAAAATCTATCCTTTTGTTTAGTGGAACAGACAGAGTAGCGAATGTTTTTATGTTGTTATTAACGAAGAATTTAATGAAAAATATTAAGAAATAAGTTATCGTATTGCCTTGTGAAGGGAGGGTCAGTCGCCGGAGTTATACTGACGTCACAGAGAGCCGCGCTGGGATTCTTTGAAACAGCGGGCGTGAGACAGAAGCAGATTGTAAAGGAGGGGTCAGTAGTGAGGAGTAATACTGACGTCACATAAGGCCGCGCTGGCATTGGTCAGACCACGAGCGTGAGGTTGAGTTTGATTGGTTAATAAAAATAGAAGTCACGCTAGGATTGGTCGAAAAAGAATTGTATGTTGAGTCCTGATTTGACTACGGGTGTGAGTCGTGCTGACATAGGACGAGATGTAGGTAATAGAGCTAGAAGATATACGGAAGACTCTTTCCTATATCGACCGTCTGAAATGTTCAGAGGACCAAAGAAAATGACATTAATGAAGAAAATTAAACATTTCTTTAAGAAAGACAAACCTGTAATGACTAGAGAGGGAATTCCTATTCCGCCACCTAAAACACCTGCTTCATTCATGATGATGGAAAAAGGATATCACAAGTGTGTATGGTTGGAGAATTGGGTGGAATATACTAAAGGTGATGGTGTTTTGGCTTTTCCCGAGCATGGTACTTTTAATTTAAAAATACTTCAGAATTTGATAGATCGAATGAATATGCTAGAACCGAATCCTAGAATGACACAGTATGAAGCTTTGGAAGAATGGGAAATTGAGTCATTTGATTGTGAAAAATACAGAAGTGGTTGAAGATTTAGAGGATTTTTACCTAGATATCCGTATGAGTCAAGTGGAGATCAAGTGAAGCGTTGGAGGAGAGCTGTGGTGACCAAGGGTTTATATCCAGTATTAATGGCTGAAGAACAGTTAGGAGGAAAGTGTAAAGAAAAAATGAAACACATGAATACGACAGGTTATGGTGAATCAGATGATGAGCTATTAGAGAATATTTTGATTAAAAACCCTCCACCGTACCAAGAAACACCTAGTAAGGTTACCCCAAGTGCACCAGTGATAGGAATGCATTTAACCCCACAAATCTTACATGATGTATCACTTAATAGGGTGTTGCAGGATAATGAGAGAGAAGCTTTAAATAAAACTAGAGAAGAATTAGTTCAAAAAGTAAGCCAATTGAATTTAAATGCTGAAGCTTTGACAGTACCAGTGACTATTGGTCCTGTAATCCCATTATATGGAGATAAAAAGACTTGCCAGAAACCTCAAACTGTGACAATTCCGATAACGAGTCCCAGAAGAGAAGTAATAATTATGGAAGATCAGACTAGTGAAAGTGAATCAGTAATTTCATTAATTGATCTCCCGAATGTAGAACCTTTAACTGAAACTCCGAAGAGAATTGTACCTGCAAATTTGAGAGAAAAGAGATCTTTGGTTCCTATAGGAACTGGAAGTGCAACAGTAGTTACCCCTGAAGATATAGAGAGATGGGCACAGGAAATAGACAATCGAAACCCACAACCAAAGATTCTAGATATCAGTAAATTAAAAGTAGAGTTGGAAGAAATGATAACTGGCAATGTAAGCATAGAAAGATTGAATGTTTATAATGATGAGGAGTTATTATTCCTATGTAAGAGTATAACCAGAAGAGCAAGGGTATTTCATGAGAAATTAACAGAGGTTGCCTCAGAGATTGGAATAGATATAGGGAAATCGAAACTATTGCAGAAACCATATCGAGTGGAATTTACTGATAAAGATTTAGAAAGTGTAAATGCTTCTGGTAAGAGACTACAGATAAAAGAGTTGATGAATATTTTGCGAAAATGGGGAGACATTGACAAATGGAGAATTAGGTGGATAAGAAAGAAAGAGGAAGTACAGGTGAGAGAAGCATCATCTGCATTTCCAGTGAGAGAATCAGATAAGGTTGAGAAAATGTGTCCAATGAGAGAAGTTCCTGGTGGTGGATATGTTCATGTCCCTTGGAGTAGACAGGATATTTTGTCATTTACGAATGATTTTCCTAGATTGAGAGAAAAACCAGTTGAATGGTATAAACTGGTGGAAAGATTTGTGAAGGTTTCAAAGGTTTTGTTGAAGGATCTGGATGGGTTATTTGATATTGTAGTACCTGCTGATTTGTGGACAGAGTGTAAGATCACAGTTGATTGGCCAAGTGAGGAATATGCTAGAGACTCGAAAACAGGAGCACCCTCAGAGGAGGCGATGAAGAAATATCACCAAGTATTTACTTACCTGAAAGGGAAAATCCCTCCTAAAGAAACAGATTGGGTAAAAATAGATAGAACAACTCAAGAGCCAAACGAGTCTGTACATGCATATTATGAACGGTTACTGCAAGTGTTTAAGCAGTATAGTTGGTGATAAGGATATGGGACATTTTGTGTATCGGTTTGTGTATGGTTTGAAACCGGAGAATAGTCAGATGATTCAACAGCACATGTTGTGCTGGCAGAGTAAGTCGATTGATGAAATTCTGAAATATGCTAAGTATTGTGGTGATGACATATATGCAAGGCGTAGAAAGCTAAAAGAGAAAATGATGTGGGCACAAGTAAAATTGGCAGAACAGCAGGAGAATAAAGTAAATACCCAGACTGATAATCATATAAAAGAACAGAGTCAGAATGATCAAGCGGCGAATGGTGGTAAAGTAAGAGGACGAATGAATAGAGAGGAAGCGAAGAAGAAGTTTCCTTGTCATGCGTGCGGAAAGCTTGGACATTGGAAGAACGAGTGTAAGAGTATTCAGAATAATAATGGGCCAAACCAAAATTTAATTCCACAGATGCAGAATGAAGAACTTATGAATCAGCCGCAGCAGGTAGTTACTCCACAGTATCAGGTGCCACCAGCTCCTTTGCCAAACTTTGTGAACTCTCAAAAATACAGTGCGAACACCGGATTTCACGGAGAAAGTGGTAAGAATAACAGAGTGGTTACACAATATTTTTTGCAGAATGATGAAGAAAATTCGGACTATGTGCAATGACGGTGCCTGAGGGGGGAGGAAGAGGAGTGCGTGCTTGGCGCATCCTTGCTGGTAGATCAGACAGCACCATTTATTGATGGTAAAGTGGAAGGTAATGATATCACTTTCCTATTGGATACTGGTGCTACCCGGTCTACTGTGAGAACAGCAGACATCCCAAACCTACCCCACTCGGGAGAATCTATCCAAGTTGTAGGAGTGTCAAATCAACAGATTAGGACCCCAATTACAAAACCAATGGAAGTACATATCAGAAATTTTAAAGATATGCATCGGTTTGTAGTTTGCAATTTCAGTCCAGTAAATCTGTTGGGAAGAGATCTATTGTGCAAGATGAACTGCACGATCTATTGTACACAAGATGGTATCGCTTTCCAAACCCCTGATGAAGATGTCATATACAAAATGATGTTAGCTAAGCATGGTACAGAAGTAGACAAGATGTTTTCATTGATAACTGAGAGTGAATTGCCTGAAGAGTTAAGAACCACAGTAAATCCAATAGTGTGGGATTTTACAGGAAAGGATATTGGGCTAATGTCAAATGTAGACCCAGTTAAAGTAACGGTGAAATAAGGTGCAGTTTTTCCAAACACACAACAGTACAAAATGAGTCCAGAAGTGAAAGCAGGAATTGCTCCAGAAATTGACCGAATGATTAAACAAGGCATTTTAAAGGAGCTAATGAGTAGTCCTTGTAATTCGCCAATAATGGGACTTAAAAAGCCTAGCCGAAAATATAGGATGGTGCAAGATTTGAGAAAAATAAACAAAATTGTAGTGCCTTGTTGCCCAGTAGTGCCAAATCCAGCAGTGATCAATTATCAGATACCCTGGAATGCAGGTTGGTTTACAGTAATTGATTTGTTCCAAGCATTCTTTTCTATTCCTTTACACCCAGACAGCCAGTATCTTTTCGCCTTCCGGTTTGAGGATCGCATTTTGGCATGGTGCCGAGTTCCTCAAGGGTACACAGAGAGTTCCTCAATTTTCAACCAGATCCTGAAAAAGTGTCTGGAGTCATTGGTTATGCCTGGGAGATCAGTTCTGGTTCAGTACATTGATGACCTACTGGTGGCATCAAAAACACGAGAAGATTGTGTCACTGACACAATTGCATTACTGAACCAGTTGGCTGAAGGAGGACACAAGGTGTCTCCAGAAAAATTGCAGTTCTGTCAACAAGAAGTTAGATATTTAGGGCATAAAATAGAAAGAGGAGTTAGAAAAGTGACACCGGAAAGAATAAAAATAATCAAAGAAATGCAGCTACCTCAGACACAGAAGGAGATGAGGATGTTTCTGGGAGTGGTTGCGTACTGTAGGCAGTGGATAAATAGCTTTTCCATGCTAGCAAAACCATTGATACAATTAACTTGGAAAAGAGCGAAAGATCCAATTGTTTGGAATGATGAATGTTTGGAAGCCTTTGTGAAAATACGAAACTGTTTATGTGAGGCCCCTGCTTTGGGCATGCCTGATTATTCAAAAGAATTTGCGCTATTTTGTTGTGAGAGAGAAAATTGTGCACTTTCAGTTTTAACACAGAGACATGGACTGAGCCGACGTCCAGTGGCGTATTTCTCTGCCACCTTGGATCCAGTGGCCTCAGCCTTACCTGGCTGCTTAAAAGCAGTAGCTGCTACTTGTATGAGTCTAGAGCAAAGTGAGTCAATTGTGATGGGACATTCCGTAAAAGTCTATGTTCCACACATAGTTGAGATTCTTTTGACAAGAATGCGAACACAACATCTCACTCCTAGTCGGCTGACTAAGTATGAGAGAGTGATTTTAGGAGCAGAAAATGTGACAGTGATAAGATGTACAATGATGAATCCTGCCACATTACTACCAGACCCATGTTGTGAAGAAGTGAAAGATGAGATTGATCATGATTGTCTGGATGTGACTGAATTGTGTACTAAGCCCCGCCCAGACATAAAGGAAACACCATTGAAGGAATCTGATCATGAATTGTTCGTGGACGGGTCATGTTTAAGAACAGAAGGAGGAGGATTAAGTGCTGCATATGCTGTATGTAAAATGACAGGGGTAGTTGAAGCATCCTGTTTACCGGGAGTCAAGTCTGCACAAGTAGCCGAATTGGTGGCCTTAACAAAGGCATGCAAAAAAGGGAAAAATTGGAGAATACCATATTTACGGACAGTCAATATGGTTTCGGGGTTGTGCATGATTTTGGCCAACTCTGGATACAGAGGGAATTTCTGACTTCTTCAGGGTCTCCTATCAGAAATAGTAAAAATATAAAGGATTTGTTGGAAGCATTACAATTGCCAAAGGAAGTAGCAGTTGTCAAATGCGCTGCACAGCAGTCAGGAAATGACTATGTGGCGGCCGGTAATAGATATGCCGGCCAAATTGCTCAATTCTGTGCAAGAAATACAATGTCAATCAACAGAAATATTGAAACGGGTGAAACCAGCTGCCAACTTATGTTTTTCTCAGTTCTAGAAACATGGGATGAGGTCAGACAGTTACAAGAAGAAGTTGAGGAAAAAGAAAAGGAGATCTGGATAAAATCAAGTTGTACAAAAAGGACAGAAGATGAATTGTGGGTGTACTTAGATGGCAGACCAGTCATGCCAGATTGTCTACTCTCTCAAATGGCAAGAGTATATCATGGGACAACACACATTGGCAGGGATTCAATGATCAGATTATTGAGACAGAGTTGGTACAATCCGAAGTTTAGAGTAGTCGCAGAGAGCCTTTGCCAAAGATGCTTAATCTGTCAGCAGCAGAACCCAGGCAGGAAGACAGTGGTTAGTTGGGGAAAGATTGGAAAGGCAGAAGGACCCTTCACCAGATTGCAGTTAGATTTTATTGAGTTGCCTCCTTGCAATGGATTGAAATATGTACTGTCATAGTGTGCCTGTTCTCAAGATGGGTAGAGGCATGCCCCACTAGAAGAAATGACAGTCTCACAGTTGCTTAACTACTATTGAGGGAGTTGATACCTCGTTTCAGTTTTCCAGTCACTTTGGAAACAGATAGAGGACCTCATTTTAATAATGAGATAATTCGATTAATCTGTGCTGCATTTAACATTGAACAAAAATTGCACTGTGCTTATCGTCCAGAGGCTTCTGGAATAGTTGAACAGCTTAATGGCACAATCAAATCAAGATTAGGGAAGGTGCGCGCATCCACAATGATGAAATGGCCAGATGCATTGCCCCTTGTACTGATGTGTCTCAGAAGTATTCCTGACAGAAAAACAGGATTGAGTCCACATGAGGTGCTCATGGGAAGGGCAATGAGACAAGCATTTATTCCTGGAAATAAATTAATGAATATAACTGATGATCTGGTATTGGACTGTTGCAAAGGATTGGCTGAAATGGTGCGTTCTGTCTCTCATCAGGTTGGAGAAGACGCAGTTGAAAGATAGCCAGACCAAGCGCATGATTTGAATCCTGGAGACTGGGTGTTAGTGAAGAAACACGGAAGGAAGTCGTGTCTAGCACCCAGGTGGGATAAACCACGTCAAGTCATACTAGTCACTACCACAGCAGTGAATTGTGCAGGTTTACCTAATTGGGTTCATGCTAGTCATACCAGAAGAGTTCCAAGCCCGTCTGAACAACAAGAACAGCCACTGACTGAACAAGCTGAGACGTCAGAAGTTGAAAGTTGTGAAGCAGAAGAATCTGGAGTAATAGATTCTGAAAGACAACTATATGACAAACAGCCAAGTACAAGTCAGGAAGAATGGATACCAGTGATTGAAATATCTGATGCTGTTGTTAAAACAAGAAGAACAACTGAATTAAAGAGATAGTAAGATAGAGAGGAAAAGTCAGGGAAAGAAGAACACACTCAGGTAAAAATAGACAAAGCCATTCAGAAACCTGAGCAGGGTAAGATAGAAGAAAAAGAACAAGTTCAGGCAGAAGAAGAACAAGTTGAAATAAGACCTGAACAGGATGAGACAGATTTAGAAGAACAAGTTCAGGCTGAAAAAGAACAAACTATAATAAGACCTGAACAGGTGCAAGTAGAGGAAGATCCAAATTCTGAAAATACAGAACAAAGTCAATCAGAAAGGGAAGAAGAAGAAGAACAAGAACAGATTGTGCCCAGGTTAAGTGAAAATAAAAGAACTTTCGAAGGAGACAGAGAAGGTGAAAGTGCAGTCCAGGTCAAAAGAGTTAGAAAAGGAGACAATTGGCCTGCAGGAGTGAAGAGACTAAAATATCATCTAAGAAAATCAGAAAAGAAACCAGAGCAAGTAAATGAGGTTACGAGTCAGACACAATCTAAACAAACCTTAGTAAAACTTACACGAAGAAGCCCAAGATTGAGAATTCTGAACAGAAAATACAAGGCCCCTGAGTGGACCTATGTTATACTAGAAGAATTTGAAAACCTAGATTTATGTGAAGAATCAGAAAGAGTTCATGTTGCACAGATTGATGAAAGCAAATTAAGACCTCCTTAAAATAAAAGACTGGATTTTAAGAAATTTTGACAAAGAAAGAAAAAGAGAGAAGAAATTTTCTCTGATTAAAATGGCAGAAGTTGAAGACACTGAAAGACCGAAACGAAGTTTAAAAAGAAAATGCTTAAGATTTTGCTTATGTAGTATTATATTAGTAGTATTAGTATGGTTATTCCTAACAATAGGAGTAACTTTGTTAATGGAAATAAGTAACAAGAATAGTACCATTACTAATGAGAAGGTAGATAGAATAAAGGGAATTAAAATAGAAATAGGGGTAGAGGATGAGATAAACTATCATAATGAATCAGACAATGATTCATCTGTAAATGTGTTTACTAATTTGTTATTTCAGTATGTTAATACGATGGAGATTAATAATTGTTATGTTTGTATGAAGTTACCCTCATCAGTGTCAGAAGGGGTGACTTATCACCATATACCTCTAACATATGGTGTATCATGTAGTGTTTTATCAAGTTTATTTTATGTAACAGGGAAACTTCAGTATTTTCATTCAAACTTAGATGTAGTATTTTCAGAACTGCCTATTAGAAAGAATATGAATCCAGTATTTAGTAGTAAAAATGCACAGTTCATGGGTGAATTCTTCTTAACAATGAGTTCAATAGATATAGCTCAGGCACACAAGGATAATCTAACATGTATATTACGTGAAGAAGAAAATGAATTTTTGAATTTAGTAGAAGAAAGGAGACAGGATTTAACAAAGAAAGCTGCTGAACAGAAATCCCATGTACCTCCATGGGGTGAGAAAGAGGGAATTTATGCAAAGGGCGAAGCTCGTGCTGCGATCTCCCTAGACTTTCTGAAAAGGGGAAAATTCTGCCTCCATAGGTTAAAGACAGATTATAATAATAATTTCATTGGTTCCAGTGAATGTGAACACAACTTCCTAATTTTAGGAGGATGGGGACTAAAAGGGGGAACTGATGCTGTGTTTCCAGGAGTCTATTATGTATGCGGGAATAATGCCTATTATAGGTTACCTGCAAGATGGTACGGGAGCTGTTATTTTGGAATAGTTTTTCCAAAGATCTACCATGTAGACAGAATCAATGGAATCAATAAAAATTCTAATGGACTAACACGGAGAAGAAGAGCTAGTTTTTCTGAAATAGTAGGTGATATATTTAGTGCATTGATACCCTCAGTTGGAGTCATTCTAAATTCACGTAAAATTTGAAAATTGTCAACCATAGTTGATCGTCTTTCTACAGATACTGCCGGAGGATTCTTAATGATCAATACAGAGATGGTTGCAATAAGGTCTATGGTTTTACAAAATCATCTTGCTCTTGACATTTTATTGGCAAAAGAGGGCGGAGTCTGTGGTATGTTGAAAATTCCACATTGCTGCACTTATATCCAGACAAAAGTAAGGAAATTAAAGGGTATATTAGAAATATTACAAGAATGCATAATGACTTGACCCAACTGGAGGTTGACAGTGTATGGGGAAGATTAACAAAAAGTATAACATCAATAAGGAATTGGTTTACTAATTTTGGGAAAAGTTTGCAAGGTCAAATAATTTTATCAGTAGTTGTGATAATAACAATAGTAATGACAGTAATGATCACATGTAAATGTTACAGAAGCAAGGGAAAGAGAGGAATACATTTAGAAAGAGAAGGGAGAGGAAAGAAATGAAAGAGGGAATATGAAGAAATTCAGTTAGAGGAAATGAAAGGAAAGCTGTATAAATAGATAAAAGATTTAGAAGGAAAAGAAGTAACTGATGAAATGAGGAGAGAAAATGGAGAAAACTGAGATGTGCTAAAGTTGGCATCTGGGAAGGGATGGGTAATTTTGTGATGGCTCAAAATGCCATCAGAGAGGGGATTGATGGAGCAAGGTCTCGTAAGAAAGAGACTTGCTCGGAGGCAATCCCCTCATTTAACTCACTAACAAGTTATTAAACGTAATCTGTGAATAACTAATACGCACCACATGAACACGCAGGTTAGTGAAGCTTGCTTATGTGTGTACTAATGCGGATAACAATGAAAACGGACTAATACCGCTTTAAACGGGGAAACTGTTGTACGCATGCGTCAACTGCATCTACGCAGAATGTAGAGGTAATGCTTGGAGGGAAATTCTAGCGCATGAGCAGAAGACACTAAAATGGAGTCTTGAAGACTCGCGTGCATGGCATCTGCTTAGCTGAAACTAAAACAAGTTATTTTACTAATGCTGATGCGGGAAAAGTATTAATAAGAAAACGGGAATAGAGTTGAGGTGGGAGGTATACAGTGAGACCATTTATTTTGTGAAAATAACATTTGTCTTTTGACTTTATTATTAGTGCGCATTTGGGCCTCTCTTGTATAACCGGACTGGATGAAATGACGCAATGCCTGCGCATGCTCACTGAATGAAGCCATGAAGGTCAATGACAGAACACTTGAACGGAAGCCAAATTGGAGTGCCATACCCTGGGAATGGATGGTGAAAAGTTCAGCAATGAGATGTCCTATTCTTCATAGTGCAAAGAAGGTATGGAGGATCTCCGTACCAATCACTCAGCGCACTATTTAAAAAGTCCCTAGGGCTTCTACTGTGTTGTGCAAAAGTTCAAAGAATTCAAAGTGCAATAGATTCAAATCACACAATTTTACATGTAATCATTAACATCATGGTTTGATTTATTTTGCTAGATTGCATTTCATAATGCAATATCTTTGTTTCAAAAACAACTCAATATAATCACAATATGAATGGTTGCTGCAATTCATTTGCAAAGTATTAGAACTGTTAACAGATAAACAAGAACCCTATTAACAAATAAACAAGACCCAATGCATTTTGGGTATAACCCTTCGTCAGGGGCATAATAATACTCAAACAGAAATTTTATGATTCCAAGTTCTGTCTTGTGACCACCGGCTGGAACAAGAAGAGCAAATCAACGATCACTGTTAACAAATCAACGAGCTCTGAGAGCTGCAGTATAATAAATCCGTTCTTGCCACCACTATCACCAGGGCATAGTGGATAAAAGAAAAAAGAAAGTGAACCAGAGGGTGAGGAACACAAGGTTTAAACACGTTGAAAAACTAACGTCCCGAAACCGTGATGTGATAGAAAAGAAAAGAAGGATGTCAAAGCATGCTGACTGTGAGAACTCTCGACCACCTCATAATGTGTTATAGAGTATAGCCTTAGTTGACAAATGTCAAAAATAACTTGTGAATTTTGGGTGAAATGTCTACATGCTAATAACCAAAGTGAAAAGGAGCCGCATGCCCCTGAATGCGTGAAGTACACGCAGAATTCACGACTATGAAGTAAAAATCCTACCTCTTGCTATAAAGGAGAAGCGGTGAGGAAAAACGCTGTGAGAAACTATGA
Source organism: Calotriton arnoldi (assembly GCA_963921515.1). Taxonomy (NCBI): domain Eukaryota; kingdom Metazoa; phylum Chordata; class Amphibia; order Caudata; family Salamandridae; genus Calotriton; species Calotriton arnoldi. The sequence goes on from CAWUFW010013436.1 coordinate 223,721, forward strand.
CCTTCAAAAATAAAAAGTGAAATCAGTGACCTATGAAAAACGTAACAGCTTCAATAAATGCGAAAACAAGTCCACCTCAAGAGAAGCTGACTGTTAATACCTGTGACGTTGTCACCAAAACCAATTTGGTCAGAACCAACTCAGTGAAATGCAGGTAGTCTGTAAACAAGAGACAAACCCAAAATGATACACTAAACACTACAAACAAAAACCCTACAGCTACTACCTATTATCGGAATTCCGCTTACCAGCTATGAAAATAAGAGGCTTTGGTGCGGTTCCAAGTTTGACTTGAGTAAATGGAAGAATCTGTGAATAAAGGATACTATCGGTCAAGAGCCCGCTCATCCGAAGAAAACACTAACTTTCATCGCAACAACGCCGTAATGTAATCCCTGCTTACCATAAATGTTATCGCTCTGCCTTAAACCGCTTCTCCCTGTTGCTTAACGTAAACCACAGTCGTCCCGCTGATAGTATATAAATGCGTACGTGATGCATATGACGTCATCTGTTCTGCGCGCTTTTTCAAACAATTAAAGGGAAACCTCCTAAAAGCACCACATTTCAAAAAACTTTATTGGGAACCATGTGAGTATGTGACAAATGCTCAACAGATCGATAATAGATCATTCTAGCTCAAAATATGACAAAAGAGTCTGTCAAAAGGAAACCAACTTCAAATGAAAGAATTCAAACTAATAAAAATTCCGAAAGGAAACAGTGCGAACGTTTGCATATAAACAATTCGCAAACCAATCCACAAAGTGTCTGTCAAATCCCAATAGGTGTTGAAAAAAGAATTAAAATAAAATGAGGATGATAGTGAGAGCAAGATTGGATGTACAGAATAAAAATGCTAGATAATAAGCGAAAATGCAGAATCATGCGACAAGATAATGACACTCAAAGAATGACACATTGAGATTACCCATGGCTTATAAAAAACATAACATCTCATAATGATCATTGAGACCTCTTGGAATAATAGTGTTTAAAAATGTTATCCAAAATGTTTCCCATTGAGCTAACTTGGTATTTGTGTCAATCCTGCCTTTCTGTGTTATGTTTTCCAAAATGGTAAATCTGATTTGAGGAATGGTATGTGTCATGTCTAACCAATGCGCTGCTAGGCAGGAATGTCGATTCTTATTACGTATCATACTTTTGTGCTCTAAAATACGAGTTTTAATTTTTCGTGAAGTCCTGCCCACGTAGATGAGTCCGCATGGGCATCGTATAGCATATATAACACCTTCTGTATTGCAGTCCGAGGTGTGTCTGAGTTTTATGGGTTTCCCCGTGTGCGGATGGTTAAAAATGTTTCCTGTAATAACATTTCCACATTGACCACAATTAAAACACTTTCTCATTCCCTTAAATGCCGATGTGACTTGTTTGGATTTTGGTTTCAAGAGTTCTCTGAGATTTCTGGAACGGGTATGCGCAAAAAGCGGTTTATCCATGAAAATTCCTTGAAAGTCTGGCTCCTGTTCAACAATTTCCCATCGCTTTCTGATGATCATCTTGATTTTTGTTGCTTCTGAAGAATGTTTCAACACAAATACTTCACGTTTGGTTTGAATTTTTGGTTGGTTGATCAAAAGATCATCACGCTTTTTCAGAACCACAATGGACTTAGCTTTTTCCAGTATCTCATGGGGATATCCCCGTTGACGGTATCTCTCTGCTTGATCTGAGATTAGTGAATCAGCTTCAGTTGAGTTCGAGGAAATCCTCTTAATTCTGATGAACTGTGACACCGGTAGGTGTCTTTTCAATGAAACTGGATAAAAACTTGAAAAATTTAAGACGTTGTTTTTATCAGTGGGTTTGCGATAGACCGATGTTTCTAGGCCTGTCGTTGTGTTCCTGATTTCAATGTCCAAGAATTGAATTTTATGGGATTGGATGTTATGTGTGAATTGAATGCGAGGATTGCATAGATTGAGTTTTGAAATGTTGTCTTCTAGTGTAGCTCGACTGCCTTGCCATATAATTAAAATGTCATCAATGTATCTCATGTACAATAGTAGATCTCTTTGCCATTGTACATTATTCAAGATGTGTCTGTCTTCAAACGATGCCATGTAGGTGTTCGCATATGATGGGGCTCCCGGAAAGCCCATGGAAGTACCCGTTTGTTGTAAAAAGAATTTTCCATCCCAAGTGAAGTAACTATGATAGAGTGAAAACTGTAATAATTCCAACAGAAATATACCACTTTCTTGTTCAAGTAAACTGTTAAGTATCCGCCATTCCACTGCTGAAATCCCCTCACCATGAGGGATTGAGGTGTACAGTGCCACCACGTCTATTGTGCAGAGTAAGGTGTTTTCATTAAGTTGATGGTTTATACTCTCCAACTTAATCAAGCAATCTGTGGTGTCTTTTACATAGGTACTCCATGTCTGGACCAAAGGTTGTAAGTAAAAGTCAATGTATTGACCAATCGGTTCATGTATAGAACCACATCCCGCAACAATGGGGCAGAAAGGAGGATTAACCGCATCTTTATGCATCTTCGGCAACATGTACAGATGGGGTATTTGTGGATTAGAGGATTGTAAGAATCGTTTGGTAGTGTCAGAAATCCAACCCATCTCATGTGCATGATTAAGAATGTGTTCCAGAGTCAACATAAATTCCTTTGTGGGATCCATTTGCAACTGAATATAGGTTTCTGAATCTAGTACGTGTTCATTGACTTTCAATGTATAAAATTCTTTATCCATCACTACAATGGCTCCTCCCTTATCTGCAGGTTGAAACATGAGACCAGTGTCTGAACTGGTTGAATCTAAAAAGCATAGGTTTAAGGACAACAAAACTTTCATGGCATGCTGGAATGCAATTTTGAACAAGTGTTCACTGGATCTTATTCTCTTGATTATTGAAGAGCTATCAACAATCTTGGGTGAACTAGCCACTGAGATTGATACATTAAAAGTAGAAATTTCTAATCAAATGATTACTGAGGATTGGACCAAAACTTTGAATGATATTAATACCCGACTGGATCAACATGCAAAGGAAGTACATGATCGCAAATTGCGCAAATTTAAACGAGATACCATCGATTACAAACTTGATGAAGTATACACATGGGCAGAAGCCTGTGCCCAAAAGAGATTTTTTTAGAAAACCAGGCATTACATCTTCGGAAGAAGGCATTGCGAATGATCAAGATCTATCTTTACAGAGACCCCCTGCACCAATCATGCAGGCGCATTCTTCAAGAACTCAAGGATGTGAAGCACCATCAACCAGTGGCAAACAGTCTTTTTTAGAGGAGGGACAGACTACGAACCATCCACCGGACAAGGGAGAGCCTCCACGAGGCAACGAACAAGACGGGGAAAAGGTAAAAAAAAGTCACAGAGTCGTCCAGGCCACAGCGCAATCTGAAGAAGACACTAACTTAGTAATGAACATCTCACACAGATTACTGACATCTGAGGAAACAGCATTTTTGAGTAAAGGAATGTCTTTCATCCCTTCTTACACTTCCAATGCCTTGGAATCTGAGATCGCACTGTTTAAGTTCATGCGTAAATTACGACTTAGGTGGTTCTTTCCTTCTTGTCCTAATCTCCAAACATCCACACAGACACAGGACAGATTTCGACCAAAAAGCAATTTCATGGCGCCCATTTCGCATAAATCTTTAGATACTTTTGAACTACTGGTCAAAAAAGACATTCAAAGCATCCAGTACCAACGGCCCAAACATCAGAATTTAACAATACAGGAACAGAGAATTTTAAAATCTTTGAGTTCAGACACTGGTCTCATTTTTCAACCTGCAGATAAGGGAGGAGCCATTGTAGTGATGGATAAAGAATTTTATACATTGAAAGTCAATGAACACGTACTAGATTCAGAAACCTATATTCAGTTGCAAATGGATCCCACGAAGGAATTTATGTTGACTCTGGAACACATTATTAATCATGCACATGAGATGGGTTGGATTTCTGACACTACCAAACGATTCTTACAATCCTCTAATCCACAAATACCCCATCTGTACATGTTGCCGAAGATGCATAAAGATGAGGTTAATCCTCCTTTCCGCCCCATTGTTGCGGGATGTGGTTCTATACATGAACCGATTGGTCAATACATTGGCTTTTACTTACAACCTTTGGTCCAGACAGGGAGTACCTATGTAAAAGACACCACAGATTGCTTGATTAAGTTGGAGAGTATAAAACATTAACTTAATGAAAACACCTTACTCTGCACAATAGACATGGTGGCACTGTACACCTCAATCCCTCATGGTGAGGGGATTGCAGCAGTGGAATGGTGGATACTTAACAGTTTACTTGAACAAGAAAGTGGTATATTTCTGTTGGAATTATTACAGTTTTCACTCTATCATAGTTACTTCACTTGGGATGAAAAATTATTTTTACAACAAACAGGTACTTCCATGGGCTTTCCGGGAGCCCCGTCATATGCGAACACCTACATGGCATCGTTTGAAAACAGACACATTTTGAATAATGTACAATGGCAAAGAGATCTACTATTGTACATGAGATACATTGATGACATTTTAATTATATGGCAAGGCAGTCGAGCTACACTAGAAGACAACATTTCAAAACTCAATCTATGCAATCCTCGCATTCAATTCACACAACATCCAATCCCATAAAATTCAATTCTTGGACATTGAAATCAGGAACACAACGACAGGCCTAGAAACATCGGTCCATCGCAAACCCACTGATAAAAACAATGTCTTACATTTTTCAAGTTTTCATCCAGTTTCATTGAAAAGACACCTACCGGTGTCACAGTTCATCAGAATTAAGAGGATTTCCTCGAACTCAACTGAAGCTGATTCACTAATCTCAGATCAAGCAGAGAGATACCGTCAACGGGGATATCCCCATGAGATACTGGAAAAGCTAAGTCCATTGTGGTTCGAAAAAGCGTGATGATCTTTTGATCAACCAACCAAAAATTCAAACCAAACGTGAAGTATTTGTGTTGAAACATTCTTCAGAAGCAACAAAAATCAAGATGATCATCAGAAAGCGATGGGAAATTGTTGAACAGGAGCCAGACTTTCAAGGAATTTTCATGGATAAACCGCTTTTTGCGCATACCCGTTCCAGAAATCTCAGAGAACTCTTGAAACCAAAATCCAAACAAGTCACATCGGCATTTAAGGGAATGAGAAAGTGTTTTAATTGTGGTCAATGTGGAAATGTTATTACAGGAAACATTTTTAACCATCCGCACACGGGGAAGCCCATAAAACTCAGACACACCTCGGACTGCAAAACAGAAGGTGTTATATATGCTATACGATGCCCATGCGGACTCATCTACGTGGGCAGGACTTCACGAAAAATTAAAACTCGTATTATAGAGCACAAAAGTATGATACATAATAAGAATCGACATTCCTGCCTAGCAGCGCATTGGTTAGACATGACACATACCATTCCTCAAATCAGATTTACCATTTTGGAAAACATAACACAGAAAGGCAGGACTGACACAAATACCAAGTTAGCTCAATGGGAAACATTTTGGATAACATTTTTACACACTATTATTCCAAGAGGTCTCAATGATCATTATGAGATGTTATGTTTTTTATAAGCCATGGGTAATCTCAACGTGTCATTCTTTGAGTGTCATTATCTTGTCGCATGATTCTGCATTTTCGCTTATTATCTAGCATTTTTATTCTGTACATCCGATCTTGCTCTCACTATCATCCTCATTTTATTTTAATTCTTTTTTCAACACCTATTGGGATTTGACAGACACTTTGTGGATTGGTTTGCGAATTGTTTATATGCAAACGTTCGCACTGTTTCCTTTCGAATTTTTATTAGTTTGAATTCTTTCATTTGAAGTTGGTTTCCTTTTGACAGACGCTTTTGTCATATTTTGAGCTAGAATGATCTATTATCGATCTGTTGAGCATTTGTCACATACTCACATGGTTCCCAATAACGTTTTTTGAAATGTGGTGCTTTTAGGAGGTTTCCCTTTAATTTTTTGAAAAAGCGCGCAGAACAGATGACGTCATATGCGTCACGTACGCATTTATATACTATCAGCGGGACGACTGTGGTTTACGTTAAGCAACAGGGAGAAGCGGTTTAAGGCAGAGCGATAACATTTATGGTAAGCGAGGATTACATTACGGCGTTGTTGCGATGAAAGTTAGTGTTTTCTTCGGATGAGCGGGCTCTTGACCGACAGTATCCTTTATTCACAGATTCTTCCATTTACTCAAGTCAAACTTGGAACCGCACCAAAGCCTCTTACTTTCATAGCTGGTAAGCGGAATACCGATAATAGGTAGTAGCTGTAGGGTTTTTGTTTGTAGTGTTTAGTGCATCATTTTGGGTTTGTCTCTTGATTACAGACTACCTGCATTTCACTGAGTTGGTTCTGACCAAATTGGTTTTGGTGACAACGTCAACAGTCAGCTTCTCTTGAGGTGGACTTGTTTTCGCATTTATTGAAGCTGTTACGTTTTTCATGGGTCACTGATTTCACTTTTTATTTTTGAAGGTCATAGTTTATCACAGCTTTTTTCCTCACCGATTCTCCTTTATAGAAAGAGGTAGGATTTTTACTTCATAGTCGTGAATTCTGCGTGTACTTCACGCGTTCAGGAGCATGCGGCTCCTTTTCACTTTGGTTATTAGCATGTTGACATTTCACCCAATGTTCACAAGTTATTTTTGACATTTGTCAACTAAGGCTATACTCTATAACACATTATGAGGTGGTCGAGAGTTCTCACAGTCAGCATGCTTTGACATCCTTCTTTTCTTTTCTATCACATCACGGTTTCGGGACATTAGTTTTTCAACGTGTTTAAATCTTGTGTTCCTCACTCTCTGGTTCACTTTCTTTTTTCTTGTATCCACTATGCACTGGAGATAGTGGTGGCAAGAACGGATTTATTATACTGCAGCTCTCAGAGCTCGTTGATTTGTTAACAGTGATCGTTGATTTGCTCTTCTTGTTCCAGCCGGTGGTCACAAGACAGAACTTGGAATCATAACATTTCTGTTTGAGTATTATTATGCCCCTGACGAAGGGTTATACCCGAAATGCATTGGGTCTTGTTTATTTGTTAATAGGGTTCTGTTTATCTGTTAACAGTTCTAATACTTTGCTAATGAATTGCAGCAACCATTCATATTGTGATTATATTGAGTTGTTTTTGAAACAAAGATATTGCATAATGAAATGCAATCTAGCAAAATAAATCAAGCAATGATGTTATTGATTACATGTAAAATTGTGTGATTTGAATCTATTGCACTTTGAATTCTTTGAACTTTTGCACAACACAGTAGAAGCCCTAGGGACTTTTTAAATAGTGCGCTGAGTGATTGGTACGGAGATCCTCCATACCTTCTTTGCATTTGAATATCACAGGTCTATTTAGGCTGGACCTATAGCACACAGCAGCACACTTAGGGGCCGATTCCGATTCGGGCCCGAAAACGTACCGACCGACTCGGAGCCGGAATTAATTCCGACCGACACGTACCGGTGCAGCCCGACCCGCAAAGTACGATGAAAAGCGTGCAAAATCCGACCAACTCGTACGGAACACAAGCCGAACGACCGAACCGCGCGGAAAACAGCTATCCGTCCGGAAAAGCACGCAAATCGAACCGACCGACACGCACCAGGAAGAAACCCGAACGAAACGTACCCGCGAACTCCGACCCGCCAAGTACGATGCAACGCATGGAAAACACGACCGAGTCGCACGGAGCTCAAGGCGTACGACCGACACGCATACAAAACAGCGAGCCGAAGCAACCCAATACACCGCGACCGACGCGTACGCAGCACAGGAAACTGCACAAACACAGCGTGAACGACTCGGAGAAGCTCGCACGAGACAACTGCAGGTTCTGACTCGGTCAGAAGAACGTCTCCTACCTGCTCAAAAAGTACAAAGGGAAAAACACAAAAAAAAGGCCAAACAAGCAATTACAAAGCCAATAAATACTGGGGGGGGGAACAGGGAACAAAGACACACCCACAACTCCACCCATATAAAGGTCACAAATCCCTACCATTATCCCTTGCAAATTCAAATGACCTGCCAGCACACAACACCAATAGACAGCAACCACACACACACTCACAGCTCATCCATCACACAAGCCACACACCATCAGCACCTCAACAAATAGCACCCTCACATACACCCAGCAAAACACACACTCACACACCCTCACTTGCACACCAACACACACATCACTCACCACCACCACCCATCACCATGCCCCCAAGAAGAATCCAAAGTTCCTAGATAGTGAATTGGAAGTCCTGGTAGATGAGATCCTCAGGGTAGAGCCACAGCTGTTTGGTACACTGGTCCAACAGACCCCCATGTCGCAGAAAACCAAGATGTGGGCGAGGATCGTTGACAGGGTGAATGCACAATCACCATGTTTGCGCACAAAGGAAGACATCCAGAACAGGTGGTATGATGTGCGCAGGAGGGTCAGGGACCTACTGAAGAAGGATTACATCTTGAGCCAACACACCGGCAGTGGCCCTCCTGCCAAACCACTATACCTCAGGCCCTGGGAGGAGAAGGTGCGGGCCATCCTACCACCAGTGAGCGTCTATGGACTAGAAGACATCCCAGAGCCTGGTGAGTACACAACCAATATACCCAATATTGTGTGACAATACACACACATCACTGTCAAGGGGATAGTCAAACCATGCACCCTTAGCAAATCCACAGCAACAAAAACAGAATCATCCCAAGATGTGTATGTCAGTCAGATAAACACAATACATGCCATCTCATAGTGATATGTAACTGTGTCATGACATGTACAAACCCTACAACAAATAAAGCTAGGCAGTGGCACAAATCTAACCAACAAACACTGTCAGATATGTAGCCACCACTACAACACCACCACACAGGGAATCCCACAGAAAGGAAGGAATTCTGTGTATGCTGGTCAAGTCAGTGTAGCCAATAGCATCATGGGAGTCGTAGTCACAGATATTGCCCACCATCACAATACGCCCATCAACACCACTCTGAACCATGCTCACATCACAGGGAGTGGAAAACAACTGACAAGATGGCTGACACTGGCTACTGCTGTGGGGAGCACAAGGCCCTGCTGGGAACTGTGCACCAACCAACAGCAGGACACCACTGTCTGACATCCTGAAAGACAACTTGCACTCCCTGCAATGGAAGCACGTTCCGTGGTGGGATATCTGGCTGGGTGGGAAGGAGGACTGACAGCTATGACCATAGTTACCAGCAGCTCCTCCCACACACACCCCTAACCCAAACTACACACAACTCACCTGGGAAAATGCATTGCCTCACACTAAAAATATTTATCCCACAAAGAACCACCACCCTGGGTCATGCTGTGGGAAGCACAGTGACACACATGGGACTTGTAGCCAAACAAACGCCAGGACACCACTGTCAGCCATCTTGCCATTGCTGTCACACCCACACACAGTGAAGTACACTCAAAAGGAAGGAAGTATGTGTAGTATCCTCAGGTCATGTCATTATGTTCCCTCTACCTAGCTGCTCAGCCAGTGTGAGTGTTCCGTGTAGAATGTCAGTGTGAGTGGAATGCTTGGGTGCCTGTGGTGTGTGAGACAGTTGGGAAGATGGGCTGAGCAGCTAGGAGGCTGCTCCTGGTGGGGCCTGTTACAGCTTACAGCATCTGCTTAATAAACTACATCAACTGGAAACCGGCTACGTCTCCTTTGTATCCTGTACACGTGGGGCCAGCCCACTACATTATTTATGGCGACGATCTACATGGGATTTTGAAGCAACTCAACGCAAAAAGCAACAGGAGTTAAGTTAAAGCTTATGGAGCCAAGAAACAAGGACTCTGAAACATGTAACAAGCTAGAAGCAACTCAAGAAAAAGGAACCATGACAAGCACGCGCAGTAGCCCCACAAGTGTCCAGAAACCGGACAGCCCTAGCCCAGGCGTGCTGTGAAGTCATCTCAAAACATGGTATTAAATCATCAAAGCTGCCTACAGGAGTGTCTACAACACCGTTCATTAAACTTCAAAGCCTGCCTACACCTTGCAGAAGAACCTATGCCACAAGAAACGTCTACAGTGCTTGATGTTGTAAAGTAACACGTGGTTGCATAAGTTTCCACCTCCAGTGAGGAGTGTCATGCTGCCGTTTTTCGTAACATTGTCCTTCTGCAAGTTCATCATCTGTGACCGTGTACATCCTTAAAAGGTTTTATTGCCTTGCTATTGTGGCATTTTCAAAATAATTCGTCTCCGTGTAAGTGCAGGACTTGAGGAGTTCAACTTGTGCCTGTTCACCCCACTTTTGCTTGTCTGCAGCGAACAGCGGACTTTTCATGTGTTCATCGGCTGTTTGCGTATGGAGGTTTGCACGGGGGTCTGCCTGCCGCACTGGCGAGCCAACTAGGTGAGACTCTTTTGGCTTTTATCGTAAACTATGTGAAGTTTCGTTTTCCTACGTTGTGGCCGCTAGAGCAACAGTTAGGCTGTAATTTTGAATTTAAAATACTGCTCGCGCCGTACCTGGTCAGTGGAGTCGCGCGGAGCAGGAGCCTTTTGTGACGTCTTGATCTATGCTGCCTATGGACGTTTTGAAGGAGGAGCACGCTGTGAGCCACCCTGTGCTGGCGTGCACAGCGCGCCGCCATTTTGGAGTTGGAGGAGGCAGGCTTTGCTCCAGTTTTCTGCCAACCACTTTGTTCTTATCAATAAAGTTGATCGCGAGGCGCAACACTCAACATGGAGCATTGCCAAAAGTCTCGACGAGTTGGTCGCTTTACCGGCAAGATGAATTTCGCTGCCTCGCTCAACATGGTTTTTGCTTTAATGAAAAAAAAAGTCTTGAGGAGAATTACTCTGGGATTTGACATTTTTGTTTGCTACGAGTTCAGAGGACAATCGACCTTTTCAGCGTGAAGACACAGGTACTTATTTCACAACGAAGAGTTTATAGTGTCACTATCTGTCTTCTTTTGCTTGTAACATTCAGAGGATACTGGACTTTCGTGTTTAAATCAAGCAACACGTATCTACTGGATTCTTCTTCTCTGCATTTTGGTTCTTCTCTTTTCCAAAGTCATCTGCCATGTTTTAATTTCAAAGTGTTTTTGGTTTTCAAGGAAAGCCTGTCTTTCATTTACGCGGTGACAGGCACACCATTAACATTTTTGAAATACGAGTTTATGGTGCATGTTTACAGGTTCTAACGCAAAAATGTTTCCATTCACAGGAATAAGAAACTTTTGGGTTTACAGTATGACTTGTTATTGCTGCATGTCATGGGAGTGGGTTTTAGTCCTGCTTTCCTTCCTCACGCATGTTTTTGTTTCAGATGTTTTATCCCTGCCTAGGGATGGGAGTGGGTTTTAGTCCCATGTTCCCATGTTTCAGACTGTGTTATCCCTGCCCAAGAGTTAGGGGTGGGTTTCAGTCCCATGTCCCTGTACTTCACACATTGTCATCCCTATTTAAGGGATAGAAGTGGGTCCTAGTCCCATTTCTCATTTTCACGTGGTTTGGTTTACAAATGTAGAATCGCGGATAAAGGGATGGGAGTGGGTTTTTAGTCCCATTTTCCCAGGTTCCAGATAGATTTCAAGATATTTTATCCCTGTCTAGGGATGGGAGTGGGTTTTTAGTCCCATGTTCCCAGGTTCAAGATATTTTATCCCTGCTTTGGGATGGGAGTGGGTTTTTAGTCCCATGTTCCCATGTTCCAGATAGATTATCCCTGTCTAGGGATGGGAGTGGGTTTCAGTCCCATGACCCCATGTTCAGTTATTTACATTTGGGAGGGGTTTCAGTCCCACTTCCTGGTCATTAGTCTCCTCACCTTTGTGGTTAAACCGCTTGTGGTGGGGTTATGGGGTGTTTTCCCATTTACGCAGTTTTAGGGGGTTAATGTCCCACCTATGTTAGTAGTAATGGGTGTTAGTCCTATTTACTTAGTTTAAAGAGGTGTTAGTCCCACCTTTGTTATTTGGGTGTTGGGTGTCAGTCCCTTCACTTCCTTCTACGTTTTCATGTGTGTGGGTTGTCCTCTTGTGATCCCACACTGTGCTGCATCTGTATCCTTATGCTGCACATGTCCTTGGGAGTTAGTCCCATGTGATGTAACCTGTACATTTGGGTGTCAGTCCCAATCATTTTTTTTTTCACTGGGGTTTTAGTCCCACAGTGTCCCTCACATGAGGGGTGGCGTATGGTGTTTTCGCCACAGTCTCCTCACGTGAGGTGTACTTCCTTGGGTCTCGTTCCACCCATTGTATCTTGGTCTGGGTAAAGTTTACCCTTTTCTTCTGTTCTTACATTTTTCTTTGTTCACTGTTAAAGGAGGAGGATGGTGTTAGAGTGTGTTTTTATTCTTTTCATCCTTCTTTCCTCCTTTTGCTTGTCTGTTTTCCCTCTCGTGATGTCATTCTTTGCATCCCTGGGTTTACGGACTATTTACATCTCTTGTACATTTCTGTGTATAGTTGTTTTTCAATTTAGCTTAGTTCTTTTTATTGTTCAATATAAAAGGGATAGGATATGTAGTATCGTCAGGTCATGTCATTATGTTCCCTCTACCTAGCTGCTCAGCCAGTGTGAGTGTTCCGTGTAGAATGTCAGTGTGAGTGGAATGCTTGGGTGCCTGTGGTGTGTGAGACAGTTGGGAAGATGGGCTGAGCAGCTAGGAGGCTGCTCCTGGTGGGGCCTGTTACAGCTTACAGCATCTGCTTAATAAACTACATCAACTGGAAACCGGCTACGTCTTCTTTGTATGCTGTACACGTGGGGCCAGCCCACTACAGTATGTTCATGCTGGGAAGGGGGGTGGAGGCAATAGCATGATGGGAGTGGTAGTCACAGCTCAACATCCCCCCCCCACATGGCCCAGCAAGCTCACACTGAAGCATGCACACCTCACAGAGAGTGGAAAGCCCCATCAAAGATGTCTGACACTGGTGCTCTGTTGTGGGGAGCACAAGGCCATGCTGGGAACTGGCCACCAACCAACAGCAGGACACCACTGTCGGCCATCTTGCCGTTGCTGTCACACCCACACACAGTGAAGTACACTCAAAAGGAAGGAAGTATGGGCATGCTGGGAAGGGGGGTGGAGGCAATAGCATGATGGGAGTGGTAGTCACAGCTCAACATCCCCCCCACATGGCCCAGCAAGCTCACACTGAAGCATGCACACCTCACAGAGAGTGGAAAGCCCCATCAAAGATGTCTGACACTGCTGCTCTGTTGTGGGTAGCACAAGGCCATGCTGGGAACTGGCCACCAATCAACAGCAGGACACCACTGTCAGCCATCTTGCCATTGCTGTCACACCCACACACAGTGAAGTACACTCAAAAGGAAGGAAGTATGGGCATGCTGGGAAGGGGGTGGAGGCAATAGCATGATGGGAGTGGTAGTCACAGCTCAACATCCCCCACATGGCCCAGCAAGCTCACACTGAAGCATGCACACCTCACAGAGAGTGGAAAGCCCCATCAAAGATGTCTGACACTGGTGCTCTGTTGTGGGGAGCACAAGGCCATGCTGGGAACTGGCCACCAACCAACAGCAGGACACCACTGTCAGCCATCTTGCCATTGCTGTCACACCCACACACAGTGAAGTACACTCAAAAGGGAAGGAAGTATGGGCATGCTGGGAAGGGGGGTGGAGGCAATAGCATGATGGGAGTGGTAGTCACAGCTCAACATCCCCCCACCTTGCCCAGCAAGCTCACACTGAAGCATGCACACCTCACAGAGAGTGGAAAGCCCCATCAAAGATGTCTGACACTGCTGCTCTGTTGTGGGGAGCACAAGGCCATGCTGGGAACTGGCCACCAACCAACAGCAGGACACCACTGACTGACATCCTGAGAGTCAACCTGCACCCACTGCAAGGGTGGCATGCTTCATGGTGGGATAACTGGGCTGGAGGGAGAAGGATGTCCGGATGTCAACCAAATACCACCAATGATGGCTATGCACACACCTCAACATTCACATTGAAATGCTTCATGTTGTCAGGACAATGCGCTACACCAATATCAACAGCTGACTGTGACAACTTAGGACAATGCAATGTACAGGCCCGCATCCAGAGGTACAGTCACAACTGTCAGGTGTTTGAACCATTGATGCCTGTAGAAACATTACATACATTGTGTGTCTCTTCCAAATACAGGTGATGATGGGGACACAGCAGCAGACGCTGAGGAGTCCCTGTCCCAGGCTCCAGGGGACACTGAGCTCACTGGTGTGGAACAGCCTCTGCCCACCTCGGATGATGAAGACCTACCTGGCACCTCCTCAGTGAGTCATCATGCAGCACCAGCAGGACCACCAGCTGCACCCCTGCACCCCCCTCCAACAACTGCCAACACACAGACCACCCCTGCCGACACGGACAGACCAAGGACCACCACCACCAACAGCACACGGACCCCGGCCCAACGTGGAGCTACGGACAACAACACCAGCAACAACCCCCAAGGGGGCCCAGGGTCACCTGTGCGTGCCAACGCAGGTCCTTCACGTGTCGCCAGGGGTGGTGGGAGGGTGGTAGACATAGGTCGCTGCTTGCAGAGGGGTCTGGACTGCATGATGACCCACAACTGGTACGCATAGCTGATGCGTACCAGACTAGCACCCGGAGAGTTCAGCCAGGTAGTGGGGATCCTCAGGGACATTCAACAGCAGCAGGCTGCCCATCATGCCCGCTTGGACTTACACATGTCCCGCATGGAGTCCAAGTGGGACACATTGCAAGAACAGACGGCGGTGCATAGGGACATATTACAATGCCTCCGCCAGATGTGCACCAACATGTCAACACCTCCCTGTGTGCCCACAACATCTGGTGCTGTAACAACTGCAACTGCCACAGGGAGGGAGGATGACTCTGGCGGAGAGTCCCTCCACCGCAGCAGCCTGCACTTGAGGGTCCCCCCCAAAGAAGAGGGGTCGTCCGAGGAAGGACAACTGAGAGGCTGATGGCCATGCACAACCCCCAGGAAGCCAACACCTGTTCCGGAAAATCACCTTTGTGCGCAAACTATTCACCCTGTCGAATGCAACACAACTCTCCCACATGACATGGGGAGCTCAAGTTGGACCAATGTATCAGATGACTGTGGACTTTACTCAGGACATTTCTGCTATCAGGACTTCCAAATCATCTAGGAACTTTGTATTACAATCACAATGTACAGCACCCACCATCCTGTGCACTATACTCACACATGTATGTCAATAAACTCACTAATACACCATACTTGCCTCTGTTGTGATTACAACGTTGTTTCTGAAGTGGAGATGATGATCTGTGAAATGACACTGTGCATGCTAACTGCTACTGCAAGTACAACACCGGCATGTGAGTCATGGCGACGTGACACATATGAGGGAGACACCCACCAGGGCTTCACAACACATACACACCAGGGCCATCTGACTCATCGCCTACACTGATGTTGCCAGGAAATACGGTGCAATGCACAGACACAACACCTATTCACAGTCTGTGTTAACTAGCCCACTGGTGCAGGAAGCAAATGTCAGTCAGATGTGTGACCACAGACAACGCACATCACAAAGTGAAGCACAGGTTTATTACACATTTGCAACATGTTGTAACCACTACAGATGCAAGGTAATCCCACCTGGCAGTGGGCACACAGTCAACAAGTGTAGAAGAAAGGAAGTCCATGGGTGTGGCGCACATCACCTGTAGGGAAACAACAGCTACCACCCTGGAAGTTGATTCACGGTGTCGGGGGATCACAGTTGACCAAACAACTCTGAAAGTACCCTGTGAAGGACAGAAATGACACACAGTCAAAAGCACTGAAGAACAGGACAGAACTGCAATACTCATGCCCAATACATGTCACAAGATACCCACCCAGGACCAAGTTAGCATGTCAACACTGTTGTGGAGTACAGACTACCTGTAAGGACACATTGCTGCACGCATCCAGTCAAGTAGCACATGGACACACTCAAACAGCACCAGAGCACCACCAACACATATCATGCAAACTCACATCATTGACATAACATCCCTGGATACTCACATTCAGCTGAAGAAGTTGGTGATGAGCTGTGTGCGGACATCACCCTCATCATCATCATCACCACTGGCATCATGGTCCAGCCCAGGATCCTCCACAGGTGGCGGATGTTGGTCATCGTCATCCAGGATGAGAGGCAACTCCTTCCGCACTGCCAGGTTGTGTAGCATGCAGCAGACGATGACAATCTTGCACACCTTTGCTGGGGCATATGGGAGGGCCCTCCTGTCTTATCTAGGCAGCGGAAGCGGCTCTTCAGGAGACCAAATGTCTGCTCAATCACTCTCCTGGTCCGACCATGTGCCTCATTGTAGCGCATCTGGGCTGGTGTCACAGGGTTCCTGAGGGGCGTCAGCAACCACGGCATGTTGGGGTATCCGGAGTCACCTACATACAGACAATTGCACATTAGCTGAGTTGGAAAAGAGGGTGGAATACTACATTGCAGAACACACACAATGCTACAAAGTCAGTACACATCAACAAGCCAGGCACGCTGGTTCCGCATCTGTGACATCATCCTCGGGATGCGACTACTCCTCATCACGTAGGCATCGTGTGCAGAACCGGGGAAACGGGCACAGACGTGTGTGATGCTCATATCTGCAAGACATACCACCAGTGCATTGACCGAATGGTAGTGTTTGCGGTTCCTGTATGCCTGCTCTTGGGCCTGTGGTGGTACCAAAGCCACATGTGTCCCATCAATGGAGCCAATGACATGCGGCATCCTCCCCAGGGCATAGAAGTCACTCTTCACGTCAGTGAGTTGTTGAAGTCTAGGAAATAGATGTACTGGTTCAGGTACCTCAACATAGCCTCCAAAACATTGCGGAGCACACGGCTGAAAATGGTCTGTGACATCCCACCAGCAGACGCCACAGTGTGTTGAAAGGTACCGGTGGCAAAGAAGTGTAGGGCTGCCATCACCTTCACCTTGGGGGTCAGCGCTGTAGGTTATGTCCGGCCAGGTTGCAAATGTGGGGCCAACCGCACCGTCAATTCCTCAATCAGTGGCCTGGTGAAGCGGTACCGTCGGATGCAGTCCCGTTCAACCACCATTGCAAGGTCAGGGAATGGCCGATGAACAGCTGGTGCCCTGCAGTGCATAGGTGAGGAAAGAAAGATTGTCAGTCACCCCACATATGTGGCATAGACCAGACTCAATATCACATGATACATCATTACGAGACACAAGTACATGATGCGTGTGCCATTCCGTAAGGACATGTATGGCACCTACATGGCTAACATCTAACATCACAGTTCAACATGTGTCCTCAACAAGTCCCAGGTTGTGCTATGGGATATCATTAGGCTGTGTCACAGTACCCATGTACTGCTGTCACGTTCCAAACACACACCACAGTGACATGTGAGGACAGATGTGCCCCAGGCATCACAGCTCATCGACAGGTAAATTCCCAGGGACCCTGTATTGACACATGGACACTGGCATGACATGGTGCATCATGAATACACCACAGCTAAACAACCATGACCCCCACAGGTTGTGGTCCCTGTTGCCTCGGCAGGACAGACATGGACGTCTGTGACACACACACGCACAACATCAAAGTCCATGCACAAACAACATGGATGTGGAGACTGTCTCCCATTGTGCACATGGAATCAGAGACATTGTAAACATGACATGCACACAGAATGTGGAGGGCCATCACAATTGTGGCAATGGGTAACCCTGGGACGTACATACCGTCCCACATGGGACTCAGGGGGTATGTGACATGACATACACATACACAACCGTGAAATGTGACCATGCCACATGCCCTGAAATGAACAGTTGCACACCACAGTGTTCATGTGCACAACACACCAAGGATTCTGTCCCCATGAACACGTGCACAGCCTGGGAGTGGCTGCCCCCAAGTGCCACCCAAAAAACAACATGTTGACCCCCATACACGGAACATGTAATGCAGCCTTACATGCCTTAGGATACAGTGTGGACAGGCTGTGGTGTTGTAGGTGTGCCCCTCACTCCCTGGGAAGTATATGTGGCTGGCATATGTTCACCTGTGACAGGCATGGTGACATATGCCAGTGACTTGTACAGGGACGCGTTGTACAGCAATGGACCGATCGGTGCGCACACATCGGCCATTGCATTCAATGTGAGCGGGTACGCGTTGTAGAGCAATGGACCGATCGGTGTGCCCGGCCGGCCCTTTGCATTCAATGTGAGCGAGTACGCGTTGTAGAGCAATGGACCGATCGGTGTGCCCGGCCGGCCCATTGCATTCAATGTGAGCGGGTACGCGTTGTAGAGCAATGGACCGATCGGTGTGCCCGGCCGGCCCATTGCATTCAATGTGAGCGGTGCAGCGTTGTAGAGCAATGGACCGATCGGTGTGCCCGGCCGGCCCATTGCATTCAATGTGAGCGGGTACGCGTTGTAGAGCAATGGACCGATCGGTGTGCCCGTCCGGCCCATTGCATTCAATGTGAGCGGGTACGGTTGAATTGCAATGGACCGATCGGTGTGCCAGGCCGGCCCATTGCATTCAATGTGAGCGGGTACGCGTTGTATCGCGGGTACGCGTTGAACTGCAATGGACCGATCGGTGTGCCCGGCCGGCCCATTGCATTCAATGTGAGCGGGTACGCGTTGTATCCCGGGTACGCGTTGTACAGCAATGGACCGATCGGTGCGCACACATTGGCTGGGGCCTGGCATGGCTACGGACGCGTTTTCGAAGCTCCAACGAGTCTGATGCAGTGAATTCAGTTGGCCAGCCACAACAATGTTGCAAAATCATGGGTGTCATGAAGTTGAAGATTTTAAGGATGCTGTGGGCGTGTATTAGTGCTGCTATACCATGGATTGGTCAGATTTAGAAGATGCAAACGACTTGGACCTATCATTTTGGACACATGGGACAGTATCTGCCTCTGCAGCACACATATAATGCTGGCTGTTCCCCTGAGAGCTCACTTGCCTGCACTACATGCTCCAGGACGACATCTGCCACCAACACTGCTGCTGTTTATGCATCCTCTGGCTCCTGCAATGGCACGTACTGTGGAGAGAGCCCCAGCCTTGAGGAGAACCAGGCCCTGCTGGACAGCCTCCTTCCACAGTACAGCAAGCTGTATGGGAAACCAAGGGAGCAGGTGAGTGTGCTGTCCACTGCATCACTAATTGTGCATGTTGTCTGACTAGCAGGACTTTCATTGTGCACACCACTGGCTAGCATGCCCACTGAGTAGTTGTCACACCCCAAAGTGTGTAGTTACATGCACTGAACTGGTACAGTGCAGTAACAGTGCATTCCAACTAGGTTTACTTCCCATGCAATGATACCATGTAGTGACTGCTGGCAAACTGTTCATAGCCATTGTTGCACTGCCTGTGTACATCATATGCCCCTGTAATTGAGACATGTATATCCAACTGTGTGATGCACGTATATATTGCATGTGTAGTAATGGCCTTTTCACTTTGTCATCCTCACAGATTGATGCCCACCAGAAGCAGGACATCTGGCTGACCATCGCCCGGAAAGTAAGATCCGTGGGGGTCTACAGGCGCAGGATCCGCAACTGCCAAAAGAGGTGGCAGGACCTTCGTGGCTGGACCCGGAGGATCGCAAGGGTCCAGCTGAAGCTGTCGCCTCCTCGCAGGAGGGGCGGACACCGGACCCTGACCCCCCACATGCTCCGGATCCTGGCGGTGGTCTTCCCTGACCTGGATGGGTAGCTGAAAGGCAGACAGCAGCAAGGAGGGGGTGAGTCCATGACTGCACTGTGCACTTTGTCTGCCATGCTATGTGCCCTCCTCTGGCCTGAGTAAATTTCCACAGTACATCAGTCATGTGGTCCAGGACCCATGTCCCTCATTTGTTACATGCCCACTTCTCCTCTGATACGCATATGTGTGGCCCTTATAGTCAGGAAATTGTGTCATTTGGGGACTGTGTCATTGCATTTTGCTTTGCTCAAGGTGGGGGACAGCATTTGTTCCCGTGACTATGTTGTGCGATTCATGGGTGGGTCAATTGCTTACACAATGCCTAAGTTCTGACATGTGATCTGCGTGTAACTTTGATATGTGGTCCGCTTGCTGCTCTGACTCACCACATGTCCCTGGGGAATGTGGCACACACCCATGCTGCTGGTGGGAACAATATTTGGGCCTCAGGAGTATGTGTATCCAGTGTGTCACACATGCTTAGCCGCCTGCCTACTGTCCAGGACTCATCCCTCTTACAGGTGGAGCTGGACAGTCATGCCTACTCCAGTGCATACAATACACTCTGTACTCCCACTCCCGTGTATCATCTGGCATGTTGTGATCAGTGTAATGTACCCTCAGGTGTCTGCCTCTGTCTCATTGTGCTGTGTCTCCGTTGTCAGGACTACAGGTATGTTCATCGTTTGGGGCTCAGCATGCCATCTGAGATGTGACCATGATAGACGATACTTCTGTGACTTATAGGTGTCTGATCACTTGACTGTGCACACAGGTGTTTGCGACTGTGACTTTCAGGCACCTGTATTTTCATTCACAGCACACTGTGAGGTGCTCATGTTCAGAGAGTTGTGTTTCATGTCCCCCATATGTCCAGTTGGTATGACGTGGACAAATAGTAGTACAGATTATGTGGTTTTTGGGGGATGGACATGTGCACTTGTCAGTCACATAACTTGCATTCCCCATGCCCTCGGATTGTGACACAGTGCAGACTGTTGTTGTCTGGCTGCCATGGCCATGTGACTTGAGACAGTAATGTATGACTTTCACGCATTCCTGTGTCATGGTATTCAACTTCCTGGGACTGATCCTGCAGGGGAGTGACATGTGCAACATGCACCCCATTGTGGCATTGACTATCCGGACATTGGTGCATCATGGTGTCTGGTGCTGGTATGCATCACATGCATTTCTAATTAGAATCTGGCCATCCCTTTATCCGGACACCTGCACTGACTCAGTGGCAAGAGATGTGATGTGTGCATGTTCACATGCTTCACCGTGTTCCCTGCAATGTCCAACAACTGTGTAGGTGGTGCATGTGTCCACACTGGGGTCTTACCATCAGACAGGCACCAGACAGATGGGTGCAAGGGCAGGAGGGTTGTGAGTCCCATGGTTGACCATCAGACTGACAATTGGCTTCCCCGAATCTGTGTGAGGACTTTAGGCAATATTCAACTAAGGATGCCAGGGCTTGCTCTGTAATGTGCTGTACTTACTGTGGTGTGTGCGGTCAGTGCAGGTGACTGATGTGTGTCTGTTTCCCTAATTGTTTGCAGATACATCCACTGCCACAGGAGGGGACAGCTCCACGGACCAGGAGGAGCAGTGGAGCCAGACTGGGTCAGCATCGGACGAGTGGTCAGAGGGACCCAGTGGCACGGAGGGCGAGGGGAGCCACACCGAGGAGTCCTCAGCACCATCCACCTCAGCTGGGGACCACAGCAGCTCGGAGGATGACTCCTTGTGGAGGCGGGTCTCGGCAGCCACCAAAGGTCAGCTAGTCTGTCTGGCCCCGCCACCACCACCACCACCACCGCCCTCCCATTGGCTCCCATTCCTGAGGTCCGTGGAGGCTCCCGTGTTCGGGAGCGTGTCTCCTTCGTGCCAGGCACCGCAGCCCCTGCCCCTGTGTCCCCTGCTGCCCTGAGTGAGGAGTCTGTGTACCTCCTTCGGCAGCTCCATGTAGGGCAGACAGCAATGCTGAGTGTCCTCCATGCACACACCACTCTGTTGACACAGCTGGTGTCGTTCATGGAGGGCATCTCGACGGGTATGTCTGCCCTACAGAGGAGCAATAGGTCCATGGACTCCTCCCTGATGGCAGCAGTGTCCTTCCTCCAACAGTCCCTCACCCCTCCCACCTCTGCCCCATCCATACTTCCTGCCCCCCTACCTGTCCAAAGCACATGCACACCTGCACAGTCATCCATACACACAGGCACGAGCAGCACAGATACACCCAAGAGTAAGGCAAGACGTGCACACAAGCATCCTCAGGGGACTGATACCACAGACACAGGGGATGGGGAACACACACACACACAGGCATCCACATTCACTCTGCAGTCCTCCAAATCCTGTCCCTCCAAGACCCCTTCTCTTGCCTCGCCTGCTACCCCACATACACAGCAGGTCTTCCTGTGTGACCTCGGCCTCTTCCCCACCATTCCTGCTGACCCAGCACACCAGGGGAAGAGGAAGTCCACCCACACAGAGAGGAGTGCCCCTCACCCCCGGACACCCTCCCCCAGGCGCAGGCAGACACAGGAGCCCATTCGGAAGTCCCCCTGGAGCAGGAAGAGCAAGACTCCACCACCACCACCATGCAGCTCCAGCGCCCAGTCTCTCTCCTCCATCCCCCAGGATACCACTGCACAGGTTCCCCCGCCACACCCTGCCCCAGGTTCCCCCACACACCGATACCGCATCCCCAGACTGCTTAGGCCCTCCCCCCCTGCCACTTGCTCTTCCACCCCCAACCCATACGCTCTGCCTGTTAGTGGCACTGTTGTGGGGACCGGGTCCCCCCTCTGTCCTGCCCACCTCATCTGCCCACCCTTCCACTCCCTTGGAGTCATGCACTGCAGTGGAGTCCACAACCACCACGTCTGACTCGGGCACTGCAGTGGGTACCCAGTCCACTACATCAGTCCAGCCCACTGCAGTGGTTGCGGCACCCACACCAACTGACTTGTGTACCACGGTGGTGCCGGTCCCCCCTGAGTCAGACACCTCCACTGCAGTTGCCGGTGACACTCCTGCACCCACCACCCCTTCACTGCCTCACTCTGCCATCCCCTGATCCTGTCCCTGCGGTGCCTGGCCTGCCCCTTGTATGCCCCTCCAAGGGTGATGTCCCCCAACTGTACCAGTGCAGGCAAGCAATGTGTGACCAGTTGTCACTTCTCACCCCATTGGTACTGTGATTTTGGACTGGCCATTGGCCTTAGTTTCTTTTGGACTTCCGTTTTTACCCTGACATTTGCTGAATAAAGCCTCTTTTTGTTTACTTTTGGGTTTTCTTTTGATGTACATGATGTGGATGAGTAGCATCCTGCATTTGCAGTTGTAATAGTGTTCACATCAGGACGATGAAGTGTTGCAGTGATGGACTCCATGTGGTCCATGGGATATGTGTCCTGTTGTATTCTGGATCTATGGCATCCTTTGCTACAGTCTGAGGGTGTAATGTTCAGCATTTGACACAGGGATGTCCTTTTGCATTTGCAAATGAACATTTTTGTCTTACACTGATGTACATCTGGTGGGCTTACCACTGTTCAATGTTCCGATTTCCTGACTATGTGCCCAGCTCCACTGGACATGCAGTTTTGCACATCAATGTCGAAGGACTCATCTGTGTATACAGTGCAACTTGCTTGACACGTGTTTGGTGTGTGTGCAGATGACTGACGTGACACCCCGTACCCAGGCTGATGTGAGCAGAGCCTTCTGTGTGTTGTGGTTGTTGACTCACTGACGGAGTGTTCTGCTGACATGTTTGGGTCGTGCACAGACAAGGTTTGGCACAGCGGACCTTCCACAGGAGTGGTGTGCCCTCATGGCAGTGTGTAATCTGGTGACATTGCGTGGGCCTGTGTTGTGTAAGCATGTCTGTGCGTGTTCCCTTCCCTTTTCCTACACAGGCTGTGTCCCTAGGGATGTTCCTGTTTGTGATGCTTGCTGAGTTGTTCTGTGTTCATCCAGCATTTTGGACCTGGTTTCTCGGTGATGTGGGTGCATGGCAAACTAATGTTCATGAGGTTGTCATCCCAGGTTGTCTTTGTTGTCAGTGCTGGGGATGTGGGCAAACGCAGATGGGACACATTCAGGATTCCCCTTGGCACTTGTTGTTTACACGAGTAATGTGATTTACAGTTTGTGTTAGCTTACAGTGATTGTGACTCGTTGTGTGTTTGACTGCTGCCACTCCTCAGAGTCAGAGCTGCAATGTTGGTAGTTGTGTACGTGTGTTCTTCGTGTGTCACCTTGGCTTCTTCATTGGTGTGTGACTATGGCCAGGATCCCATTGATTGTGGTGGATTTCACATCATGCCCATGTACAGCATACTGTGCTGTGTGTCAGACATTGACAAGTCTTGTTGACTGGCCATGTGTGATGGGTTTCTGCACCTTGGTTCCCACCACCACTCCTGGTATTGTCATGGGTGCATGTGCAATGTCACCAGTCCATGTGAGCTTCACTGCTGCACATTGGTGGAGATCAGGGTGTGTGGTGTTGAGTGTGTGCAAAAGTGAGTTGTTGCACGGCCAGACCCCTACCTCCATATTGGCCTTGGCTGACAGGGCGTGCTGATTGATTGGAGCTTGTGTAGGTGTGATGGTAGTTAGTTGCTCAGGACACATGGCTGGGGTTCACAGTGTGAACGACATCTGACATTGTCATCACAGTGGGATTATCATGCAGGCTAGTGTCAGCACAATATGGGGTCCCTGGGGTAGTGCTGTGGTGAGTCTGTCTCTTGCTGTGTTAGTTGCTGTTCCTACAAGCTTGTGTGACATGTGTAATTTGTGCTCCTCTCATCTAACAATGCCTGATTGCCCACATAGGGGATTTGGATCCATGAGTTACTTTTGTGTGGCACTGTATGTGCATCTGTGTAATTGGTATCCAGGCCTCATCATGTGTTGTGTGGTTGCCTGGGGACACTGGCACCCCCTCACCTGTTGTGTTTGATGTGCAGTGTGGGTCTGCCTGTTTGTGCATCTGCACCACTGCATTGGCATATCTTTAGTGTGCTATTGGCTGTATGTTGTTTGGTGGGTTTCACCTGCTGTCCCTGGGACTCCTAGGTCATCAGTCAGCACAATGATCATTGTTTGTGTGTCCCATTGCTGCCATGCTATGTTATTTGTTCACCTCACATCTACAGTCTCCACAGGGTATCTACATTTGTGTGCCCATTGGTGCAAATATGTGGGTCTGCATTATGATGGTCACTTCTGTCATTGTGTCATTGATGGATGTTGACAGTGTCAGCCCCCATGGGGATGTTTGTCTGCACATGGCCAAAGGTATGTCTTATTTACACTGCACTGTTTGCTTCACACAATCTATGTTTCTATGGGACACAAGCACTACTTTGCCACTGATGTGTTTGTTGTTCTGTGACCAGGAATCATCCATGCAGTTTGGCAGTTGCAGCTTTTTCAATGTCAACACTTACATTTTGGTCACTGTGATGATGGGGTTTGGACCCCATTGCCACAATGTTCAAAATGTGCTTCAGCTATGGACCCCACACTTACCTTTTGGTCACTGTGATGATAGGGGTTGGACCCCATTGCCACAATGTTCAAAATGTGCTTCAGCTATGGACCCCACACTTACCTTTTGGTCACTGTGATGATGGGGGTTTATACCCCATTGCCACAATGTTCAAAATGTGCTTCAGCTATGGACCCCACACTTACCTGTTGGTCACTGTGATGATGGGGGTTTAGACCCCATTGCCACAATGTGCAAAATGTGCTTCACCTATGGAGCCCACACTTACCTTTTGGTCACTGTGATGATGGGGGTCGGACCCCATTGCCACAATGTTCAAAATGTGCTTCAGCTATGGACCCCACACTTACCTTTTGGTCACTGTGATGATGGGGGTTTAGACCCCATTGCCACAATGTTCAAAATGTGCTTCAGCTATGGACCCCACACTTACCTTTTGGTCACTGTGATGATGGGGTTGGACCCCATTGCCACAGTGGTCATGGTCTGCTTGCATTGTGGGGGCCACACACATTTATGTGTGACACATGTGATAGGGGGTCACATTGTATGTTCAAAGTCATGTTCAGTGTTGTAGGCATTTGACACAGTCTACACACGCTTGTCATGGTGTTGGGGGATGTCTTTTTGTTGCATTCCTTATGTTGGTGTGTGCTTGTTGTGTCATGCATTAGCCATCCTGTGAGTGGGGTGTTGTTGGTGGTAGGCATCCTGCCCCCATGGGTAGAGGTGGTAGTAGTGGTAGGCATCTGGCACCCCTGAGTAGGGGTGGTAGTGGTGACAGGCATCCAGCCCCCCATGGGTAGAGGTGGTAGTAGTGACAGGCATCCAGCCCCCCATGGGTAGAGGTGGTAGTAGTGGTAGGCATCCAGCCCCCCATGGGTAGAGGTGGTAGTGGGGGTAGGCATCTGTCACCCCCTGAGTAGGGGTGGTAGTGGTGGTAGGCATCCAGCCCCCCATGGGTAGAGGTGGTAGTAGTGGTAGGCATCCTGCCCCCCATGGGTAGAGGTGGTAGTAGTGGTAGGCATCTGGCACCCATGGGTAGAGGTGGTAGTGGTGGTAGGCATCCAGCCCCCCATGGGTAGAAGTGATAGTAGTGGTAGGCATCCAGCCCCCCATGGGTAGAGGTGGTAGTAATGACAGGCATCCAGCCCCCATGGGTAGAGGTGGTAGTAGTGGTAGGCATCCAGCCCCCATGGGTAGAGGTGGTAGTAGTGGTAGGCATCTGGCACCCCTGAGTAGGGGTGGTAGTGGTGGTAGGCATCCAGCCCCCATGGGTAGAGGTGGTAGTAGTGACAGGCATCCTGCCCCCATGGGTAGAGGTGGTAGTAGTGGTAGGCATCTGGCACCCATGGGTAGAGGTGGTAGTAGTGGTAGGCATCTGGCACCCCTGAGTAGGGGTGGTAGTGGTGGTAGGCATCCAGCCCCCATGGGTAGAGGTGGTAGTAGTGGTAGGCATCCAGCCCCCCATGGGTAGAGGTGGTAGTAGTGGTAGGCATCCAGCCCCCCATGGGTAGAGGTGGTAGTGGTGGTAGGCATCCATCCCCCCATGGGTAGAGGTGGTAGTAGTGGTAGGCATCTGGCACCCCCTGAGTAGGGGTGGTAGTGGTGCTAGGCTTCCAGCCTCCCACAAGTAGAGGTGGTAGTAGTGACAGGCATCCTGCCCCCCATGGGTAGAGGTGGTAGTAGTGGTAGGCATCTGGCACCCATGGGTAGAGGTGGTAGTAGTGGTAGGCATCTGGCACCCCCTGAGTAGGGGTGGTAGTGGTGGTAGGCATCCAGCCCCCATGGTTAGAGGTGGTAGTAGTGGTAGGCATCTGGCACCCATGGGTAGAGGTGGTAGTGGTGGTAGGCATCCAGCCCCCATGGGTAGAGGTGGTAGTAGTGACAGGCATCCTGCCCCCATGGGTAGAGGTGGTAGTAGTGGTAGGCATCTGGCACCCATGGGTAGAGGTGGTAGTAGTGGTAGGCATCTGGCACCCCTGAGTAGGGGTGGTAGTGGTGGTAGGCATCCAGCCCCCATGGGTAGAGGTGGTAGTAGTGATAGGCATCCAGCCCCCATGGGTAGAGGTGGTAGTAGTGGTAGGCATCCAGCCCCACATGGGTAGAGGTGGTAGTAGTGGTAGGCATCCAGCCCCCATGGGTAGAGGTGGTAGTAGTGACAGGCATCCTGCCCCCCATGGGTAGAGGTGGTAGTAGTGACAGGCATCCAGCCCCCCATGGGTAGAGGTGGTAGTAGTGGTAGGCATCTGGCACCCCTGAGTAGGGGTGGTAGTGGTGGTAGGCATCCAGCCCCCATGGGTAGAGGTGGTAGTAGTGGTAGGCATCCAGCCCCCCATGGGTAGAGGTGGTAGTAGTGACAGGCATCCAGCCCCCATGGGTAGAGGTGGTAGTAGTGGTAGGCATCTGGCACCCATGGGTAGAGGTGGTAGTAGTGGTAGGCATCTGGCACCCCCTGAGTAGGGGTGGTAGTGGTGGTAGGCATCCAGCCCCCCATGGGTAGAGGTGGTAGTAGTGGTAGGCATCTGGCACCCCCTGAGTAGGGGTGGTAGTGGTGGTAGGCATCCAGCCCCCATGCGTAGGGGTGGTAGTAGTGGTAGGCATCCTGCCCCCCATGGGTAGAGGTGGTAGTAGTGGTAGGCATCTGGTACCCATGGGTAGAGGTGGTAGTAGTGGTAGGCATCCAGCCCCCATGGGTAGAGGTGGTAGTAGTGGTAGGCATCCAGCCCCCCATGGGTAGAGGTGGTAGTAGTGACAGGCATCCAGCCCCCATGGGTAGAGGTGGTAGTAGTGGTAGGCATCTGGCACCCCTGAGTAGGGGTGGTAGTGGTGGTACGCATCCAGCCCCCCATGGGTAGAGGTGGTAGTAGTGACAGGCATCCTGCCCCCCATGGGTAGAGGTGGTAGTAGTGGTAGACATCTGGCACCCATGGGTAGAGGTGGTAGTAGTGGTAGGCATCTGGCACCCCTTAGTAGGGGTTGTAGTGGTGGTAGGCATCCAGCCCCCATGGGTAGAGGTGGTAGTAGTGGTAGGCATCCAGCCCCCATGGGTAGAGGTGGTAGTAGTGGTAGGTATCCAGCCCCCATGGGTAGAGGTGGTAGTGGTGGTAGGCATCCAGCCCCCATGGGTAGAGGTGGTAGTAGTGGTAGGCATCTGGCACCCCTGAGTAGGGGTGGTAGTGGTGGTAGGCATCCAGCCCCCCACAAGTAGAGGTGGTAGTAGTGACAGGCATCCTGCCCCCATGGGTAGAGGTGGTAGTAGTGGTAGGCATCTGGCACCCATGGGTAGAGGTGGTAGCAGTGGTAGGCATCTGGCACCCCTGAGTAGGTGTGGTAGTGGTGGTAGGCATCCAGCCCCCATGGGTAGAGGTGGTAGTAGTGGTAGGCATCCAGCCCCCCATGGGTAGAGGTGGTAGTAGTGGTAGGCATCTGGCACCCATGGGTAGAGGTGGTAGAAGTGGTAGGGCATCTGGCACCCCTGAGTAGGGGTTGTAGTGGTGGTAGGCATCCAGCCCCCATGGGTAGAGGTGGTAGTAGTGGTAGGCATCCAGCCCCCCATGGGTAGAGGTGGTAGTAGTGGTAGGCATCCAGCTCCCCATGGGTAGAGGTGGTAGTAGTGACAGGCATCCTGCCCCCCATGGGTAAAGGTGGTAGTAGTGACAGGCATCTAGCACCCCCTGGGTAGGGGTGGTGTAGGTTGTTGGCATCAAGGCCCCTATGTGTATATGTGGCATTGGTGATGGCCATCCCGCCCCTATGGTGCTGCTGTTGCTGGTGTAAGTAATTTCTGCATCCCTCTGTGTGATATGTCGGGTACATGTAGTTTGTTTTTGTGGTTGGTGTCTGACTTACCTTCTGCGCCGTACGCGTCCGTGCCTGTTCCGGTAATAGATGTAGAATATTGGTAGGATCGGCACGATGGGATTCATGGTTGGTTCGTCTCCGTTCGTCTTTCTCTTTGCTTCGCCTCGTCCTCGTCGCTGGCGTGTTCGTCTCGTAGCCGTGGATCGTCTTGTGGCGCGAATCGGAGCTTATGTGCGCCTCTCCCGGATGCTTTGACGTGCCGTGCGTAGGCGACGGGTTCGGCGTGTACGGAAAGCGCATCGTACTTGTCCGGCCGGATGGGGCTGCATTTTGGCTTCCGTGCGACTTCGATTCTGCGTTTCCGGATCCGCATCGGTCGGAGAACTGGACCTGTATTGGGTGAGTACGACTGGGTCGGGATTTGGGCAGTTGTGCGATCGTACTTGCTCGCTCGGACGTATGTGCGGAATCGGTCGGAAAGCAGGCATTCGCCTGGCTTTTTTCCCGGCCGAATGGTATTGGGTGCGCCTCCGACCGGGATCGGAATCGACCCCACAGTATTATTTGAATACATTGCTTATACATGGCATAACAGGAGTGCAGTTTGGTACCATAATTTCGTATAGCACTATTCTTCATAGTGTCATTAATGTTTCAAATTGGATACATGTAGTGGATGGGAATAAAGTTATGAATAAAAATTAAGGGGATGGGTTTGCGAACAATGGTTTAACAGAATAAAGTGACATGTAAGCATGGTGTGATGGAGCTTCCCCCTTGCCTGACCAATTAGATTTCGTATATTTATGATATTGAAACTTTAGTGGGTGGAACGTGAAGAAACGAAGGTATAACTAAGGTAGCTTTAGTTCGTTATTTAGCAGAGCTCGGGATGCTGTCTGGGAGGAAGGGGACGCAGATGCTGTGAGTCGGAGATGCTGTTGCTGGGAGAGATACTATGAGATGCTGATGAAGAATCGAATGCAGAACCTGAATCAGAACTTTCTATCCTAACTTAATTGGGTTAGATCAGAAGATCGCGTAAGAATCTCGAGGAGGAAGAGAGTGTCAGAGAGGGGTGCGACGCAATAGTCGGTATTCTAGAGAGGTCAACTATCCTGTCCTGAATCCTGTCCTGAAGTCTTTGTCTCCTGACTTATCTTGGGGACCCTTACCAGCCCTTTGACCAGGGGTTGGTCTTTCACACCATTCTTGGTAACTATAATTTCACGTTATTTGCAAATGT
Source organism: Calotriton arnoldi (assembly GCA_963921515.1). Taxonomy (NCBI): domain Eukaryota; kingdom Metazoa; phylum Chordata; class Amphibia; order Caudata; family Salamandridae; genus Calotriton; species Calotriton arnoldi. The sequence continues at coordinate 254,151 of CAWUFW010013436.1, forward strand.
TCTTTCTCTCTGTCCTCTCCCTTTCTGAGCATTAATTATTGTATGAGTCCGAAATATATGTTTGATGTTTAATCAAATTGAATTTTCTCTCCTAAGAATGATGGTGACTGCACTGTAATTTTGAAATGGTTCACATGTATTTAATTTAGATAAAGATTTTAAAACTTCCTGAGTCTGTGATCATTTAGAAAAAAACGAAAGAATAGTTAAGGGTTAAGTTAATTATCACCATCAACTAGTTCAACTAATGGTCCATCGACCAGAGGAAAGAACTTTTTGATCAGTGAAAGGTTAGTTAGGAAATTAAATAACTAATCCTGTATATTGTGAAGTATAAATATAAAACTTTGACCACTCCAGCGGTTTACTCAATGTGTGTGTTTTATGGGCCCCGGTGAGTATATGGTAGTGGAGTATCTGCTGTTGGTATACCGCTGGATCAATAGGCCTGGGTGACTCACCCCCCGGCCCTCCTGCGCTACGCGTCCCACCTTCTCCTTACCTGGACATTGACACCGTGGCGCAATCCACTGCACTCTCTCCAAATCTGTGACTCAGCCAGAAGGAGCCTTAGCCCGGTGTGATTTCACTAGGCTGGGTACAGCAGTCGCCGCATAGTCCGCTGGTGGACCTCCCGATGCAGTTGACGCAGCAGGGCCCCCTTAGGCGTGAAGTTGCAGCGCTCATGCCACACAAGTTCAGCGTAGCACAGGGGCCGCACCCTCCACAGCATACGGCCATTCCAACATCATGGGGCCTGTGATGCAGGGAGACAGCACACAGCGTTGGTAATCCCCTTTGTGCACCCCGGTGTAGTGGTGGATCGTAGTATGCGATGCGGAACTCACTACGTTGGTGCGCAGGAGCGCCTCTACCATTAACAGCTCCAAGGGTCGCAAGGCGGTCTTCTCACACAGGTCAGCAACGTGTCTCCATGCGACCTGCCAGACTTCATCAGCAGGTACGGGCGATCGTCGCGCCTCATTGTCTACCGCCACAGCTCATCGACTCCACAGCTCCTCCACATCCCACTCCAGGCTCCAGACACTGGTCCAGCGGGGCATCCAGGCTCCGGACGCAGGTCCAGCAAGGCATCCAGGCTTCAGACGCATGTCCAGCCAGGCATCCAGGCTCCAGACGCAGGTCCAGCAAGGCATCCAGGCTCCAGACGCAGGTCCAGCAAGGCATCCAGGCTCCAGACGCAGGTCCAGCGAGGCATCCAGGCTCCAGACGCAGGTTCAGCTAGGCATCCAGGCTCCAGACGCAGGTCCAGCGAGGCATCCAGGCTCCAGACGCAGGTCCAGTGAGGCATCCAGGCTCCAGACGCAGGTCCAGCAAGGCATCCAGGCTCCAGACGCAGGTCCGGCGAGGCATCCAGGCTCCAGACGCAGGTCCAGCAAGGCATCCAGGCACCAGCCGCAGGTCCAGCGAGGCATCCAGGCTCCAGACGCAGGTCCAGCGAGGCATCAGGGCTCCAGACGCAGGTCCAGCGAGGCATCATAGCTCACATCCTGGTCATCCTGGATGTTGGCTGGCTTGCAGGGGTTGTTGATGTGTGCTGCACTTGGCCCTGGCTGCTCCATTCTGCATGTCATTGTTTTTTATGCCTATTTTCTATTGGGGGTTGACTGATAGGCTATTTTTTGCATTAGAGGCAAGAAAGCTCACGTTGGGCTGACTAACGTGAGTTTTCTTGCCGCTAATGGGCCTATCGCTGGATTTCGCACGCTAACGCCGGAATTCCTATCGCGCTAACGTTAGCGACAGTTTTCATCGCCTAACCCTGATACTATCGCCATGTAGCGGCAGCTTGGTAATACGCCGCTAACATGGCAATAGTTTTCAGGGTTAGGCGGCGATAACAAAACTGCCGCTAACTAGCGTTAGCGATAGTTATCGCCATTTCTTGTGAATATGCCCCACAGTTCCATGTAACATACCAACACCCTCAAGAATTACGCCATTAGTACAACTAGACTACTGAACCGCAGTTGTATCTTCTCCCAGTCCTAACTGCATGTTCTTCCAATTAGGGAGTCTTGAAGCCTGTATATCTCAGCCCAGTCTATACCAACTAGTTTCCAATTTACCAAATCAGCCGAACTGTCCCACTTACACACACTCCTTCAGCCATAAATGCATCCTCACACCCATTTCTACTTAAACCTTTAAGAGTTCTTACCAATCTCTTTTCTCGCTCGTAGTTCACGTCATAAAGCAGCAAACAGTTCCCAGGAACATCAGTTGTCCTATAAATTCAATTCCTCGTCTATTGGAGTCCAATGTCACTTCATCTACCGAATTTGGGGGCATATTAGCAAGGGCTTTATCGCCGCTTTAGCGGCACTTTTTGCCGCCAAAGCTGCGATTTTGTTATCGCCCTATCAGCAAGCTGTCGCTAACAGGCGTTAGCGACAGCTTTCTGGCGATAGCGGCCCGTTTTCCCATCGCCTTGCATGCCAGCGATAATTATCGCTAATGACATGTAAGGTAGGAGTTCCCAACTAAAAGCGACTGAAAACAGTCGCTAACACAACTTCCCCCTATTAGCAACGCAGGCGAAGCGATAAAAAAATTCGTGCTAAGCGCGAATGTCGCTAGAATTTAACACCTGCTAAAAACATGACTTACCTGTTTGTTGTATGGGAGGTGGATTGTCAGGCTAAGTCCCCCATGGCGTTAATGCGTGAATATCGCTGGATTTCCAGCGATATTCACGCATTTCGCCGCTATCGCTGGATATTTTATCGCATTGGAGATAAACGTTGCTAATAGCGTGTTATTTCCGCGATAATATCCAGCGATAGGCGGCGATAAAAAAAAACGCGCTAAGCGCGGTTTGCGATAATTATCGCAAGTTGTTGCTAATATCCCCCTTGGTGTCTGGAAAATTGTGTTCAAACGGGAAGTGTTGCCACGAAAATCGGACCAGGGTTCAACCTGCTGTACAAAATAGCAATGCGGCGTTTAACATAACCAGATTCCTATGTATAAATTACCAGTCTCAGCTCCTGGAATAGCAAAAACACGTATATCCAGATGAAAATGATAATATTTCAAGTAACACGAATATGCACATATTTTCTTTTTCCTACTTGGAAATGGAAGTTATTTAAATTATGTTTACATACATTTTCTGTAAAAGATATGAGTGAAGATTGTTTGTAGAGAAAACGTATTTGAAATGTCAACTTGCTTAGTAATGATTGCTCCCCATGTTTGTCTATATTATTCATTTCAAATTATAAGCCAGTTGGGTTATTGAATTTGTGGGTGATAGCAAAGTGCAGGGCCATCGGCATCAGATAACCCAGTGCAGGGCAGGCTTTAGGGCAGTGCGACCGGTGCAGCAGCACTGGGCACTGACCGGGAGGGGGAAACTAACCTGGGTGGGTGCTATGTTTAGCAATAATTTACAATTTAAAAGCACCTGCTGCAGATTTCCTTGTGTGTCCACTTTTCAGGCAGCAATAAAAATCTCAAGATAACTCTTGTGACTGATGCTCGTGCTAGAGCGAGAGATTAGAGGTGTGTCTAGTGGCAGTACTGACGCGCCATAAAGTAGCACAGAGGGTTAATATGCCTGCTGCAAAGAACATATCTGTTTTCTATGTGGATAGCTGAGTGGATTTGTAAAACCAGCCTTTAACAATGCTTTAAAACAAATTAAATGTATGTGAGAGGGGGCTAGGGAGAAATGAGGGACTACTTTTGTGGGGGAATCTGAGGGGGACGTCATGGGGGGAGGCGCCAAAAAAGGTTGTCGCACCGGGCACCACCAGTGCTAAAGCCAGCTATGACCCAGCGCAGGACCATGTCCGCACATCTATGACAAGGCTTCAAACTTTAAACATGGTGGACCTAGTGGCTGCTATGAGGTCTGGAGGTCCTTGTTGATCTTTTCAGCACAATGTGCAACTTCATCCACCTGCCCAGATGGGCCCTTTGCTTTGTTGGCTAGGCAATCAAGATTGTTTGGCCAAGTTAGTAGTCTATTTCTGTGGCTATCCCATTATGCGAATGTATGATTAGTCCCTGACTGACATACAGGTTTTAGTTTACCTCCTTCATATACTGGCACATCCTGAACGTGAGGCCAAGCACAGATCTCCCCACACCATTAAGATGAGGGCGATCTGGTATTTACTTTCCTCTGACCTCATGATGGAGGAGGCATCTGAAAGGATGCCTGAAAGAGACTGAAAACCAGGTCTAGACAAAAAGAGACATGGCGCGCTGTCATCAGACTTTCTTCTCGGGCTGATCTAGGCCACCTGTTATGGCTTTGAGCATTGAGGATAAATGGAAGTAGAGTGGCTGCATGGGCGTAATGTATGTAGATATACAATAGGAGCTTTCCATGGCAAGCATCATTTTTAAAGGGCTGTAGGATGCGGGTCTTGTATTAGACAAAGCTCATCTCAGAAACCTACAGTGGGTGTGTGCCGGGCTGCCAAGTACTGGCCCTAGAAGGGAGGTGTGCCAGTTTGATCATAAAATTGCTCAGCAAAGCACATCTCAGAAACAGATACAGAAGAGAGGAGTGTTTTCATTTATCAAGAAATGGCTGTTCATCAGTCAATGGCTGTGCAGAGTCATGAGTGAATAAAAGTGCAACATGCCTCCCACATGCAACAGTTTTCAAGCTATGTCCTCTGCATTTGCGCCTTGGCTGTCGACAGTCAGTTCTGAAAAATCCAAAAATCTCACTTGCACATCTGGCCCGGGAATACGTGGCACAGCCCTAAGACCTGATCACACGCTGAGTGCAAACGCTTGCTCACAGCATGTGAGTGGATAAGCGATTCCTTTTTGTGCAGCGTTGATTCGAAAAAAATCATGATACTTCGACTTGAAAATTACAATTTGCATGCCAAGGTTTACCTTTCTATGAATTGAACCCCAAACCAATCTAACTATCAGATTTAAATAGCAAATGAAAACTGTTTTACCAGAGCTTCCAAGAGTAAGTCAATTGCATACAACTTGTTACTGTAGGGCAAAAAGGATCACTCATCAAATTAAAAGCTGTGTGTAAGCAATTTTGCACAGCCTGAAATCCAGCCCCAGTGGAAACATGCCCACTCTCACCTGGTGGCCATTAAATTTCGAACAAGCATTCATGTAGCTGACAGATTCACTGTTTACCAAAAAATATTCAAACATTGAATTATTTTTTTATCAAATTTCTGTTCTGTAAATGGGATAAGAAATGGGGCGGGTGGAATGGGCACAGGGGTGACTTGTGTATATCCCCAACTGTCGAATTGGAAATGGCAAGGCACAATGGACAATTATCCGAATCGCTGGACTGAGTGAAATATGTACTCTCCTGTCATACCTATATGATGTAACATACTCAGAGATATGGATGCTGATGTTCTGTGACTTTTTGCAGGTCGAATTCAATTCAATAAATAAAAAATGTAAAAAAAAAAAATTCTGTTCTGTATATCACCAAGCATCAAACACTGAGTGCATAATTGGAGCCGGTAGCTCCAGGTAGGGCCCACCAGCACTCATTTTTAGGGACCAGCACTTATTTTTTCTGATCATACTTTGACCCCGAGTAAGAGGGAGAACTACACCTTAATCGCAGAGAAGGAGAAAGAGAAAGACGGAAAGACCATGATAATGTGAGAGAAAACACGAACCTGAAGGGCCAGGGAGCAGTGCTTAATTTGGGCCAGTGGTTTCCTGTGCTCAGCACCTGTACTTTATTGTCAGGGCCGGGGCTATACATTTCTTTCAGGAGGCAGTGGTGGTAAACGTAATTTTTTTTAAATACATGCACAAAGTGAGACAGCTTTACTTTTCCCACGTAGTCTGTGCTGCTCAGCCTTTCACTCTCACCCATTCGTCAATGCATGCACTCCTGGCTGGCTGGTGACTGAATTTCAACTTTCAAGCTTTCACTAATAATAAAATAAAAGCAAACGGGTTCTCCACGAGCCGTCTTTATTTCTGCGGTAAACATGCGTTTCCCCTCCCTTAGAGCAAGTTAGAAGCCCTTGAGGAGCAGAAGAAGGCTGGACTCTTACTTGTCACATAGGTCTTCAACAGCTCCCTATTGGTTACAGAAGGTCTAGGGAGTTGCTCAGCAGAATGGGAGTGTCTGGTGGGTGACTAATGAGGTATGAGATGTATTCAAAACTAGGGTGACCAACTGGCATGGGTGCAAATTCAGGACGGTGAGTGTCACAATTCAGGACAAAGGGTCAAAATTCAGGACAGGAGGTCAAAATTCAGGACAGGAGGTCAAAATTCAGGACAAAAGGTAAGTTTTACAGACACATCAGAGGAGGTTGCGCAATTGTATATAAGTAAGTAAATAGACAACCACTTAAGTACAAGTCAAAATAAGTTCATATTAGTTTGAGACAATTGTGCACTTCACGGTTTTTCAGTATGCGTGCAGCTTTGAGAAACTGTGCAGGTCTTTTTGTGGTATTTCATATGATAATAATCTATTTATATGGTTACTGCACTTGGTTGTCCAGTCTGATATTTTGTTTACAAGTCATGGTTCTGAGCAGGCATGTTTGGTGAGAGAAATGGTCAGGAAGATCTGCTCAGATAGACATTATGAGATGTAAAGTGGCACACATAGGATGCAGCTAATTGCAGTGCTGCACTAGAGTGCATTCTCCGAGTAACCAGCTTTATGTGTCAGATGGCTTCAAGCATTCCATTTCTGTTTAGCTGGTGTTGACTGGTATAGGGGCTGGTATAGTACTGAGTAATGGATAAGACCCATAGCGGAGAGGTCTTGTATGAGGGTAAGAGCATTAAGCAGGAAAAAGGAGTTATTAACCAGACTGCATGAGCTATAATTGGCTGCACACTGCTGAGTGTTATGGTATTATTGTGGGTCAGAATGGTTAGATAGGAGTTGACATTACTATATAATGCCCTGGCTAGCCATATATCAGCCCGCCTTATTTTAGCTGTATATTGGAAATGGTATACTGATCGGGCTGTTTAATTTCTGTGCGCTCTAAACTGAAGATTCTCATTCATGCACAGAAGTGTGCTGCAGACTAGAAACTGTATACGCTGTTGAGGCATTAATGTAGGGCAGTCTTTTACATACAGAACATTTTCTATTGAAATGGAAGCAAAATGCCATGCAGTTTTACTGATAAATCTATATAGTGCACAAATATTAATGTGTGGAAATGTGGTTTCAGCAAATATATATTATTTGAACATCACCAAGTAAAGTGTCTTGATTGCTTTGATCCTATTATAACTCTGTTTCCAGCACACTTCTGAATTACAAACAAGTGGTCCATTTGTGGTTTCCTAACTGCTGATATGTTTGGAAACATTTGCACAGTTTATTTACAGATATTTAAAAGTTGTTGTGTGTTACAAACAAACTGACAGCTTAAAGCCTTTGTTTTCGCCCCCAAAAAAAAAATTGGGAAAATATGGTGCATGTTACAACACATTTGTCATTATATATCAATTGTATTAGCTTCTAATGCATAGTAAATAATGACTTTACTGTGCACCAGGATACGACATTCTTTGATGGGGCTCTCAATGATTGTCTCACTATCACCAACAGTTCCTCTCATCTCTCCAAGGCCCCTCTCTCACATGTATTTCACTTGTTTTATAGCCCTTCTCGTACCAGTATAAGATGTCAGAGCACTTTACATCACACACACACATACAGAGACAATGAATCACACATGAGTAAATCAGTGCATAGAACATGTTACATAAGGCAAAGGGCACTACAAGGTGCAGGATGCACATGTCACCTATACTGATAGGCATTTTGTAGGATGCCTGGTCTGAAGGAATACAAACTCAGGATTCATAACATAGCACAGTGGTTAGGGTTAACTTTAATGATAAGTGTTTATTCCAACCCTAACAAACCTTTTTTAGCAACATCAGGAAAATGAAATATTGGGAAGAAAACATAACTTTGTAACCTGTACCATCCAGCTTCCATGCAGCTCTTTGATGGCAGTTCATAGCTCACTGTGCTAGATTACGTATGTAACTTATGAACTGCACAGTAACAAAAGAATCTCAGTGACAAAAGTATTAACCCACTGAGATCTGCACATAAAATACTGTTCTTTGATATGCATGGTACACATTCTTTGCAGCAGGCATATTTACTCTCTGTGCTACATTAGATGATTCAAAACTCCCATCTCGCTCCAGCTGGTACATTAGTCACTTGACACTGGTGAACCACACCTGAATATAAGTGAGGCCACTTTTATAGTTGCCTGAAAACTGCTGGATATACAAGGAACTTTGCAGTGCCAGCCCCCAGTAACAAAACCACCCCCACCACCTTTCCAGCCTCCCAGGGAAACGCCCGATGCCCGGTCCAGCCAGTCCAGCCTTGCCACCACCTTCCTATGGTGCCCCTCGGCTCAACATAGACCCTTTCTCATGTGTATTTAATTTCTTTTATAGTGCTACTCATCCCAAGTATGTAGGGCAGGGTGCCGGAGTGTGTTACATCACACACACATATTATATAGAGACAATGACTCATGTAAATATGAAAATGAATGTATAGGAAATGTTACTCAAGATAATGGGGGCTACAAGGTGTAATCATTCATTCATCCATCATTCAGTCTTTCATCATTTATTCTGTCCTTCCATCTGTGTGCCCATCCATATCCAAACATATTCAACCATTTGCAAACCTATCCATCATGTATCCTTCCATCCATCATTTCACTCATCCATCCCTCCATCCACTCTTTCACTCATCCATCTATTATCCATCCATCCACCCTTTCACCCTATCCATCCATACACTCATCCATACACTCTTCCACCCATTCATACATTCACTCATCCATCCAGCCATTTACCCTTTCACCCATCCAGCCATCCTTTCACTTACTCATCCAACCACCCAGTCACTCATCTTTCCACCTATTCACCCTTTCAGTCATCCATCCTCCCTTTCTCTCTCCATCCCCCTTTCACTTAGCCATCCATCCTTCCATCCACCCACCCATCCATCTACTTATCCACTCATGAATCCATCCATTGACCCTATCAGTCATCCATCCTTTCACTCATCCATCCATCCTCTCTCTCATCCATCTACCCTTTCACTCTTCTATCCATCCTTTTGTCCATCTACCCTCCCTCCCTTTCACTCACTCATCCATCCTTACATCCACCCTTTCACTCATCCTTCCATCCTTTCACCATTTCACTTATCAATTCATCAATCCATCCATCATTTCACTCACCCATACACCCATTCACCCGCCCATCACCCACCCTTTCACTCATCCATCCAGCCATCCAGCCATCCATTCACCCTTTCACTTATCAATTCATCAATCCTTCCATTATTGCACTCATCCATCCACCAAGTCACTCGCCCATCATTCACCCTTTCACTCATCAATCCATCCTTTCACTCATCCATCCACCCTTTTACCCATCCATCTACCCTTCCACCCATACATCCATCTATTTACCTTTTCTCTCATCCATCCTTAAACTCACTCATCCATCCATCCTTTCTCTCATTATCCATCCATTCACCCTTTCATTCATCCATTTACCCTATCACTGATCCATCCAGCTATCCACCCATCACTTCACCTACTCACTCACCCACCTTTTCACATTAATTATGAGCTGAGCCTTTGTCTTCAGAGTTGCAGACATAAGAGACTCATCAAGACGCTCCACCCTCGCTGTAGTTCCTAAAGCAAAGGGGTGTGGTGGGGAGAGGGTTCACTATGCCCTGTTCACATAGGCAATCTGAAAAAGTGGAAGTCATGAGTCTTGCATGATGCACAGTGCCAGGACGTGAGGTGACTGTGACATGGTGTTGTTTCCAGGGCTTTAAGTGGAATGAAAAAACTGGGGGGTCTCTCCAACACCCCGTTCGATGTAATTACGGGCGTGGCTTAAAAAACCGAAGCTAAAAATCTGTGCTTAGCGTAGTGTGCCGCCCGACTGGTATTTTGCTGCTTCTGTCATTGCATCCAGATATATAACAAAACAAGTAACGTTACACCTACAACAAGCCAGAATTATTGACCTTGTTAATGGCTGTTAGTTGCATAAAATAAAAAAGCAGCAACCATGGCTTCGTTGAATTTAATATTGAAAATGCGTCAGTTCTAAAATGCTGAGACTGTGAAAGAACTATAACCCCCTTTTTTTTAACTTGTTTCACCGCCTTCTTTTCATGAACTGGATTCTCACGTAGCAGCATGGGCGTTTTTGTACATTTCTTCCATCCGACAGAATGTCCTGCCCTAGACTTGGGCAGGAGGAGGCCCACCACATGCAGTAACAGCCCAGACTGGCCCATTGTCATTCTGTATGTGACAATCAGCCGGCATACAGAATGGCAATGGGCAGGGTGGGGCTGATCTTGTCCTCCGAGGATGAGTGCTAGCTGGCCCCATCGGGGAGCTGAGGCTTCTTGCAGGGGAACAGCGCTGCTCCCTTTAAACCCCAAAAATACAGACAAAAGGCGTCCGCAAAAAGGATCATCACGGACAACAGACGTGAGATCAAAATCATGGACGGTCTGTGACATTTACGGATGGTTGGTCACCCTATTCAAGACTACAAAGCCTTGGTTTCCGGCACGCTAAAATGAAATAGCGCTGGCCACGGGTCTGAGCAAAACTTTGGGCACCAGCACTTATTCTTTTTCAAAGTAAGCACTGAACACTCCTAGAAGCAGGTATCTAACTTCAAATGGAAATACCATTAGTTCCTACATTTTAATTTGGTTGACAAAGCCTCCTATGTGTGTTGTAATGTGCTTCAAAATTGACTTCCTCATTTAGCAGAGGCATGCATCAGAGTACACTGCTGTCCTTTGATTACCTAGTCTCCTTGTTATCAGACACTTTTTGAAGTCAGGTATTGTCCCTTGCATTGTAGTATATTTCTTCCCTTTGTTTGATAATAAGCCATATTAAAATTGTGTATGGATGGGCTAAAAATGCTTTGTTATTAATTCTCCCCTACTACAGGCTTAACACTGGTGAGCTGAGAAGAGGACCCGGCTTGTCTTCTGTGTCAATATGATTTCCGTTCCCGTGTCAGGCACCATCCCACTCACACAATTTTAATATATTTCTTACAGTCCAACAAATGTAAGGCATATACGATTTGGCAGTTGCCTCCATCAGTATTTACCTTTGTGTGTGTTTTATGTCTGTGCATCCAGGGCGCACAACAGTCCTTTAACTCTCTCATTCCCTCTTAAGGGATCATAGACTATATACAATCAGACCTGTACCACGATGAAATTGCATGTCACCACATTCACATGGATAATGTCTAGTGAAGAAGCAGAGTTCCTGGTGGCTCATCTGTAAAACGTCCAAAAATATCTCTACTGTCATTTTTACCAGCTAAATTTGTGTCAACGCCCTCTTAAGAGTTAGGGACAGCTTACCAAAACATTGCATTTTGCAAATATATTGTAACCAGGCACAATTCTAGCATGTACAATAAACTTAGTTCCTCGCAAGCATTTCCAATAGTTTGCACACTTGCAGGATAGACGCGATCCTGTTTTGCACTAAGGCCTGAGAAATGCATGCTTATTTTCGTATTCACACTATGCATCTGTTAGACCTTTTTCCAGGGTGCCACAGATAAGGCATGGGTTACTACACCTCAAACGTGGATGTTAAGGATGTTTGCCAATGGTGTACTAGGGTTCGCATTACTTTGGCACTGCACTGGGCAAGCCCAACCCTTTCCACAGTTAACTCACAGGGTAGTGAGGATGAAAAGTCAAAGGCTTCTTGGAGGTAGTGTGGGGAACAAGAGCTAAGAACTCAACAGCCAACTAACAAACACAATAGAATATTGTCCAGCCCAGTGGTTGTCTTTTACGCAAAAGCAAATCACTTTAATCCCACAGCAGAACTAAATACTACACAATTCAATGGGAACACATTACAGGTTTGGCATCTAAGTCACATTTAACAGGGAGGCACTAAAATCTTCAACACACTTCGGCTTACGACTTAGGCATTGATCAGGTACCACTGCAGATAGTGCCAAATACTCTCAGTGGTCAAATGTGCAACTCCATTGAATGTTTTTTTACCCCTTGGTAAAAGTCTCAAGCATATGCAGGAGATTTGTTTGCCTGCTAGATTCTTGCCCCAGGTGCTGGCGATGGCCTGCATTTACCTGCTGATTATCATTACACTTGTTGCAGTGCAGTGAAAGTGGTGTTTACTCCCAACCTCATGTTATCTTACATTATTTGTATTTGTAAAGTGTGGCTTATCATCTGAAGGGTGTCCAGGTGCTAGAGCAGGTGTGTAGGTGGTCTGCATGGTGTTAGTTAAAGAGCCAGGTCTTAACCTCTTGCAGAATTCTGGAAGCAAGGAGCAGGCTCTGATGTGTAGAGGGTTGTTCCAAGTTTTAAGGCTGAGGTAGGAGAAGGCTAGGCCTCCTGTTTTGCTTTTTTGAATGCGAGGGGTGTGTGTGAGAAAGAGTGAGGCAGAGCATAGATATCTGGTGGAATGGTGGAAGTGGAGGCGGCAGATAAGGTAAGCTGGTCCAATGTCAACCAGCATTCTACAGACAGGCAGAGGCACAAAATGGTTAAGCAAAGGGTGATGCCCTGAAACCGGTCCCAGGATGCTTGTTTCCGGTCCAGGGAGGACCTGGCTTGGCAGTTCGGGCTGGACTGTTCCCACAAGGATCAGGGTCAAGACTGATTTGGATATGGCTGGGTCCAAACTGGGGTGGTGTGGTGGGCGAATCACTGACTAAATATCGAAGGTCACAATATCGACCTACAAAAATATCGCAGCAAAAATATCGAAGACAAGAATATCGACATCCTATCTACATTAAGGCAAGTACAAAAATATCGAAAAAAAATATCGATGTCAAAAATATCGTTAAAAATAACGTTTTTAATTTAAGTTAAAAAATATTGTAAAATAAAGTTAATCATACATATAATTAAAAGAAACATAGTTATAAATATTTTAAAATACTTAAAAATTATAAGTAATATATATAATTTGAAAATACATTAAATATATACATATAATATATAATATATATATATACTTACTTATTAATATGTTTTAATATTTATTTTAATAACTTATAAATTGTTTTATTTATTTTTATAAATTATAAATACATCTAAACACATAAAATAATAATATAAATAAAAATTAAATAAATATATGTAACAAATTTAAAAAAATTAAAATTATTTTAAATCTTTTAAAAATAATTATACAGTACATTAGCTAAAAAATACAAAATATTAGATAGCGGAGGAAATCAAATTACTATTCCCACTCCAGTGAGTGCAACAGTATGGAAAGTGTTGGATAGCGTAGGGGTTAAAATTACTATTCCCACTCCAGTGAGTGCAACAGTAGGGAAAGTGTTGGATAGCGTAGGGGTAAAAATTACTATTCCCACTCCAGTGAGTGCAAAAGTAGGGAAAGTGTTGGATAGCGTAGGGGTTAAAATTACTATTCCCACTTCAGTGAGTGCAACAGTAGGAAAAGTGTTGGATAGCGTAGGGGTTAAAATTACTATTCCCACTCCAGTGAGTGCAACAGTAGGGAAAGTGTTGGATAGCGGGGGTAAAAATTACTATTCCCACTCCAGTGAGTGCAAAAGTAGGGAAAGTGCTGGATAGCAGAGGGGTAAAAATTACTATTCCCACTCCAGTGAGTGCAACAGTAGGGAAAGTGTTGGATAGCGTAGGGGTTAAAATTACTATTCCCACTCCAGTGAGTGCATCAGTAGGGAAAGTGTTGGATAGCGTAGGGGTAAAAATTACTATTCACACTCCAGTGAGTGCAACAGTAGGGAAAATGTAGGATCACGTAGGGGTTAAATTAACATACTTATCTTTTTTTTTTTTAAATAAATCACATATTAATACTTATTTAACAAAATAATTATTAATAAATACCTATTAAATTAAATTAATATTTACTTAAATAACATTAAATTACTTCCCACCCTATTCCCCTATAAACCCACAACCCACTACACATTATAAATAACATAATTAATTTAATTACCAATTAACCAATGAATTAAAATTAATTACCAATTAATAATTAATTTACAATAAATTAATTAACAATAACAATGAATAAAAATTAATAATAAATTAATTATAATTAATATAATTATAAATTAACCAATTAATATAAATTTATTACCAATTAATAATTAATTAACAATAAATTAACAATGAATAACAATAAATAAAAACATATTAATTAATTAATTATAATTAAATTACTTCCCACCCTATTCCCCTATAAACCCACAACCCGCTCTGATACTAAAACGCAAAATTGCCTTTAAAAAAAATTAATATTTTCTAAACATTTAATACATATATTTAAAAATAATGAAAAAACTTTAAAAAAATGTTAAACATACATATAAAATACATAACACTAAAAAAAAATCGATATTATTAACAACTATAATTTTGCTAACGATATTAATGACTTCGATATTACTTACTTCGATATTAAAAAAATCGATATTACTTACCTTAAAGTCGATATTTTGGTCAACGATATTCTTGACTTCGATATTCTGTCCCTACGATATTAAAAACTCAATATTAGTGTAGGTCGATATTTAAAATTCGATATTTTGACTGCCCACCGAGCAAAAGAATGATGGATTTAACCCAGATCCTTGTGACTGGGGGTGAATGTTTGCATTGTCCAGCATTCCGTCCATCAATTGTTTCTTTTGCATATGTCGCCCTAAGTGGGCAGGGTGTGCCCAGGCATGGGTCCCGTGCTCACTACAGCACTGGATTCAAGCTAGCCTGGCTGATGAAGGGTGATGCCCTGAAACGGGTCCCAGGATGCTTGTTTCCGGTCCAGGGAGGACCTGGCTTGGCAGTTCGGGCTGGACTGTTCCCACAAGGAGCAGGGTCAAGACTGATTTGCATATGGCTGGGTCCAAACTGGGGTGGTGTGGTGAGCAAAAGAATGATGGATTGAACCCAGATCCCTGTGACTGGGGGTGAATGTTTGCATTGTCCAGCATTCCGTCCATCAATTGTTTCTTTTGCATATGTCGCCCTAAGTGGGCAGGGTGCACCCAGGCGTGGGTCCCGTGCTCACTACACCACTGGATTCAAGCTAGCCTGGCTGATGATGGGTGATGCCCTGAAACCAGTCCCAGGATGCTTGTTTCCGGTCCAGGGAGGACCTGGCTTGGCAGTTCGGGCTGGGTCAAGACTGATTTGCATATGGCTGGGTCCAAACTGGGGTGGTGTGGTGAGCAAAAGAATGATGGATTTAACCCAGATCCTTGTGACTGGGGGTGAATGTTTGCATTGTCCAGCATTCTGTCCATCAATTGTTTCTTTTGCACTTTCTAAAAGTGGCATCATGCAATTTAAAAACTAACTTTACCAAAAGATGTATTTTTAAATTGGGAGTTCAGAGACCTCAAACTCAAAATCCCTATCTGTTCCCAATGGGAAATTACACTTAAATGAGATTTCAAGGCAATCCCCATGTTACCCTATGGAACAGATAGTCATTGCAATAGTGAAAAATTAAATTAGCTGTATTTCACTATCAGGACATGTAAAACACACCAGTACATGTCCTACCTTTAAAATACACTGCAACCTGCCCTTAGGGTGCCTTGGCCTACCTCATGGGTTACTTACATGTAGTAAAAGGGAAGGATTGGGCCTGGCAAGTGGTTGCACTTGCCCGGTCGAAATCGCAGTTTAAAACTACACTCACAGACAATGCAGTGGCAGGTCTGAGACATGTTGGCAGGGCTACTCATGTGGGTGTCACAATCAGTGCTGCAGGCCCACTAGTAGCATTTGATTTACAGGCCCTGGGCACACCTGGTGCACTTTACTAGGGACTTACTAGTACTTCAGATATGGCAATCATGGATAAACCAATCAGCACTTTGCCACTGGATTCAAGCTAGCCTGGCTGATGAGGGCTGTTAGCCCGAAACCGGTCCCATGATGCTTGTTTCCGGTCCAGGGAAGACATGGCTTGGCAGTTCGGGCTGGACTGTTCCCATGAGGCACAGGGTCAAGACTGATTCGCATATAGCTGTGTCTGAACTGGGGACGTGAAGTGAGCTAAAGAACGATGATGGATTCAACCCACATCTGTGACTGGGGGTGAGTGTCTGAAAAGTTTCAGCGCTCCGTCCATCTTCTACTTGTGTTTGCTTTGTTCGCCCTAAGTTGGCAGGGTATGCCCAGACGTGGGTCCCTTGCTCACTTTGCCACTGGATTCAAGCTAGCCTGGCTGATGAGGGCTGTTAGCCCGAAACCGGTCCCAGGATGCTTGTTTCCGGTCCAGGGAAGACATGGTTTGGCAGTTCGGGCTGGACTGTTCCCATGAGGCACAGGGTCAAGACTGATTTGCATATAGCTGTGTCTGAACTGGGGCAGCAAAGTGAGCTAAAGAACGATGATGGATTCAACCCAGATCTGTGACTGGGGGTGAGTGTCTGAAAAGTTTCAGCGCTCCGTCCATCATCTCCTTGTGTTTGCTAAACCAATCAGCACTACATTTTAGACAGAGAGCATATCCCCTTTAGCACTTGCTAGCAGTGATAAAGTGCTCAGAGTCCTAAAGCCAGCACAAACAGGTCAGAGTAAAATAGAAGGAAGAAGAAAAAAAAGTTTGGGGATAGCCCTGCAAAAAGGGCCAAGTCTGACAAAAATAAAGAGGCACTCAATTTAGGGACAAGCGTGAGAAAAAGAGGCCCAACAGAAATGTAAGAGAGTGAGCAAAAGAGGCACAAAAGTAATGGCAAAAAGGCACAACATTATGAGAAAAGAGTGAATAAAAATGCACAGAGGTGGGAGAAAGGAGAGGTACAGAAGTGCTGGAGAGAGCAAGAGCAAGAGAGCACACGCGAGAGGCAGGAGGGGAGTGCGGAGAGAGGCAGCAGAGGGGAAAGCGAGGTGGGGCCTTGAGGAAAAAGGGCAAATCCCAAAGGGCCTTAACCTGGTTGGAGGAGCAGTCCCGGGGAAGTAGGGTGGGGAGCTGGGGCATAGGCACCTGCTCAATGGGGTCACGCAGCAGCCGCCATTAAGTAGGTCCTGGGAGGAGCACAGGGGGTGGTGGGCAGGGCTATGGAGATGCAGGAAGAAAATGCAGTGGAGAAAAATAGAAACAACTTAAAAGTAAAAAAGAAAGACACAGAAGTATGACAAACGTATGAGAATAAAGAGCCACAAAATCAAGGAAGAAGACTGAGAAAAGGAGGCACAACAGAAATGGAAAACAGTGAGAAAAAAGACTCAACAGTAATGACAAAGAATGAGAAATAGAGGTACAAAAGTAATGGGAAAGAGTGAGCAAAAGACGTGCAAAGGTAATGGCAAAGAGTGAGCAAAAGAGGCACAAAAGTGTGAGAGAAAGAGTGAAGAAAAGGTGTAAAAAGTGAAAGAAAAAAGAGGCACAGAAGTGTCAGAGGGTGCAAGAGTGAGGCAGAGTGAGAAAGAGAGCACACAAGAGAGGCAGGAGGTGAGTGTGGAGAGAGGAGGTAGTGGGGAGAACGAGGCAGTGGGGAGAGCGAGGCAGGGCCTTGAGGCGCAAGGCTGGGTCCAAAATGTGCTTAGAATGATTGGAAGACCAGTCCCAGGTAAGTGAGAAGGTAAGCTGGGGTCTAGGCACCTGTCATGAGACAGAGACTCCTCTTCTGTGGGGTTTGGTGGAGTATTCATGAGAAGAACTGAGGGGGATATTATCAACAAACCGCGATAATTATCGCTAAGCGCGATAAGCGTCCTTTTTTTTATCGCCGTCGATACCCGGATCTTATCGCCGTGGTAGCGACGTATTAACAACGCGCCGCTACCCAGCGATAGCAATCAATCCCGGCGCTAATGGACGGCGATACACCCTGCGCGCCGGCGATAAAAAAAAGCACGCTAAGTACAGAACAGTAGCAATAGGCCAAATAGCGCCGAAATCGGCCGGTAAATTGGCAGCAGGCCTGCATGTCACACCAATCAAGTGCCAAAATTCCCCATAAAAGGCCAACAAGCAGGGGGAAAAAAAAGAAAAAAAATGGAGAATACACCAGATCCCAGGAGAGACACAGAGGAAGCCGGGACAAGTGCTGAGCCCACAAACAACCCCCCAGCTAGCCAGGAGGAGCAGACAGAGACCCAGGAGAAGGCCAAGAGGAAGAGGAACCCCAGGTTCAGTCACCAGGAAAATCAGGTCCTGTGTGGCCTGGTGGCTGAACATCAACAGGAGCTATTCATCAAACGCTCAGTGCCATTGTCCAGAAAAAAAGAAATATGGGATGACATTACGGACAAGGTGAATGCTGTTGGAGAGAGGAAGAGGAGGACAGTGGACGAGGTCAGGAAGCGCTGGAATGATAGTAAGAAAACTACCAAGGGAAAAATAGCAGCCAACCGGAAGGCAGCAAATGCGACCGGAGGTGGGAGTCCAGCGCCCCAGCTGGAGCTGGATGAGACAGAGGAAATGGTGGCCCAAGTCATCACTGATGAAACGGTGGTCGGAGTGCCGGGTCAGGACACTGCTGAATGTGAGCAGACACAACCACAGGGTGAGTACCAACCATGGAGTGGGTGGATGGTGGTGGATAGGCACAATGGCACTCATGCTCAAAAAATTGCATTGCAGACCCACAATCACTGTGGAGCAGGTCCCAGATAGCCCTGTGCCTGGTGGCATGGACACAGATCACCTGATTCAAGCCAAAACCTTGCAAGACACATATTCCCATGCACCCAGACTTTGAAATGTGCACCGTAAAGTCAGCCAAACACAGTCCAGGTACAACATCAGATTACAAAATAAGAGCAACATCAATTAGCAAAGTGCCACATCACCTAGAGATGCGGAGGGCTTGCAAAATGCCCACCTTGCATCATCAGAACCCATATCCAATTCAGCAGCACAAGGCAGCATCTCCCAGACGCCCAAATGAGCATGCCGTGTGAATGTGACAGATCACGTGCACCAGTGAGCATGCCAACAACAAGCTCAGCACACCTGCAACATTGCGCATGTGTCTGACTTGTGTGCAAGGTCGTGCATGGCCATCAAGGGTGACTTTGATGGCCATACACAACCTTGCACACAAGCCAAACACATGCGCAAAGTTGCAGGTGTGTTGAGCTTGTTGTTGGCATGCTCACTGGTGCACGTGATCTGTCACAACCTCACGTATTGCCAAGCAATATGCCCCCTTGACCGTCCATGCAATGCAGTTCTGCGTACTGCAAGTGAGAAAGCATCCAGTGAGTCTGCATACTGGCAACACATGCTATCTCCCAAAAAAATGAACATGTAGGCCGATGGCTAAAATAGTCATATGACTAAATGCACACACATTGTGAATACATAGTGACTGCAGCAGGGAGGTCTAAGGCAGTCACGTGTTAATACAAGCGCATGACCCCTGAGAAGCTACCCCTTTGGACATACGTAAGTACAAATGGGAGGTTGATGTAGGGAGCGAGAATCAGGAAAGGGCTTGGGCTGAGATAGTGGAGCGGGCGTGGAAAAGCACCAGCAATGCCTGCTTCCAAATGCACCATTTCCATGTCACACATCGTGCTTACCTCACACCGGCAAAAATAAAAACATATATCAACACTGACTCAGATGAATGCCCGAGGTGTAGGGGTGAAGGGGCAGACTTCCCTCAAATGCACAGGAAGTGCCCACTCCTGGCTACTTACTGGAATGACGTACTTGCACTATTGAAGGTAGTGACGGATAGGGAATTAGATATGGCATTGGGGATATGTATACTGCATTGGTTTCCCCACACAGCTAAAACTAAAATCACCCCCAAGTTCATAGATACGGGACTGGTGGTTGCCAAGAGAGAAATCACGAAGCACTGGAAGGCGAGTGGGCCCCCGAGCTTAGATCGCTGGAAGATAGATTTCATCTAATGTGCGGACTGTGATGGAATGGTTTGGCTACAATTGGCAAAGAGGATGGGGAGTGATGGAGCACCCAAGGCAGCTAGAGCGTGGGGACACCTGGTGGGACGATCAAAAGAACCAGACGCTGAAAGTGATGATGACGCTGACCTGGGAGAGCTGATGACAGGGGAGGCCCCCTCCAGCGCGTAGAAGTAGCCATGTGCCACCATTAGCGATATGCAAGATACGTGAATCCAAAGTGGCAACCTGCACAAGGTTCAATAGTTTACCTTTTTGAGATTACTAATCACGCATTACTAGTGGTTATCGATGAGTGCAGAGTAATGGGGGATGTGACATGCCTGGAGGGAGGGGGTATTGGAATTTAGGGCATGGATAGATTTAGTAGGAATAGTCAAGTTCCTCAATCTGGGACCCATAGAGTATTGGACATAGCTCCCTTTGTTACATGAATCCTATTTTCCAAGGACATTGCGGAAACGTGCCTTAAGGTTGAGCTGAGATCCTCTGTTTGTACAATTGTATATTAAGATCAGTGGAGGGGGACTAGGTCTGTGATTTGGGAGATGTCAATGCCCTGCTTCCTAAAACTTCATCATGTTTAATTTTAATGTTAAAAAAAATTAAAAGGACTAAATGCACACATGCTGCAGACTTTACTCATGGGGCAATGTTATGCAATGAGCAGGGTGGAAACACCTGCAACACCACGGTACATGAACAATGCATATCAGCAATGTGTTTCACAAAGCTGTACTGCTTCACTCGTTGTTGTGACAAACTCACACAACAACAATGTCCCCGTAAAGAAGTATGCCAAACAAAGTATGACCACAAGCAAGGATAGCAATTTTGCAAACAACTAATAAAAAGGCCAAAATGGCACACTCAATCATAAGGTCACATTTCACTCACCCACCCCCAAGTGTACACATCTGTCATACTAAAACAGCATTCCTCCTCTGTCACCATGTGAGTTGGCCATCCCACGATCATGTGCATGTAAACACATATGTTTGGTAAGTCAACTGTGTTAGTGAACAAACATCCAGTAATGTCAAATCATCACACACACGCAAAGCCAGGACTTGAAAATCCTGAACCAGGACAGCATGTATCATCCATGTCATCAGCTGCGTGGCACATACACAAATACACATCACCATGCCATTTGCATCTGTTGTGAGGGTGGCACTGACAAGGCCTGAGCAACATAAACACGCATCTGTAAATCAACGAAAGCAAAATCCTGTAACACACACCAGTAGTGTCCCGTATAGGGCGTGCTGCCGGGCAGTGACGTAGGGCAGGGGAGGGGCAGGGTGGGGTGTAGTAAACACCGGAATACGGATGAATGCAGGTAAGTATACAGTTAAATCCTTCAAACGGATTCATTTGCGCGCACTGCATTGCCAAATGCAATGCAGGGCGCCCAACTACATCCCTCTTATCTTTTTAAATGTCCACTGACATGCATTCATCCATTTTCCGGTGTGTACCACCCCCCACCCTGCCCCTCCACCGCCCCACGTCCCTGCCCAGCAGCATGCCCCATATGGGACACTACTGCCACACACACACCACATGTGGGATCAAAGTTGCGGGTAATGGGTGTTGACACCGTCTGAACAGACAGTAACAACTATTGCAACACATGCTGCACCACACACAGAATGGGTAATCCAACAGAAGTGCAGTAAGCAATACATGCAAGATTGAACATGACTGACAGAATGCACACAAGACAATTCACAATAGCCCTAGCTACATAGATGCACATGTGTCCTACATAGTGCAGCCATGTCGAATAAAGAAAGTAGGCTCTCATTGCCAATGTGCCAAAAGGGTGCCCTCCTCACACATAACTAATCTCACACAAAACACATGCACATGTGCAGTACCCTGCAAAGCTGCAGGTCTGTGAGCCACACTGACAAGGCAAGAGACAGGGCATGATGAATAGCATCCCTGCAGGACAAACATATTTACATGGTGCAGGACATCTCACTGATGTGGCAGAGTGTGGACCACCTCCTCATAGGAGCAGGTCACACTCTGACACATCCTTCTGTACACACAACCCCTGATGTGACCCAGACATCTCATGACCTACTATGCACAAGTGTCACAACTCTGGCCAACACACATAGTCACCACAGCTTACAAAATCTCTGCATTGTACATTCACAGAAGTCAAAGGGTCATTGTCTGAAAGGGACGAGGGGCAGTAAAACCAAAGCAGCAGGTGCCACTATCACACAATGCAGTGCACACACATGAAATATGAAATACCAGCATTTGTAAAGCGCACAGCTACCTCCGGAGAGGTGTCCCGGCGCTGGGGGCCCTCGGGAAGATTAAGCGAGCTATTGCCCAGAGTCACATGGTGCTGGGCTAACCTGCCGCCGGCACCGGGGATCGAACCGTGAACCCCGTGGTCCGGAGTCAAGCACCCTGGCCGCTGCGCCACACCTCTTCCGCTAATACAAATCTGAGTACATCAACATTGACTACTAGGTGCTACGAACTGCATCACTCACACAACTGAACAGAGGACACAACAGGTAGCGCCTGTGTGTAGACACTGTCCTAAAACAAATCTCATATTGGTAAAATGTAACATGGCAATGTACAAGTACAAGCTCACATCTGTGATGCCCTTGAAATAATCAACATCCTGCTAATAATAAGCATCTCATCCAAAACTGTCAGAATGTACAGTCTCCCGCAGTCTGTTTGCAAAGTTAACTAATGCATGCTCCTACATGTAACACACTGTTAAACTGTATCTCCCGTTCCAATTGCAGAGGGAGAGACAACACCTCCTGGACAGCAGAATGACCCACCCCTCACGGTTGACTTGGAGGATTACATCACCATCAACCAGGAGGAATTCCTCCAGATGCTGGACTCCCTTGACACACAATCTACAGGAGCAGGGCAACCCAGCAGCATTGCGCAAACCCCACCCCCTGCACAAACCATCCAGCAGCAGGCACCTCCCACCACAGCTGCCTCCCAGGACCTTGACGACACATATCAGGCCTTTCACCGCCATGTGCTTGAGGTCCAGCGGGAGACGCGTGACCAGGTGCGGTTGGGGTTTGAGAGCCTGGCAGCCAAAATGGACGACATACGTGGGTGTCTGAGTCCCATCAGGGACCACATGCAGAGGATGACAGACATCCACGGCCCGCTCAATGCTCTCCAACGCTCCCTGGATGACATTGCTGTAGTCCTGACACAGAGACTGGATCAACTGTCTCAGCAGGGTGGCTACAGTAGTGTCATCGCAGATTTGTCCAGGATAGCCCGGATAATGGAGAGCAGGGAGCGCAGTGAAGAACAACAGATGGCTGCCACGGCTGAACACCAGCGCAATGTAGCTGGGATCTATCAGGCCCTGCATCTGCTCGTCACCTCAGTGCTGCCCCAAGCCCTGGCGCCAATAGTTGCTGCTGCTGGCGGCTCCACATCCTCAGCTCTGCCCCCTGATGTGTCCGTGCCTCACAGTGCTGCACCCACCATCCACATGTGAGCCACATGCCACATCAGAGGACGAAGATGAGGATGATTCTGCCATTATGATAAGGAGAACACAGAGCAAACATTGACGTCAGAAGGCCGGGCTTATCTTGGTATTCTTCTTACTATCATGCCACAGAACGACCCCTTCCACTGTCTTCCAATGTCACCCAACACTCACCTTGGACCTAGACATGGACTTCCACATCAGCTCTTTTTTGTGACAATGACACTGCAAACTCCGCCTCTTCCCTCTGATCCGTCACTCCCAAAGGACTCTGTCTGCCCCTCTAACGGGCATAGATGCAATGTTGGGTTGAATGGGCAAGTACTGTTCCTGTCTTCCCCCTTTGTACTGTAAATAAATATATCCTATTCACACAGATGCGTGTTTACATGACCAATCAAGCATTGAACTTCGTCAATAATTCATGTCCTGTGAATCCACAAGAAGGTCCACCAAGGGAAATACAAGCTAGGTACATGTGTCACCTGACACGGATAGGCAGTGAGATGAGCCTGTATGTGTAAAATTGCTGTGCCCACCTTGATCAGATACCACAATCTAGCAATATACCAACTTTTAGCCACGTTCATTCATTAGACCGGCATGTGTGAACAAATGTACCAGTCTGTTTCAGGACACAAGTAGTGTCACCCTGAACAATAGCAAACCATAATCTCCTGGCATATCTACTTACACTCAACATGGTGTACAAATCTTGTTGTGATGTTGCGCATTGCATATCACAACCCTAGAAGTTGCACACCAGAATCACATTGATGAGGAGACCTAAGGGCACATGTCTAACATACATATATGGAACAACAAAGTCTGCCTCACTGAAGTGTAGTTCACAATGGTGACTATAGCCAAAGTGCTAAGCGTCAGTCAGCCCCTACCTGTGCACAAACAATGCCTAACAATCTTGGAGCCCTCTTCTGCTGTGCCCACTGTGAGCATATTGGTCAATGTGTCTACGGATGTCTGTCGAACTGCACTTAGCATATAGTCTGATTCTGTGGCTACATTCCAAGGGTGTCATCACAATGAGTCAATGCCAAAAGTAACAGCTGTGACGAGTGCCCATGACACTGTCGGTACAGGGAGCTATGCAACATGTCACCACTTGTGTGCAGCAGAACAGTGTGCATGCAAGCAAACGTCAACTGTGAGCAAAGCATAACTCAACTAATTAGGGCAGTCCGAAAAGGAAGATTGTAGAAGTTAAGTCAGTATACCTTACAGTGCAACTCCCAAATAACATTTGTGAATAACCTCAATAGTAAAGTCATAACTCATTGTCACGTAACTCATGTGATTCACAAACACTGTTGTGCCATGTGACGTTACCAATGGACACACAAATGACCTACATCTTGCATGTCATGGAGATTGAGCTGCCATGCACAGGGACAGGTAAGGCAAAGCAAGCTGATACCCTGGCACCACGCATCAAGTGTGCCAAGGTCTGTGCAATGTATATGGACTCAGAGCCCGGAGCATCTTATATGCATGTGTCATACGCTATATGTGTTACTCGGTGCATACATCCATATTCATGATGGTTAACTGTAGCAACTTCTATGTACTCACAATTCAATGTCCCTACATTGTGTTGTAATTTTGCAACAATGTGCAATACAACCCTGTGCGTCACACTTAAGATGTAGAACGTCACAAAAAAATGTCCCTAGACTAAGCCGTAAACCATACTTTACAATCAGTCAGCCATGCAAGTTCACTGTGCTCACATATATGGTATCCTGACACAATCCATCCTGCTAAGTAACAGGTCATGACCATAGTTACACATTCAATGATTTGGCCATTGACGGCATGAGTTGCATACAATGGAATAAGCCCCACTCCCCCACATCATCCCTGATGTAAGTGCAAACTGACAAAATTAAATAACATTATTTATTGAACAAATATAAAATATTTAAATTCCCTACACTACCACTAAGAACTAATCCTAACACTAAATCTAAACTAACTATTAAAATGTACTTAACTTAACTCCATACCCTAACTATTCCTAAACACGCAAAAACAGTTACCACATCAATACCCCACCCAAAGAAAAATGAAACTTATCCCCAAATACCATAAAAATTGAAGATACAATATATAAACTTAAAAACTAGCACTAACTAGGCCTACCCTAAAACTACTCTGCCTAAAACGAACAAAACATCACAAACACTAGCCAACACTGAAACATAAACATCGTGGCAAGGGAGAAGGAGGGGATGGGGGACAAAATGGGGAGGAATCACTGCAGTCCAAGGTGTGTCCGGATGTCACGCAAGTTCCTGTTGAGGTACAACAATTCTCTCCGAATGTCTATGAGCATGGAATTGTTTGCAGCAAGCATCCTCCTGTCCGTGGCATTAAAAGGCTCCACGTGAGCTGCAGGTGCAGGTGGTATTGGCACCTGTGCGGGTGTGGTCGGAGGGGGAATGACAGGCTGAGACCCCACACTGGGACCAGAGGGTACGGGGAGGGCCTGGCTGCTGGGTTGTCCAACATACTGCATTCCATTTTCCGGCCTTCCTGTCGTTCCGATACCTCCTCGCTGTTAGACCTGGCACCATTGGCGTGGGTCTCCCTTCCATTTTTCGCTGTTGTCTCCTCTGTTTTTACTGGTGTTAGATGCTCTGGGCGCTGTGCCACTGCCATTCAGTGTCACAGCGCGAATGCTCCCTGTGTAAATATGTCTATGTGAATTGGGATATCCCTGATTGGCTTATTTGGTTTACCTGTTAGTCCCTAGTAGTGTGGCCTATGTGTGCTCAGGGCTGGTAAACCAAATGCTGCTGGTGGGCCTGCAGCACTGATGTGTGCCACCCACAGAAGCAGCTTGTAAAGTGTGTCTCAGACCTGCCACTGCAGTGTCTGTGTGCAGTCCAGAACTGCCATCTTGGCTATGAAGTGCACCCACTTCCCAGCCCCTGAACCTTCCCTTGGCATCCTGTAAGTCACCCCTATGGTAGGGTGCATTGTATGTGTAAGGTAGGACATGCCTTGGTGTATGTAGCATGTCCTGGTAGTGAATTACACCCCATTTTGTTTTTCACTACTGTAAGGCTACCTGTTCCTCATAGGCTAGAATGGGCAGTTTGACTATTACATTCTATACTCCTAACTGACCCCAGGGACATGGTAGGAAAACGAATTTAGTATGCCTGAGCTCAGAATATTAAAATACACCTTTTAGTGAAGTTTATTTTTATATTCTGTGTTTGAAAATACCATTTTTAGAAAGTAGGTATTTTCTTGCCTAAGCCTTCCAGTGTGCTCTGCTGTTATGTGTATTGGCTGTCTGGTTTTAGAGGGGCAGGGCAGGCTGAGTCAGACCTGGGTTGAATAGAGAGATCTGCATTTATAGTGTGGGGAGGGGTGGCTCCTTGACCTGAATAGGGCTGTGCCTGGCAAGGTGAATGCTGGCTCCACCTCCCACTGTGTGTCTGCTAGCAGACCCCCTCTTTCTGAAAGGAAGGATGCAGCCTGGAAAACAAAGTGCTCCAGGCCTGAGCAGAACTGGTTCTGGCTAGGGTCAGTGACTGGTAGCTTCTAAGAACAAAGACTTTTGGGGTATAAATATCTGTGCTCAAACCCCTACATTTTTTGTATTGCTTTTGGATCTGGAGAGGAAACTCTGTCCGTGCCACTGGAGGAATCTGCAGGAAGTGACTGTCCCTGTGCTGGTGTGTTGTTTCTTGCACTGGCCTGCAGCAGTGACCACTGGACCTTGAAGAAGAGGAAAAGGAACTTTTGAGAGAACTTTTATTTTTGTTACAGCAATCACCCAAGGGTTAGGAAAAGAGCTAGCCTCCTGCTGGAGTCTCAGGCACATCAGACTCCACCACCAAACTCCTGCTTCCTCCCTGCGAGGATTGCTATCTGCTGATGAGGCTCCTGTGAGTTCCAGGGCCTCTAGTTTGCATCAGAGAAGAAAGTGTTGGAAATCGACGCTAACGCATCTTTGCGAGCCGCTGCAGTCGAGAGCGCTGGGAAAATTATCGCGCTGCTGCCGCCGAGGGCTCGCAACACGAGACCATCGCTGACGCCCCTTTGCGAGCCGCTGCAGCCGAGATGCGCTGGGAAAATCATTGCGCTGCTGTCGCCGCGCACTCGCAACCCCTAAAGAAATCATCGCTTCGAGACATCGCATTGCGGACGCCGTGCGTCCGCCACTTTGATCGCATCGCACCGAATTTCGTCGCTCCCTCGCGGAGCGTCTTGTCGTCGCATCGCAACACAATCGCACAGCGCAACAGGATCGCCGCATCGACTTCTCCCACGCGGCAAGAAAGTCATCGCATCGGCGGTCCAGCGTGCAGAAGTTTGTCGCATCGTCTCCGAACGCATCCCGCAGATCGGCGCATCATCCTCCCTTGCGGCAAGGATTTCATCGCATCGCCGGCCTCGCGTGCCGAGAATCATCGCTACAGCTTATTTGCGACATTTTGTTGGTTTTGCTACTAAACCCAGGTACTTTGTGAAAGAAAGGGTCACAGAGACCACTGCTTTGAACTTGAACCTTATTTTTGCAACCTTTGAACTATTTTTGACAGCCCTTCAACAGCTATCCTATTTTTGACAGTATTGTGGTTTTTACAGTTATTGGTCTTGTGATAAATCTGCCTTTATATAAAGATACTTATTTTTTTATAATAACTACTTGTGTGGTGTCCCTTTGTAGTGTTCCTCACTGTGTTACTGTGTATGGTCATAAATGCTTCACACCCTGCCTCTGAGATAAGCCTACCTGCTCGTGCTACGTTACCACAGGGTTGAGCAGGGGTATTAAAGAGGGTAGCCCTCTCACTCTGACTTAGGAAGAAGGGTCCCTACTTGGACAGTGGCCAGCCATTGCCAACTAGAGACCCCCATTTCTAACATTGGTGGTCAGCGGTGAGGATCTGGACTTGCATTTATGATCGCATACAGTAATTATAGTGTACACTACTAGTGAGTGCAGACCATAACGTACCGCATACATTTTTTGAGAGTTTTTTTTGGATCCTATATTATAATTGATACTGCCGGTGATTTTTCACCCGCACACATTTTCTGAGAGTCTTTGGGATCCTATATTGTGATTGATATTGCCGGTGATTTTTCACCCGCGCCCATTTTTTTAGAGTTTTTTGGATCCCATATTGTAATTGATATTGCTGGTGATTTTTCACCCGCACACATTTCTGAGAGTTTTTGGATCCTATATTGTGATTGATATTGCCGGTGATTTTTCACCCGCTTACGTTTTCTTCTGTCCTTTATTGATATTGCCAGTTATTTCTACAATGGGCAAGCCCAGATCCAATGCCTCAGAGGATCTCTCCTGGGAAGAAGAGAAAATAGAAACCTACAATGCCAAGCAGCTCAAATATTTTTGCAAGCAATTCACAGTCCCTATCACAGGTCTCACTAGAAGGGAGGAGTATTACAAGGTGCTGAAGGCCTGGCTAGAAGCCAGGGATGCCCCTAAGGATATAGGAGAGCTTGTGGAGGTGGGAGAGAATGCAGGAGAGCAGCAGGGCGATGTAGTAGACTTAGTAGGAGATCAAGCCCTTTCCAACCCGGGTTCTAGTGTGTCCGCTAAGGGTCTGTCCCCAGAAGAGCTGGAGGACAGGGAGAGAGATAGGCGGCATAATATGGAGATGGCTAAGCTTAAAATGGATGGTCACCGGGACCTAGAGAACAAGAAGTTAGAAATTGAGATTATGAGAATGAAGCTTGAGCATGAGAGAGTATTGAGGGAGTTAGAGATTAAAGCTAAGAGTATGGAAATCTCCCCCTCTGGTGGCAGCGTACCTGTAGTGCACCCTGAGAGTAGGGTGTATATACCCAAGGAGGTTATTAAAGATTTCCACAAAAGTGAAGATATTGGGCAATGGTTTGCCGCTTATGAATTAGCCATGGTGTCCCACCGGGTCCCTGAGAAGGATTGGGGAGTGGGGCTGTGGGGACGCTTTGTGAGTGAGGGGAGGGATACCTTGTTGGACCTGCCCCCAGAAAGTAGGATGGTTTATGCCCACATGAAGGAAGCATTGATGACCCGCTATGGTTTGACCCCTGAGATGTATAGGCAGAGGTTTAGGGTCTGCAAGAAGCTAGAGGGTACCACGTGGGTTGAATATGTGTCTTTTTTTTGCAGAGCCATGGAACGCTGGGTAAAAGGTAGCAAAGTAGAAACTTTTGCGCAGTTTTATGATTTGATTGCATGGGAGCATTTATCTACTAATTGTTTTCCTGAGCTACGCCAGCACCTAATTGATTGCAAGCTGACTAACCCTAGAAAGCTTGCTGAGGAGGCGGACCGCTGGGTGAGCACCCGGGTCCGCAAGGGTCCAGTGGGAGACTTCGCCAAAGGTGGACAGGGTCCCCAGCAGAGGAGTGGGGGACAAGGGTCAACAGAGGGAGTTCCACCGAGGGCCCCAAAGTAATCCCCCAGGGAACCAAGCAGTGGTGTCCCAGCCCCCCAAGAAAGGAGGACAGGGCCCCCAACAGGTAGGCCTGTTCCCAGGGGGCCCCCACTTGTTACAACTGTGGTCAAGTGGGCCACAGATATTTTGATCCCCAGTGCCCCCAAAGGGGGGCCAGTGCACCACCCCGTGCACCACCCCGCCAGATTGCTAGTGTAGCCCTGGGAGAGGAGGAGATGGGTGCCCAAGAGGGGTGGGATCCCGTAGAGTTGACCCTTGTCTCATTAGGGGACTTTGAGATGGTCCCCAAGCCTGCACTGCCTGCTAACACTAAAAAATACAGGCAGTGGGTGACCATCAATGGCCATAGGGTGGAGGCTCTAAGAGACACAGGGGCCAGTGTAACTGCTGTCAGCTCCCGGTTGGTGTCCAAAGAGCAGGTTGTCCCCCATGCATTCTACCCAGTAGTGTCCGCAGACAACTCAGAGAGCCAATGTGAGGTGGCTCAGGTTCCCTTTGAGTGGGGGTCTCAGGAACTCTTCAGGTAGCTGTGAGGCCCGCCATGCCTGTAGACTGTCTGCTGGGCAATGATTTAGAGGACTCCCTGTGGGCTACGGTGGAGAGGAAGGCTCACTTAGAGATGTTGGGTCTGCCTGAGTGGGCGTGTGCTACCACTCGGTCCATGGCAGCCAAGGAGGGTGTTGAGAAGGATCTGGAGCCTGAGAGTATGGCCCAGATCCCTGCCTTAGAGAGAAGGGGCAGGGGGCACGGGAAGCCGGCCCCCTTGGTTCCCACGGCCCAGGAAGGAGCAGACCCTGAAGGGGATGCCCTGGAGCCTACCGGGGAGCAGATCACCGAACTGGGGGACCTGCCTGAGCTGACCCATTGGCAGCAGGAAGGGGGACCCACCAGGGAGGAATTTTGTGAGCAGCAGAGAGTTTGCCCCTCTCTTGAGGGTATGCGGCGACAGGCTGCAGCCCAGGCAGAAGGTGACATGTCTGGTTCACATCTGATTTATTGGGAGAACAGTCTCCTGTATAGCGAGCCTAAGGTTGCTGAGCCAGGGTCAGCCCGTGTGCTGGTGGTACCCGAGTTCTTCAGAACCTTCCTACTGGGGTTGGCTCATGACATTCCATTGGCAGGACATCTGGGGCAGACCAAGACCTTTGAGAGGCTGGCCGCCCACTTTTATTGGCCCCAGATGCTCAAGAGTTCAGACACTCATTGCAGGACCTGTGAGACTTGCCAGGCAAGTGGGAAGAGTGGGGGAAGATCAAGGCCCCACTCCAGCCCTTTCCAGTTGTGAGTACCCCATTCGAGCGAGTGGGCATTGACATTGTGGGGCCTCTGGACCCCAAGACAGCCATGGGCAACAGGTTCATCCTGGTCTTGGTGGACCATGCCACCCGGTACCCTGAAGCCATCCCGCTCAGGACAGTGACGGCCCCCGTGGTGGGACGTGCACTGATGGGGATTTTCTCCCGTGTGGGATTCCCCAGAGAGGTGGTGTCTGACAGGGGGACCAACTTCATCTCCCAGTACATGAAGTCTCTGTGGAAGGAGTGTGGGGTAACGTATAAGTTCACCACTCCTTACCACCCCAAAGGTAATGGTCTGGTTGAAAGGTTCAACCGGACCTTGAAGGGCATGATCATGGGCCTAGAAGAGCCCCTGAGGCGTAAGTGGGATGTCCTCTTGCCATGCCTGTTGTTTGCCTACCGTGAGGTGCCACAGAAGTCCTTAGGGTTCAGTCCCTTTGAACTCCTCTATGGCCACCCGGTTAGAGGACCTCTGAGTCTGGTTAAGGAAGGCTGGGAGCAATCTCCCAGGAAACCTCCCCAAGATGTATTTAGCTACATGTTGGCCTTCAGGAACCAGACTTGGCGTTTCAGAAAGATTGCTGAGGCAAATCTGGAAGCCAGCCAGGAAGAAATGAAACGTTGGCACGACCAGAATGCCACTCTGGTCGAATTTCAACCTGGTCAGAAGGTTTGGGTACTGGCCCCAGTGGAGCCTTGTGCGCTCCAAGATAAGTGGACCGGTCCATTTGAGGTGGTGGAGCGCAAAAGTCCAGTTACCTACTTGGTGGACTTTCAGTCTCCCAGGAACCCCTTGCGGGTCCTTCATGTGAACCGCCTGAAGCCCCACTTTGAGAGGTCTGAAGTGGGCATGCTTCTTGCCACAGATGATGGGGTTGAGGAGGAGAGTGAGCCTCTCCCTGACCTCCTGTGTGCAGAAGAGAAGGATGGGTCAGTGGAGGGTGTGATCCTCTCCACCACACTGACCCCTGAGCAGCAGAGAGATTGTCACCACCTGTTGGGGCAATTTTCTGATTTGTTCTCCCTGGGACCTGGTGTCACTGATTGGTGCGTCCATGAGGTGGATACCGGGGACAGTTCTCCTGTCAAGCACAAGGCTTACAGGGTGACTGACAGGGTCAGGGCTTGCATTAAGGAGGAGGTCTCCAAAATGTTCGCCCTAGGGGTGGTTGAGTCCTCTAGCAGCCCCTGGTCCAGCCCCGTGGTCTTGGTACCAAAAGCTGCGACGCCTGGTGCCACTCCTGAACTTAGGTTCTGTGTGGACTACCGAGGTCTCAATTCGGTCACCAAGACCGACGCGCACCCCATCCCCAGAGCTGATGAGCTCATAGACCGGTTAGGGGCTGCCCGGTACCTCAGCACGTTTGATCTGACGTCTGGGTACTGGCAGATCGCCTTAACTGATGGGGCAAAGGAGAGGTCAGCATTCTCCACACCAGATGGGCACTACCAGTTCCGTGTGATGCCCTTTGGGATGAAGAATGCCCCTGCCACCTTTCAGAGATTGGTCAACCAGGTGTTGGTTGGGCTGGAGGCTTTCAGTGCTGCCTACCTGGATGACATTGCAGTGTTTAGTTCCTCCTGGGAGGACCACTTGCGCCACCTCTGGGAAGTGTTGATGGCGCTGCGCAGAGCAGGCCTCACAATCAAGGCCAGTAAGTTCCAGATTGGGCAGGGTTCTGTGGTGTACTTGGGACACCAGGTGGGGAGCGGCCAGGTGGCGCCCCTGCAGCCCAAGATTGAAACCATCCTGGCTTGGGAGCCCCCAAGGACCCAGACCCAGGTGAGGGCCTTCTTAGGACTCACGGGTTATTACAGGAGGTTTGTCAAGGGGTATGGCAACATTGTTGCACCCTTGACTGAGCTGACTTCCAAGAAGCGGCCAAAGATTGTGAACTGGACTGACACCTGTCAGAAAGCCTTTGATGCCCTCAAAACTGCTATGTGTACAGCACCCGTACTCCAGGCGCCCAATTTTGCTAAGGAATTTGTTGTCCAGACAGACGCTTCAGAGCATGGGGTGGGGGCTGTTCTGTCACAGATAAATGAGGAGGGACTAGACCAACCTGTAGCCTTCATCAGTAGGAGGTTACTTCCACGGGAACAGAGGTGGAGTGCAATTGAGCGTGAGGCATTTGCTGTGGTCTGGGCACTGAAGAAGCTGAGACCATACCTGTTTGGGACTCACTTCCGGGTTCAGACAGACCACAGGCCCCTCAGATGGTTGATGCAGATGAGGGGTGAGAATCCCAAGTTGTTGAGGTGGTCCATTTCCCTACAGGGTATGGACTTCACGGTGGAACACCGCCCTGGTACAGAACACGCCAATGCTGATGGTCTGTCCAGATTTTTCCGCCTTAGCGATGAGAACTTCCAAGGGGATGGGTAGTTCTCCCCACATTTCAGCTGGAGGGGACGTGTGTTAGACCTGGCACCATTGGCGTGGGTCTCCCTTCCATTTTTCACTGTTGTCTCCTCTGTTTTTACTGGTGTTAGATGCTCTGGGCGCTGTGCCACTGCCATTCAGTGTCACAGCGCGAATGCTCCCTGTGTAAATATGTCTATGTGAATTGGTATATCCCTGATTGGCTTATTTGGTTTACCTGTTAGTCCCTAGTAGTGTGGCCTATGTGTGCCCAGGGCTGGTAAACCAAATGCTGCTGGTGGGCCTGCAGCACTGATGTGTGCCACCCACAGAAGCAGCTTGTAAAGTGTGTCTCAGACCTGCCACTGCAGTGTCTGTGTGCAGTCCAGAACTGCCATCTTGGCTGTGAAGTGCACCCACTTCCCAGCCCCTGAACCTTCCCTTGGCATCCTGTAAGTCACCCCTATGGTAGGGTGCATTGTATGTGTAAGGTAGGACATGCCTTGGTGTATGTAGCATGTCCTGGTAGTGAATTACACCCCATTTTGTTTTTCACTACTGTAAGGCTACCTGTTCCTCATAGGCTAGAATGGGCAGTTTGACTATTACATTCTATAGTCCTAACTGACCCCAGGGACATGGTAGAAAAACGAATTTAGTATGCCTGAGCTCAGAATATTAAAATACATCTTTTAGTGAAGTTTATTTTTATATTCTGTGTTTGAAAATACCACTTTTAGAAAGTAGGTATTTTCTTGCCTAAGCCTTCCAGTGTGCTCTGCTGTTATGTGTATTGGCTGTCTGGTTTTAGAGGGGCAGGGCAGGCTGAGTCAGACCTGGGTTGAATAGAGAGATCTGCATTTAGAGTGTGGGGAGGGGTGGCTCCTTGACCTGAATAGGGCTGTGCCTGGCAAGGTGAATGCTGGCTCCACCTCCCACTGTGTGTCTGCTAGCAGACCCCTCTTTCTGAAAGGAAGGATGCAGCCTGGAAAACAAAGTGCTCCAGGCCTGAGCAGAACTGGTTCTGGCTAGGTTCAGTGACTGGTAGCTTCTAAGAACAAAGACTTTTGGGGTATAAATATCTGTGCTCAAACCCCTACATTTTTTGTATTGCTTTTGGATCTGGAGAGGAAACTCTGTCCGTGCCACTGGAGGAATCTGCAGGAAGTGACTGTCCCTGTGCTGGTGTGTTGTTTCTTGCACTGGCCTGCAGCAGTGACCACTGGACCTTGAAGAAGAGGAAAAGGAACTTTTGAGAGAACTTTTATTTTTGTTACAGCAATCACCCAAGGGCTAGGAAAAGAGCTAGCCTCCTGCTGGAGTCTCAGGCACATCAGACTCCACCACCAACCTCCTGCTTCCTCCCTGCGAGGATTGCTAACTGCTGATGAGGCTCCTGTGAGTTCCAGGGCCTCTAGTTTGCATCAGAGAAGAAAGTGTTGGAAATCGACGCTAACGCATCTTTGCGAGCCGCTGCAGTCGAGAACGCTGGGAAAATCATCGCGCTGCTGCCGCCGAGGGCTCGCAACACGAGACCATCGCTGACGCCCCTTTGCGAGCCGCTGCAGCCGAGACGCGCTGGGAAAATCATTGCGCTGCTGTCGCCGCGCACTCGCAACCCCTAAAGAAATCATCGCTTCGAGACATCGCATTGCGGACGCCGTGCGTCTGCCACTTTGATCGCATCGCACCGAATTTCGTCGCTCCCTCGCGGATCGTCTTGTCGTCGCATCGCAACACGATCGCACAGCGCAACAGGATCGCTGCATTGACTTCTCCCACGCGGCAAGAAAGTCATCGCATCGGCGGTCCAGCGTGCAGAAGTTTGTCGCATCGTCTCCGCACGCATCCCGCAGATCGGCGCATCATCCTCCCTTGCGGCAAGGATTTCATCGCATCGCCGGCCTCGCGTGCCGAGAATCATCGCTACAGCTTATTTGCGACATTTTGTTGGTTTTGCTACTAAACCCAGGTACTTTGTGAAAGAAAGGGTCGCAGAGACCACTGCTTTGAACTTGAACCTTATTTTTGCAACCTTTGAACTATTTTTGACAGCCCTTCAACAGCTATCCTATTTTTGACAGTATTGTGGTTTTTACAGTTATTGGTCTTGTGATAAATCTGCCTTTATATAAAGATACTTTTATTTTATAATAACTACTTGTGTGGTGTCCCTTTGTAGTGTTCCTCACTGTGTTACTGTGTATGGTCATAAATGCTTCACACCCTGCCTCTGAGATAAGCCTACCTGCTCGTGCTACGTTACCACAGGGTTGAGCAGGGGTATTAAAGAGGGTAGCCCTCTCACTCTGACTTAGGAAGAAGGGTCCCTACTTGGACAGTGGCCTGCCATTGCCAACTAGAGACCCCTATTTCTAACACTCGCCATCTGTCGGAAACCTCTGGCAACCTTCTTTACATGAAGGTACCGGTCCTTGGCCACCTGGAAGGCATGTTGCTCCGCAGGTGTCATGTTGTCTGTAACATATAATAAATGTCAATTCCAGTACTTCAGAACATGTTAATGTTCACCATTAAATCGTTAATCAAAGATTAAATCAACATGTGAGCCAACACACCAGTGTAACTATGTGAAGTCAGAGACGGACGTGGTCAACCAAATATTTAAGTATGAATGATTCACTACATGCTGTGGAGACTGACATGACAGTGCATGTCATGGAACATGTACTGTCACTACAAAATGAGACTGACACGGTCAAAACATGGCACCATTGGACACCCTGACTGCGGTTGACATGTACAAATGCCTGGAGGAGGGAGGCATTAGCCCTCCGTGTACAGAACCACCCTCATCCTGTCCTGTGACACACTGCTGCATCTAATGCACAATGCACATGTGCACCCCTGTCTGTCCAACAGCAACTGTGTGCAGGTCATCAAGTCCGCACCAAAACAGCCAGTCTTGCACAAGATTGCAAGGGTGTCTGTGTGCAGGTGTGCTTGTCAATCTATTGTAATGTCACACTACATGCACAGGAACAAGACTGGGACAGCCCTACTCACACTTCCAATCGTGCAGCACACATGGGAACATGTTTGGTGTATGACTGCTTACATTGACGGGATGCGTTGTCCCTCACTCCACCATTACTATACAATTCCTGATGTTCTGCCACTGAGAGGGGGAGACATCATTTCACCCAAATTGTCACACATGCATGTCTTGTGACCGCTGACCTCACTCCGTAGTGAATAAGAGCACGCATGCCTTTACAACAAAGACTGTTCCAATGCATTCAACATTATAACTGCACCCTGGGGTCATGTGCGTCGTGTCATTGTCATGGCTAATGTTTACACACAGATAGTGTCGTTGAGCCCTGCATTGTGAAATATATGGGAGTCCAAATAATGCATACCTCAAGCGTGTGTTGGAAATGTGTGTGGAGTAATGTCACCAATTGTGACAGAGGAGTATGTACACATGATCCATAGTCAAGCATGGAATGTCCCCACGGACACAGCCTGCCAACACCAATGCAGTGCACAAAGATGCAATTGCAGTTAACATGCACATCTTTGATATGTGTTTGTGTAATGTGCCATTGATATGTTTTACTCTCAGCTACACACTGCCACTTCAGTGAAGCTGCTATGCAGCATACATAAGAAAGCACTGTTCAAACATGTCTCTGAGCTTGCACCCCCTGAAAAGCACTGCCTCCTTGTGCACAACTTAACACCCACTGCACGCACCTTTTACGATAAACACAGCATGTAAGTGTGCCTTATTGACAAGGCAGCGTAACTCTACATCGACAATAAGCCAATGACCCGATTGACAACACCACTTCAGTGGAAGTGACGCAGTGGAGGCATTTGGGTATTAAAATTATGCCCCTCAATTGGAATGGGTATCACTGACTGTTGATGGGGAAACTCACATCTGTGAAACAGATGCATTGCCCCACCTTCACCTACCAATTTGGACACTAATCTGACTTACACAATGCATCTTCACATTGTGGGTAAGGTACATGCGATACACACCCATACTGCTTATCAACAAAGTGTAGCATTTGTAACAGACATCCATGGTACTGCAACAGGACACTATATTATGTCCATACTCACCAGTGGCGTGTGGGTCCCTGAATCTGTCAATGTCCCCCTGTGTTATAGGCTGACGACCATCTGTGAGACAACAAAAGTTAACATGTGTTGTTACCAGACGTAAACAAACAGCACCTATTCATGATGAAATTCATTACAGTAACTGATGATGCAACATAACTGTGGTGTTGCCTTTCATGTTGGCCACATGACTGTGACTACTTAGACTGCCATTCACGCAGGACCTGTGAATGCAGAGGCGGACCACACAATACATTACTGCTGGCAGACATGCACATATGAGTTGTGTGACACAATGTCAAGGCCCCATTACTACACGGACATGGGATTAAACTTGCTCTGTGTACAATTGCATCTCTGCAGATTTCAACGGGCAGTTACCCAGAGATATTTGGGGTATGACACTCTGGAGATGTCCCATTTGCGTTGTGTCTTTTTGACCTCTCCAATTCATACTCA
Source organism: Calotriton arnoldi (assembly GCA_963921515.1). NCBI lineage: Eukaryota > Metazoa > Chordata > Amphibia > Caudata > Salamandridae > Calotriton > Calotriton arnoldi. Next base: position 292,297 of record CAWUFW010013436.1, read on the forward strand.
CACATAAACCATGTACAGGGGCAGCATAGCTACGGTTCCACAAGTATGTATGACTGCTATTTTTACACTACATTCTGGCCAGCACACAGCTCACACGCACAATGGCTTGGCTTGTACATGTACAGTCACCCTTACTGTACACAAACATACATTAATCAGCACGCCGGTTTGGCACAAGTGTGCCAGCTTTGGCACCACATTGTTAAGTGTTGATCCAGCGCAGTGGGTCACCCAAAATAGCCCCCTATGCTTGTCGGCATGGTGCAGCGTTGTGCCTCTGATGTGACCACATCATGTGTAAACACATTGCACCTCACACCTCACTCATCAAATGTACTGGAATTGGACCCCTCCTTCATGACATCCGCTGCAGGGACAGACTAGCAAGGCCACTGACTAACTGTCAGTGAAATTGCTCTGCCAGCCTCGCAGCTCCACCATTCAATGAGGCCTCCCCCAAACACATGCACTCTCTGTAGTGTGCGTTTGAAGCCCTCCTCCACACGCAGGTTCACCTGTGCATCAACCCTGGTGGTCAATTGGAGCTCTGACTCACGCATTCGGCTCCATCATTCACTCTTATCAACTTGTTACTTCACTTATTTCCACACTCATACCTAATCTATTGTTTGTCAGTATCCGGCTTCCTGATGCGTACTCTGTATTCCCTCTCTACCGACTTTTCATCCTTCCACGCCCCTGTCTCTGCTACCGCTGCTGCCCCCGTGGACCTCTCGCAAACTCCGTCACCAACATCATCTCCCCGCATGCCATTGCGTCCCCCAACTACAACACACTGGGAGTCCTCAACTTCCACCTCGACAGACCACATTGCTCCCCATCTTCAGACATAGACTTATGAAAATGGGTTGACCACATACACACACCGTGATGGACTTGAACATGCACACACCCCCACGTGCCTTGCGACCCTTACAAATGAGTAGACCCTCACAATAAGCATATGCTTGATGGAATGTGTCCCACAGGTGACCTACATTACAATGTGGGCTTTACAGCGCAACATGTTTTCTACCCGGTCATCACAACAGAAATTGATAATACAACTTGCGCTGGATTGCGCTCTACAATAAGGGATATTAGGATTGAGTATTCCGACACCTTCCCTTCTGTTGCAAACACTGTAGTGGGGAGACTAAATCATGCAATTCAAGAGTCCAGTGCATCATGCGCATGTCTTTTTGACGACTTTCATTGTATTAACCAAGTTGCAACAGTATCACGGTGTTAAGACAACATTATGACATCATACCTTCATGTCCCACACGTCAATTGTCAATGAACGTAACAGTATTCAGGGTTAAAATAGTGTTTGTACTTACCACCCTGTATGCCAGTCATTACTCCGGTGAAGTCAAGGATGTCGGCCTCACGTGCCAGCATGTCCTGCCAGCGGTGCTTCCACTGGCGCACGTTCCTGTCCACTTCAAAGCAACGGAGCATCTGCACCCGCACACGCTCCCAACGCACCTTCCGCACTGCCACGCTGTACCCTTGCAGGATACGTCCACCCCTCTCCAACATCAATGGCAGAATAAATTTTACCAGCCGAAAAAAGGAAGCCACCCAATGCCCCGTCAGACATCCTCCCCGACCTGCCCACAGCCGGCATCTCCCTGCACACCAGTAACCCCTCAACCCAAAGAATGATAACCCTCTAAAACCACTGAAGTGAAATACACCAAAACAAACACACAACAAGACTCAGGACAGGAGACAGTAAAACAATTTAAAACAATTTAAAATGAGTTAACAGACGCTTTTCACAGGACACAGGACACAGCAACACTCTCACAATCTCACACCAACAGCACAAACCACCAGACACCTCCTTCAATCTGAGCAATAACCAGCAATGTGCTTAGAACAGAAAGTGAAAGTGAAAGACACTCCTCTGGTAGACAGGAAGCATGCATACATCACTTCCTGTGTGTTTGCGGCCCGTTTTTTAGTATGCGATGATTATTTGCACGCAAATAGCTCGCTAATGTGCTCATGTTGTAAGTGAATTGTGTATGCGGCCCGTTTTTGGGAATGCGATGTTAATCTGCACGCAAACAGCTTGCTAATCGGCTAGTTGTGACTATGTTGTGTATGCGGGCAGTTTCTGGGAATGCGATGTTAATCTGCACGCAAATAGCTCGCTAATCGGCTAGTTGTGACTATGTTGTGTATGAGTGCAGTTTCTGGGAATGCGATGTTAATCTGCACGCAAATGGCTCGCAAATGTGCTGATGTCGGAACAAAATTGTGTATGCGTGCCGTTTTGGGAGATGCGATGTAAATCTGCACGCACTTAGGCCGCAAATAGGCTTAGGTTGGTACTGTATTGTACAGTGGGTGTGTCTAGCGATGTTTTTTACATGGCACATGTAAAGTTAGACATTGCGTTTGCGTGTAGATTTTACGGCAAGACCAATTTCAAACATAGATGGACAGTCAGAGGAAATGTCTTCTCAAAGCCATTGAATACAAGCTGAAGATTCTTTCGCACAATGAGGACAGCCTACATTTTAGATTTCAAGACAGGTGACAGACTAAGGGGCATATCATCAAGGCCCGGCGATCAATATCGCAAAGCGCGCTTAGCGCTTGCATATTTATCGCTGGCTAACTCTGGAATTTATCGCCCGGTTAGCGCGTTATCAACAACGCGCATCGCCGAGGCGATACAAATTCCAGAGTTAGCTGCCAAATGTGCGTATATCGCTGGAAATCCAGCGATAATCGCACAACGATTGGCGATACGTTGTTGATAGGGCAGGGCAGACTTAGCCATTATATCCACCTTCCATTGGATATAATGGCTAAGTCAGCCTGAAAGCAGGCGTAAGGAAGGTAGCGATAACCACGGTTAGCGCTACTTTTCTTATCGCTCTGCAGGTTAGCGTTCACATTGTTGATAGGAGAAATGTCGGTTGGCGACATTTCTCAAGTTGTTTTGGCGAGGAACGCCCACTTTGCATCTCATTAGAGATGCAAAGCTGGGCGTTAAGGGATGGGGCGCTATGGCAAGGATTCACGCGATAGCGTGACCTTGTTAATAGTGCGTATTACATTATCGCCGCTTTTGGCCCGAAAACGGACGCTAGAGCAGCGATAATGTTATCTCGGGGCCTTGATGATATGCCCCTTAATGTCACGTAACATGACTCATCACCAGATCACTAGCAATTTGCACATACAATCATTGAATTGATGATGTGAATTGTAAGTGCACTACTCACCTGTGGTGGTCGGAAGGCAATGAGGGTGTGCACAGATCAATCAGTCCATGAGGGGGGTAATTAAGTGCACAACTCACCCGTGAAGTTCACAAGGCGCTGGGGGGAGTAAGTGTGCAGCTCCGTCTCAGGCAAATTGCCATGTCTTGTTGTCCCTCCTGAGAGCATGCAGGGTGGTAGAGCATTTGATGTTGACTGTCATCTTGTTCCAGGATTTGCCAGCGACGTAGGAGAATGCTCTTCCTCCCACTCTGGATTAGCGGGTCTGGGGTGAGTCTGCGTGGCCAAGGTTTGCTGAGCGTCATTTCCTCTTGGGGAGGTTGAAGGTGACTCTCTTGTTGATGTATTTGTGTCTGATGATGAGGTGGAGTGATTTGTATGTGTGTGTGAGTGGTTTTTAGTTGACTCTTATCTCGAGGTTGATCCAGTGGAGGTTTTGTATGTTCTGTCTTTTGTGTTTGTGATGTGGGGTTGTGATGACGGGTATGTCTGCGCCCTTCAGGATGTTTTTGTGCTTGTGTAGTAGTGTTTTGTTGATTCCTGAGTTGAGGGCGTTGCCGTAGTCCAGTCTGCTGGTGATAAATGCGTGGTTTTGGTTTTTGATGCATTTGGGGTTTGTACATTTGGATGTATTGCGTAGGATCCGTAGGCAGTTCTGGCTGTTCAAGGCTATGGAGTTGATCTGGAAGGTCATGGTGACGGAAGAGTCGTGGATGATGCCGTGGTTGCGTGTGTGGTCTGTCGGTGATGGCAGGCTTACGTGGGCGGAGAGCCACAAGGTGTTGTCCCATGCGGATGTGGATGGCCTGAGGATGAGGATGTCAGTCTTCTCTGAGTTGAGCTTTAGGCAGATGTATTTCATCCAATCTGCACTTTCCAACATTCATTCCTGGGAGCAGAGTTTGTAGTATTTTCTGATCTTCGTGAGGGAGTGGATGAGCTGTGTGTTGTCTGCGTAGGAGACTATGCTGAGCCCATGCTGTCTGACGATGAAGGTGAGCGTGTCCATGTAGTTGTGGTAAATTGTGGGGCTTAGGGACGATCCTTGGGGTACTCCGCAGTTGATCTCTGTGGGTTCATGGATGAAGGGGGGAGTCTGATCCTGTGGTTTATTACGGAGAGGAAGGAGTGGATCCAGGAGAGGGCGGTTCCTCGTATCCCGGTGTCGTGGATTCTGGCGAATGTGGTGCGTTGTGAGACGGGGTTGAAGGCTGCAGAGAAGTGTTATAGGATGTGTTCCGCTAGTTGACCATGGTCAAGTGGCATGCGTATGTCGTTGTTGGTGGTGAGGTGTGCGATGTTGGTGCTGTGCTTGCTGCCGTACCCAGACTGAGAGGGGGCCCTGATGGATTTTTCTTCAGTGAAGGCACTCATCTGCGGCTTTATGTGTCTCTTGGTGACTTTGTCCGCAAAGGGTAGGAAGGAGATGGTCCAATAGTTCTTCAGGTCTGTCGGGTGAATCCGCCGATACGCAGATTTGTTCGACAATGAGATAGGTCTTGATGTGCTTCATGAAGGTGTTCAGGGATGGTGCGCATGTGGGGTCTGCTGATGGCTCATTCATGGTCTTGGGGGCAAGGTGAGTTTATTTCATTTTATTTGACCCCCATTTCACGCCCAATATTCATATTTGACCCCCATTTCACACCCATTTTTGATATTTGACCCCCTTTTCACGCCCAATTTTCATATTTGACCCCCATTTCACACCCATTTTTGATATTTGACCCCCTTTTCACGCCCAATTTTCATATTTGAGCCCCATTTCACACCCATTTTTCATATTTGAGACCCATTTCACGCCCAATATTCATATTTGACCCCCATTTCACACCCATTTGTGATATTTGACCCCTTTTCACGCCCAATTTTCATATTTGACCCCCATTTCACACCCATTTTTGATATTTGACCCCCTTTTCACACCCAATTTCCATATTTGAGCCCCATTTCACAACATTGTAATGATATTTTCACACAGACTGCACATTCATTATCATTGTTTCCCCCATACGCACACATACATTTCAAGATTTAAGACAGAGTACAACCTGTAAATCATGATTTACGTACAGTATGACACACTAATTGGTAATTGTGTGCCACAATTTACACCTTGTAAAGTCAAGTTGTGCACAATTGACACACTATGGCAACTCTGTAATGAGGTGACATGCACGCCATTGTTTGACTTTTGTGGTCATAATAGCTAATTTTGAACAATGTTAACGTTTCATTTGGGATATACTTATGCAGGAGAGTGATTTGCAGACGGGGTATATGTGTTAAGTTTGTTTATTGTCACAAACAGTTGTTGTGGTAATGTTCCCAAGACATGTCTCTGTTGTAGTCAGTCACAACGTGATGTGCTCAAGTGAAGTAATTGTTTATTATCCTGTCCCTTCGGGCAATTCCTGCTGCAGTGGCTGTGGGGTGTGGTCCACCTCGGTGATCTTCCTCATCATCCTGGTCATCGTCCGGTGCTGCAGGGACTTGGATCCAGGGGGCCTTGGTGCGCACACATATGTTGTGCAATACACAACATGCTAGTATGATTTTGTTTACCATTTCAGGGCTGTACAGAAGTTTGCCACCTGTGATATCCAGGCAACGGAAACGTGACTTCAGCACGCCAAATGTGCGCTCAACGATGCCACGGGTGCGTCTATGTGCAGAATTGTACTGCCTCTGTGCCTGGGTGGTGGGGTTTCGTATGGGTGTCATCATCCACGGGCAGAGAGCATATCCTTGATCGCCTGTCACAAGTAAGAGGGAGATGTGTCCATTTATTCATTATGCATACTGTGTTGGCAGTGTTGACAGAGGCATTGTACATTTCTTATTTTAGCGATGTTTTGATTTGGGTTGGCCATGTGTTGCTTCTGGCTATTTAGCAGCATCAATGCTAAGTACATTGCCTCAGTGTTGATGCTACAAATGGCCATTTTGCTGGTGTGTGCTGCAAGGTAGCATCCTACCATCTAGCGATGGCACTAATCAGCACTCCTCGCAGTCAACGCCATGTGAATGTTCTAATGACATGGGCCACGCCTGACACAGCTCACATTCCGATCTGCGTCTGGTGCTGACGACAGACCTGTGACACCACACAACACATGCAATTGAATATCCAGAGCTTACACAAAGCAACAGACAGCAGACCCCTCGCTTGCAGGGTCCACTGAGGGCATTGACGGTTTGCACACGCCATCTACAGCATCACATGTCACAACGTTAACTTCATGGACAACATCCTCTGTCGCAAGCAGAGCCTCAAACTCACATACCACACATACTCAAGGTCAATTGCACTCTGTGAATTGTTTTACAACATCTGATTGTCCATACACTTCGCCACACTGATACACATGGCAGGGCACACATTTGCACACTTCTTGTAATTTGATATGTTTTTGCAGTTGCCAATACATATTCTACACACATGTTGTGACCACGGACACATCCACTTACTCATTGTGCAACCACATGACACACCATATCACAGATGGGACAATGAGACTTTTGTGTAGCTGGGTTAGAGATGAGATGCTACACACCACCATCAACAGCAGCACCAACAACACTGCAGTCAACACCGATGGCGCAAGATAGTTATTTCAGGACACATTTCTCCACCTGCGCATACACATTTGCCACACTGTGCAACTCCAACATTCCACATGCATTGATACAAGCCTGGTCACTCCACAGCTCTGAGTTGACACACTGATGAGACATGGGGAGTACTTGTGCGACATTTAGTCAACCATCATGTGTCACCAGCAACAAGGACACCAACATTATGTTCATCCTCACCAATTCACCAACACACCAGACTGGGATGCCAGTGAGGTTAACTTTGATTTGCGACATGGATGTTCAGAAGCTGGTGGGTACTGTACGCAGAGGAGCATGGAGATCTCATGCTCGTACACAATACATCAGCATGTGACACCAGGTGGTGTGCCAATGCCTTTGCAGCCCCCCCTATCGGTACCTAGGCAACGTATTTGAATCCTCCTTCTTGATGGGACGACATTCTTGTGGATTTTGTGCATGTGGTGTGTCCAGTTGGTACTTACCGACAAGCAATGAATTTCCATATATGCGATTCTGGAAGCGCTGGTTTATGACGCAGTGTCGGTAGATGAATGCATCGTGCACACTCCCTGGAAATTTGGCAATGACATTTGTGAACAGTCCACGGTGATCCACTATTGCCTGCACATTCATTGAATACGTGTGCTTTCTGTTGCGGTATATGTGTGCGCTGTCCGCAGGCGGCACAAATGATACATGTGTGCAGTCAATTGCACCCAACACCTGCGGGAAGCCAGCGATGGCATAGAATCCTTGCTTGATAGCAATCTGCTCCTGCATGGTGTTGGGGAAGTGAAGGTGCTGGGGAATCAGGCTGAGTATACCATCCAAGACAGTGGGGAGGAAGCCTGAGAAGGCTGCCTGTGATACTCCACCAACTCTGGCTGTTGTTGGTTGGAATGTCCCAGAGGCCAAGAAGTGCAGCACAGCAAGCAGTTTGGTCTGCGGGGGATGTTTGTTCTCCGCTGTGTTGGTGGCGTCAGCCTGTGGGCAATGAGGGTCAGGATATGCTGGATAGATGTCCTTTTGAGCCTGTAGTGGGCTATGACATCCTCTGGCTTTAAATCAGCAAGGCAGACACGTCTGCGCAGTGCCCGCTGTCTTCTTTGTCGCTGCCTCAGTGGGGGTGGTCCTGGGGGGTTGCATTGGCGGTGGTTGTTGTTGCCTTCGTGGGACTCCAATCTGCATGATGACTACCTCCATGGCTTCTGTGGCTGTTCTGAGGGAGCTCTGGCCTAGTCTCCCTTATATATGTCCACTTATCTGCAATTTAAGTCAGGTTTGTATCAGGTGTTAAAAACTGGAGCTAACGTGGGTTAGCACGAATTTTTTTGTAGCTACGCGGTTCGGCGATAGCATTGTTAATAGTGCGAAGCTGTGTTAGCGACATTTTTCAGTGAATTTTAGTCAGGAACGCCTACTTTGCATCTCATTAGCGGAGAATATCGCTGGCGTGCAAGGCGATAACATTTCTGGGTACTATCGCGGGAAACTAGCGCTAATAGGGGTTAGCGACGCATTGTTGATAGGGCGTTGGGATTATCGCCGCTTTATCGCCTAAAAGTGACGCTAACGCGGCGATAAAGCCCTTGATAATATGCCCCTGAGTGAGGCAGGTCTGCACTGCAGCCCTCACCTTTGGCAATGCCAGCTTTCCTGACCAATTGCAGACAGGGGTTCAGATTTAGCAGATGAGACCTCCAGGCTTCTGAGGGCCCCCCGCTTTTGCAGCAATGCAGCTTCACTCTCTCACACATTGGCAGCAGCAGCGCCTGGCTTTCGAGCCATTGGCAGACTAGCAGTTGTCACAGTGGTACTTGATCTTTAAAAGTCTTAATATGTCTCACACAAGAACTATGCAGAGAGACTAGGAGACCAGTTCAGACCATGGGCCATTCTTGTCTTTGCTCTGTGGGATAGTTAGCTTCTTCTTAGTGCTCAGGTATTACACTGGGCTTCTCCTCCTGGACAATCTCTCCTCCTACAGGGCCAGGCATGGTCCTTCCATCTCCCAGGAAGCAAGACGCACTCTAAGCAGACCAGGCAGACCATCAGCTCTTCTAGCAGAACATGAGGACATCATGTAGCATCCCCTCACCTCTGCGAGACTGATTGTAAGGCAGACTTCAGCATGGGTTGCACAAAAGCTGTTTAAGTACTCTGTGGAGCAACACCTTCCTTGGTCAAGAAGAAATTGGGAAGAGAACAAAATTAAGTGGTTTGCTTCCCACTTTTGTGCACATTTTCCAGACATGGGATATGGATCCACTGACTACAACTTTAGAACTGTTTTGGGTTGGTTCTGTTTCAAATGTAATTTTTAGGTGGCTCCACAGACAAAGCTGTTGTGCATAGTGATGCCTCTCACGGTAGGTATCAGTGGGGCTGGCTCAAAATAGGAGTATCCAAAACATGGGTACAATGAAGTGTGAGATCTCTGCACTAGGCTTCCTGCAGCAATAACCACAGACAGACAAATGACCAGGCCCTGCCTACAAATGTCCTCAACTGGAGCAACAGAAACCCTCACCACTACCATCTACCAAATAGTAGTGCTCAGGAAGAGGTAATCAGCAGCTCTTTGCTAACAAGGACATCTTGAATTTCTAAAGGTAGTCCTGTCTCCATTCTCCCTCTCTTCAGTGTCTGGGTCTTCACCCTCCAGCCACAGGAAAGCAGGCAACATACTTATGGGAAAGCTGTTCTCATGCTCCCTCTATTGCCATGTTGAAAAATTGGTATTCAAAACGGAGACCAATGGCCTCAGTACTCAGAGTCCTGTAACACACAAAGTTCTACTACCATACACGTGCTACACACTTACTTACACACTCGACATGCCCACAAGATGAGCCGGTAGGCTCGCCTCTCTTGACAGAGAGAAAAAGATGGGTCACACAACGGATTCACAAAACATAGTAGGCTGCCAACACCACTTTATGTGATGCACCCAAGGCATTGGCAGTAGCCTGTGAACACAATGAGAGCATGCTTTGTGCACCCCTCCAGGTTACAGAACAGAATATATACATTGTATTACCATGGACTGGCCTGGGCCTCTGCGCACATGCTAGAACAGTGTGATGCCAGGGACAAAATTAAATTCAGTATACCAATTTCACATGCAGTTGGGCATTCATCTCAGGTTACACACCTGTTTAGCTTGCAGGGGAAAGTTCTGTGCCAACAGCATTAAATTTAGCAGGATTGGATACAATAGGGCAGAAACCTTATCTATATAAAAAATATAGAAAATTCCCAATGCACATTGATGTCATCTTGCATGTTACCATTTGGTATACTTTATCACCTACACGTAGAGAAGACTGAAGAACGTATGTGCAAACATTCCTAGGCACGGCTAGGCACAATTTGTGGGAGAAGAAATATTTTAACACATGTAACTATGATTCTTCAGTATTGGTATATTTCATAGATTCACATGCTTGAATCATTCCCTGTCATCAAGCTGGTAGTCCCATGTTAACTTTTCAATAAATATACAATTCATCAGTATTCCTGGAGGGCCTGAAAAGTTTGTATTTAATAGCCACACCCCCTCATTGAAAATGACCCAAAAGTAATTAAGTCTGTTTAAGGCAAAATGAACTCCACCCCCTCCTGAAGCCACCATCCTTCAGACTTCAATATCACATGAGTGAAATGATATAAAAATTGTGGGCTCCTGATCTGTGAGGAGGGAGGGTTGCATATAAATCTATGAAAGACACTAACAATGGAGAAATTTAGTTACAGGTAAGTAACCTTTTTCATATCCAGCAAGAAAACTTTCATATATTCATATGCCTGAATTAGAAGAGCAAGCTGTATACCAACTTATACTTATAATTTCGTAAAAGATGGCAGGAAAAATAGAGTTAAAGGCTTACCTTACTGAAAAAGGTTGCAAAGTCCTGGCTATCCCACTGCCAACTCAATTATCTAGGCAGCAGTGCTTCATGAATGTGCTACAGCATTTCCACGTGGCTTCTTTGTAGATTCCCACTAGAGGCAATAGCACTTAGGTAATGAAGTTTGGATTAGTCTTTAGACTCACCTTGTTGAGGTCAAGCAGTATCACAGGCATCTAATTCAGTTTCACCCTGTGGGCTTTCCATCCACTCTGCCAAAACCATTTTTAATTCCCTCCACACTAGTGGTTAGCACACTGGTGGGTGCACTCTAAACAGTCCTTCGAGAAACTCATTTATAAACCTATATGAGAATTACAATGGTTTGGTTGGAAAGCATCAACATCAATAGCTTACTGCAATTTGTACCCTTATTGTACAGGTTATGTTGCAAACTGAGATATATGCACAGGGCTTTTGAGAGGTGCAAACAGTCCATTAATGAGACCTGTTTCGATCATACCAGGCAACCATAATTATGTGGACATGTTCCTGCTTGATGTGTTGGGAACCAGGGCAGAGATAAGGTGTAGGGAAATGTCTTGCCCAATGAGAAAAGAAAAAAGGCTTCCCGGCCTAATCCTGGCTACCATTATGTGCAGTCAAAGAACCGTCCTTTCTTGTTGTGTTTCACTACAAACAAATCTGGCATTGGATGTCCCCAATGGTAAACGATTGCATCTAGCTTCTTCTAGTGCAGGTCTCTTTTATAGACCTCCTCCATTGATCTGGAGAGGTAGTCCATTCAATCATTTGCCACTCCTAGCAATTTCTCAGCTGTGATGGAGATATGAGGGCAGATTTATCAACACCCTTGTACCTCCGCAAATTGATGCAAAGTGGCACAAAGTGTTGATATTGTATTTACTTTCCAATGCAAAACTTTTTTTAAGCTGCAATGCTTGCATGCTGAACTTTACAGCACACATTAAATGTGTTTAAAGTTTAAAAGTGTGTCTAGGCATAGTATTTTGTACAGGAGGGGTACTCTTCCAGTAAAAAAGTTATGCCAGACATCAGGAATACTTCTTTGTTCGATAGTGCCAAGGACTGTAAGTGGAGCTAGCAAGCCTGTTTGTACTACAGCACTGGGGTGGATCTCAGTAGATATGACTCTAAGCTGCTCCCTCACCCTAGTGTATATCAGCACAGCAACGTTGGGCCCTGTGCAGCATTGTGCTAATATGCAGTAAATCAACCCATGCTGGTAATCACCCAACTCCCAAGAACCTGCATAATATTAGACAAGTTGGGACTTTGTGCCTCCCTATGTGCTCTCACATAATAATGAGATTGTGTTATTTGTCTTGTTGGGAACTATTGTTTCTTGAAACCAATACAGGATTCTCAAGATGGACCTTAACTTTATCATGTTGATGTTCATTTTTGCTTCTCATGGGCTTCAAAGATATCTGGTGGATGGTTCTTGCATATGAGCATTCCAACCTTTCATCAACATGTCTGTCATCATGACAAAGCTGGCACTCAAACTTGAAACCCCCAGCCAGGGAATATCTAGTGGTTTAGGTCTCCCTTTTTCTTGGCTTGATCTGGATCTTGTTCTCAAAAAGCCTAATATCTACACCAATAGGTTTCTTGTGTAATTGCTTGTGCAAGTGACAGTGAAGGCTGAGCAGTATGCAAGACAACATCATTTCAAGGATTGACTTATGTTGACTGACTAAGGATACTCTTCATTTCCTCAAGTATCTAACCAATGTTACCAACTTACACATTAGATTTTGCCTTGGCAATTTTATATGTGTGAGGCTCCTAGAAACTGAAATTAGGTGGAGGGTAACAGGACAATTTTTTCTTCATCCAAGGCTAGCCTAAACTTGTGGAAGAGGTGGAAGTAAGCAGTAGCAGATCTATCTGCCCTGCTATTGGATGTACATTTGAACAATTAATCATCAAGATATGGAAATACCTGGTGCTGCTGAAACCCACCAATTGTAAAAATCTGAGGGGATGATTTTAGCCCAGTGTTTGGGGTGAATGGAAATATAGAAGTAAGGTTACTGTAAATCTAAGAATGCCATGAACTCTCCATTCTGAAGTAGTTGTAGCACCTCTTGGAGCGTTCACATGTGGAGAATTTGAGGTACTAATTTTTTCCTGCTCCAAAAGAATCTTGAATAAAAGTCTCTGGTTTCTGTGTCTTTGTGATGGGCTCTATGGCTCATTTCCGTAGAAGGAGATTGATCTTCTTCTGTAGACAGTGAAGGCGCTATGGAGTCTCAGAGACTGGAATTGAAATGTGATTCTCTGAGCAAATTCAAAGGTATTTCCATGCTGAACCAGAGTGATGATGCAGCTATCGGAAGTGATGTAATGTCAAGTTCCAAGTAGTTGGAGATTCTTTCCCCTCACAAGCTCCTGGGAAGGGGTGAGGTGGATGACCAGCACCTGAAACAAATTATTGTCTCTTGCCCTTTAAGTGGGGATAGCTGAAACCCTGTCTCTTGGTGTTCTGCCTGGCAGATATGGAGCATGAACATGCGCTAGCCTGTGATTGGAATAACAGTGTCATGAGCAAGGTTGCCAGAGCTACATCATTTGTTGGTACTGTTAAAGTTCTTATGACAACTGGTAGGGTTGTTGTCTCATGGCACTATATGCATGAATTTTCTGTTGCCTCCCACATTGCAATACTTCCTCCAAGTATGTGGTTTCCTTTTCTGAGTTTATGTTCTGTAGAGTATCATCCACAAACCTAGCAAACAGAACCTAACCATCAAAAAGCATGTCTAGAATGCAGTTCTGCACCTTGGGACTGAATGAGGGATTTGCAACAACCCATACTTCTGCAAGACTACTGCTGTTGCGAGTTGATGGAAAATCATTGTTACCACATGCATGGAAGCATCAACCACTGCCACTGAACTGCATTCCTCTTCACACAGAATGGGTCTGCGGGCAGATTTACTAATATATGTCTATATATATATATATATATATATATTCACTGAAAAAACCATAGGTTTTAGGGACAGTTATAGTTAGTTGGACATTGCACTCGTACAAAACCCGTGAAATTCCCCTGTTATAGTTAGTTCAGCTAACTATAACTCGCGCCCCATAATGCACTGCTGATGACGTCACATATTACATCACTCATGACATGGTCAGTGACATCACTGATGACATCACTGATGACATCTCAAATGACATCACTGATGACATCACTGATGACATCATCCAGTGACTGTGTGTTTCTGTAAAGTTTAAATATGTTTAATATATATAGGGAAAGGCGTATTGAAGAATGAGTGGGTGTATAAGTGTCTGAATGGATGATTTAGTACGTGAGTGACTGACTCTACAAGTGAGTGATTAAACGTATCTTACTGAATGCATGGGTTAGTGACTAAACTGTGTGAATGTCTGTATCCGTCTGTTTGTTGGTGTGTAAGTGGATGCATGGATTTGCGAATAGCTACATGAGTGTCTATATGGGTTATTGATTGGTTCTCTGAGTATCTGTATGGCTGCCTGAGTGTTTGTGTGGGTGGGGTGTGTGTGACTCTATACATAGATGTGTGAGTGGGTGATTCACTGGGTGCATGATTTCAAGAGTGCATCTGTGATGGACTGCTTGGGTGGGTGAGTGTGTGTATGGGTGTGTTAGTGAGTGAATGTATATCTCAGTGGTACATGTGCGAGTAACTACATATGTAAAAGGCAGTATATATGTGTGTTAGAGTATTTAAATGGCTATAAGTGAGAGTGTGTTATTGTGAGAGTGGCTGTATGGATGCGTGTGTGCTTGTATCAGTTATTGTATAAGAGCATAAAAATGTGCTAGTATTTGTATGAGTAAGTGAGCTGGTGTGTGTATAACTGTATAGGTGAGTAAATGGGTGTGTGATTAATTTTTTGCATGACTGACTAGGTGTGTGAGTACCTCTATGGATGAGTGGCGGTGTGTGAGTGTTTATATAGGTGTATGAGTGCATATGATAGTCCTGTACTGAGTGACTGTAAGTATGAGTGACTGTACAGGTGAGTGAGTGGATGTGTGTGTAGACCTAAGAATCAGTGAGTGGGTATGTAGTTTTTGGTGTTGGAGTGTCTATGGTTTTGAGAATGGCAGTCTGTAATTTAGAGTGGGTGTATCAAAAGTTATATTAGGGTGTGAGAAGATGCATGAAATTATCACATGGATGATGTCATCAGTGATGTCATTTGAGATGTCATCAGTGATGTCATCAGTGATGTCACTGACCATGTCATGAGTGATGTAATATGTGACGTCATCAGCAGTGCATTGCGGGGCGCGAGTTATAGTTAGCTGAACTAACTATAACAGGGGAATTTCACGGGTTTTGTACGAGTGCAATGTCCAACTAACTATAACTGTCCCTAAAACCTATGGTTTTTTCAGTGAATTTCAAAGGTTTTTTAAATGCTAATTTCTAACTATAACGTGTCTGAAACCTATGGTTTTTTCAGTGAATTTCAAAGGTTTTTTAAATGCTAATTTCTAACTATAACGTGCCTGAAACCTATGGTTTTTTCAGTGAATTTCAAAGGTTTTTTAAATGCTAATTTCTAACTATAACGTGCCTGAAACCTATGGTTTTTTCAGTGAATTTCAAAGGTTTTTTAAATGCTAATTTCTAACTATAACGTGCCTGAAAACTATGATTTTTTAAGTGAATTTCAAAGGTTTTTTAAATGCTAGTTTCTAACTATGCCAACAGAGGTAGGACATGTGAAGAAAGAAGAAAAAACGCACAGAAAGAAGCAAAAGATGTGCAGAAAGAACCAACAGAGGAGCAGAAAGAGGCCTTGTTGCAAAATCATCCTGTGCCCACAACTTTTTCAGACGGGTACTGGTGGTAACTGACTCTGACTAACCAGAGCCAGTGCGCGTTTGCACAGTGGTGAAGGGAGGGGGGCCTGAGGTGACATGTGTGCAAACGCGCCCCGTGGCGCGTTTTAAGTTGCGGGATTAAGTCCCCTTGAATCCTGAGGGTCCCTGGGGCCCAACTAGCCCCCCAGGTACCTACAGTTAGGACCACAGAGCTGAGTTGCAGAGAGGCGTTCCGAGGCCACGCACCTTTTTTCACCTCTCTGCAACGCACCTCTGTTGTGCTTACTGAAGGTACCTGGTGGGCTAGTTGGCCCCCAGGATTCAAAGGGAATTAACTCCCCAACTTAAAACGCACCACAGGGCGTGTTTGCGCACATGTCACCTGAGGCCCCGCCCCTCCCTTCACCACTGTGCAAACGCGCCCCGTGGCGCGTTTTAAGTTGGGGGATTAGGTCACCTTGAATCCTGAGAGTCCCTGGGGCCCAACCAGCCCACCAGGTACTTCCAGTAAGCACCACAGGCCTACGTTGCAATGCCTGTAACAAATTGTGCAGTTGTGTTTAGGTAGTGAAGAGGGTCGTGCTGGGGGTAGTGTTTTAGGGTTTAGGGTAGTGCAGTGGTGTTTGTGTAGTGTAGGGGGTCATGCTGGGGGTAGATTTAGGGTTTAGGGTAGTGCAGTGGTGTTTGGGTAGTGTAGGGAGTCGTGCTGGGGGAGTGTTTTAGGGTTTAGGGTAGTACAGTGGTGTTTGGGTAGTGTAGGGGGTCGTGCTGGGGTTAGTGTTTTAGGGTTTTAGGGTTTAGGGTAGTGTAGTGGTGTTTGGGTAGTGTAGGGGATACTGCTGGGGGTAGTGTTTTAGGGTTTAGGGTAGTGCAATGGTGTTTGGGTAGTGTAGGGGGTACTGCTGGGGGTAGTGTTTTAGGGTTTAGGGTAGTGCAGTGGTGTTTGGGTAGCGTAGGGGGTACTGCTGGGGGTAGTGTTTTATGGTTTAGGGTAGTGCAGTGGTGTTTGGGTAGTGTAGGGGTTCGTGCTGGGGGTAGTTTTTTAGGGTTTAGGGTAGTGCAGTGGTGTTTGTGTAGTGTAGGAGGTCGTGTTTTAGGGTTTAGGGTAGTGCAGTGGTCTTTGGGTAGTGTAGGGAGTCGTGCGGGGGTATTGTTTTAGAGTTTAGGGTAGTGCAGTGGTCTTTGGGTAGTGTAGGGGGTTGTGCGGGGGGTAGTGTTTTAGGGATTAGGGTAGTGCATTGGTATTTGGGTAGTGTAGGGGGTCACGCGGGGGTAGTGTTTTAGGGTTTAGGGCAGTGCAGTGGTGTTCAGGTAGTGTAGGGGGTCGTGCTGGGGGAGTGTTTTAGGGTTTAGGGTAGTGCAGTCGTGTTCGGGTAGTGTAGGGGGTCGTGCTGGGGGAGTATTTTAGGGTTTAGGGTAGTGCAGTGGTGTTCGTGTAGTGTAGGGGGTCATGCTGGGGGTAGTGTTCTAGGGTTTAGGGCAGTGCAGTGGTGTTCGGGCAGTGTAGGGGGTCGTGCTGGGGGTGGTGTTTCAGGGTTTAGGGCAGTGCAGTGATGTTCGGGCAGTGTATTGGGTCGTGCAGGGGGTGGTGTTTCAGGGTTTAGGGCAGTGCAGTGGTGTTCGGGCAGTGTAGGGGGTCGTGCAGGGGTGGTGTTTCAGGGTTTAGGGCAGTGGTGTTCGGGCAGTGTAGGGGGTCATGCTGGGGGTGGTGTTTCAGGGTTTGGGGCAGTGCAGTGGTGTTCGAGCAGTAAAGGGGGTCATGCTGGGGGTGGTGTTTCAGGGTTTAGGGCAGTGCAGTGGTGTTCGGGCAGTGTAGGGGGCGGTGCAGGGGGTGGTGTTTCAGGGTTTAGGGCAGTGCAGTGGTGTTCGGGCAGTGTAGGGGGTGGTGCAGGGGGTGGTGTTTCAGGGTTTAGGGCAGTGCAGTGGTGTTCGGGCAGTGTAGGGGGTCGTGCAGGGGGTGGTGTTTCAGGGTTTAGGGCAGTGCAGTGGTGTTCGGGCAGTGTAGGGGGCGGTGCAGGGGGTGGTGTTTCAGGGTTTAGGGCAGTACAGTGGTGTTCGGGCATTGTAGGGGGTGGTGCTGGGGCTGGTGTTTCAGGGTTTAGGGCAGTGCAGTGGTGTTCGGGCAGTGTAGGGGGTCGTGCTGGGGCTGGTGTTTCAGGGTTTAGGGCAGTGCAGTGGTGTTCGGGCAGTGTAGGGGGTCGTGCTGGGGCTGGTGTTTCTGTGTTTAGGGCAGTGCAGTGGTGTTCGGGCAGTGTAGGGGGTCATGCTGGGGCTGGTGTTTCAGGGTTTAGGGCAGTGCAGTGGTGTTCGGGCAGTGTATGGGGTCTTGCTGGGGCTGGTGTTTCAGAGTCTAGGGCAATGCAGTGGTGTTCGGGCAGTGTAGGTGGTCTTGCTGGGGCTGGTGTTTCAGGGTTTAGGGCAGTGCAGTGGTGTTCGGGCAGTGTAGGGGGTCGTGCTGGGGGTGATGTTTCAGGGTTTAGGGCAGTGCAGTGGTGTTCGGGCAGTGTAGGGGGTCGTGCTGGGGCTAGTGTTTCAGGGTTTAGGGCAGAGCAATGGTGCTCAGGCAGTGTAGGGGGTTGTGCTGGGGGTGATGTTTCAGGGTTTAGGGCAGTGCAGTGGTGTTAGGGCAGTGTAGGGGGTCGTGCTGGGGGTGGTGTTTCAGGGTTTAGGGCATTGCAGTGGTGTTCCGGCAGTGTAGGGGGTCGTGCAGGGGGTGGTGTTTCAGGGTTTAGTGCAGTGGTGTTCGGGCAGTGTAGGGGGTCGTGCTGGGGTGGTGTTTCAGGGTTTAGGGCAGTGCAGTGGTGTTCGGGCAGTGTAGGGTGTCGTGCTGAGGGGTGGTGTTTCAGGGTTTAGGGCAGTGCAGTAGTGTTTGGGCAGTGTAGGGGGTCGTGCAGGGGGTGGTGTTTCAGGGTTTAGGGCAGTGCAGTGGTGTTCGGCCAGTGTAGGTAGTCTTGCTGGGGGTGGTGTTTCAGGGTTTAGGGCAGTGCAGTAGTTTTCGGGCAGTGTAGGTGGTCGTGCTGGGGCTGGTGTTTCAGGGTTTAGGGCAGTGCAGTGGTGTTCGGGCAGTGTACGGGGTTGTGCTGGGGCTGGTGTTTCAGGGTTTAGGGCAGTGCAGTGGTGTGCGGGCAGTGTACGGGGTCGTGCTGGGGCTGGTGTTTCAGGGTTTAGGGCAGTGCAGTGGTGTTCGGGCAGTGTAGGGGGTCGTGCTGAGGGTGGTGTTTCAGGGTTTAGGGCAGTGCAGTGGTGTTCGGGCAGTGTAGGGGGTCGTGCTGGGGCTGGTGTTTCAGGGTTTAGGGCAGTGCAGTGGTGTTCGGGCAGTGTAGGGGGTCGTGCTGGGGCTGGTGTTTCAGGGTTTTGGGCAGAGCAGTGGTGTTCGGGCAGTGTAGGGGGTCGTGCTGGGGGTGGTGTTTCAGGGTTTAGGGCAGTGCAGTGGTGTTCGGGCAGTGTAGGGGGTCTTGCTGGGGGTGGTGTTTCAGGGTTTAGGGCAGTGCAGTGGTGTTCGGGCAGTGTAGGGGGTCTTGCTGGGGGTGGTGTTTCAGGGTTTAGGGCAGTGGTGTTCGGGCAGTGCAGGGGGTCTTGCTGGGGGTGATGTTTCAGGGTTTAGGGCAGTGCAGTGGTGTTCGGGCAGTGTAGGGGTCTTGCTGGGGGTAGTGTTTCAGGGTTTAGGGCAGTGCAGTGGTGTTCGTGCAGTGTAGGGGGTCGTGCTGGGGGTGGTGTTTCAGGGTTTAGGGCAGTGCAGTAGTGTTCGGGCAGTGTAGGGGGTCATGCAGGGGGTGGTGTTTCAGGGTTTAGGGCAGTGCAGTGGTGTTCTGGCAGTGTAGGGGGTCATGCTGGGGGTGGGGTTTCAGGGTTTAGGGCAGTACAGTGGTGTTCGGGCAGTGTAGGGGGTCGTGCAGAGGGTGGTGTTTCAGGGTTTAGGGCAGTGCAGTGGTGTTCGGGCAGTGTAGGGGGTCGTGCTGGGGCTGGTGTTTCAGGGTTTAGGGCAGTGCAGTGGTGTTCGGGCAGTGTAGGGGGTCTTGCTGGGGGTGGTGTTTCAGGGTTTAGGGCAGTGGTGTTCGGGCAGTGTAGGGGGTCTTGCTCGGGGTGATGTTTCAGGGTTTAGGGCAGTGCAGTGGTGTTCGGGCAGTGTAGGGGGTCTTGCTGGGGGTAGTGTTTCAGGGTTTAGGGCAGTGCAGTGGTGTTCGTGCAGTATAGGGGGTCGTGCTGGGGATGGTGTTTCTGGGTTTAGGGCAGTGCAGTAGTGTTCGAGCAGTGTAGGGGGTTGTGCAGGGGGTGGTGTTTCAGGGTTTAGTGCAGTGCAGTGGTGTTCGGGCAGTGTAGGGGGTCATGCACGGGGTGGTGTTTCAGGGTTTAGGGCAGTGCAGTGGTGTTCGGGCAGTGTAGGGTGTTGTGCTGGGGCTGGTGTTTCAGGGTTCAGGGCAGTGCAGTGGTGTTCAGGCAGTGTAGGGGGTCGTGCTGAGGCTGGTGTTTCACGGTTTAGGGCAGTGCAGTGGTGTTCGGGCAGTGTAGGGGGTCGTGCTGGGGCTGGTGTTTCAGGGTTTAGGGCAGTGCAGTGGTGTTCGGGCAGTGTAGGGGGTCATGCTGGGGCTGGTGTTTCAGGGTTTAGGGCAGTGCAGTGGTGCTCGGGCAGTGTAGGGGTCGTGCTGGGGGTGATGTTTCAGGGTTTAGGGTAGTGCAGTGGTGTTCGGGCAGTGTAGGGGGTCGTGCAGGGACTGGTGTTTCAAGGTTTAGGGCAGTGCAGTGGTGTTCGGGCAGTGTAGGGGGTCGTGCTGGGGCTGGTGTTTCAGGGTTTTGGGCAGAGCAGTGGTGTTCGGGCAGTGTAGGGGGTCATGCTGGGGGTAGTGTTTCAGGGTTTAGGGCAGTGCAGTGGTGTTCGGGCAGTGTAGGGGGTCGTGCTGGGGGTGGTGTTTCAGGGTTTAGGTCAGTGGTGTTCGGGCAGTGTAGGGGGTCTTGCTGGGGGTGATGTTTCAGGGTTTAGGGCAGTGCAGTGGTGTTCGGGCAGTGTAGGGGGTCTTGCTGGGGGTAGTGTTTCAGGGTTTAGGGCAGTGCAGTGGTGTTCGGGCAGTGTAGGGGGTCATGCTGGGGGTGGTGTTTCAGGGTTTAGGGCAGTGCAGTGGTGTTCGGGCAGTGTAGGGGGTCGTGAAGGGGGTGGTGTTTCAGGGTTTAGGGCAGTGCAGTGGTGTTTGGGTAGTGTAGGGGGTCGTGCTAGGGGTGGTGTTTCAGGGTTTAGGGCAGTGCAGTGGTGTTCGGGCAGTGTAGGGGGTCATGCAGGGGCTGGTGTTTCTGGGTTTAGGGCAGTGCAGTGGTGTTCGGGCAGTGTAGGGGGTCGTGCTGGGGGTAGTGTTTTAGGGTTTAGGGTAGTGCAGTGGTGCTTGTGTAGTGTAGGGGGTCGTGCTGGGGGTAGTGTTTTAGGGTTTAGGGTAGTGCAGTGGTGTTTGTGTAGTGTAGGGGGTCATGTTTTAGGGTAGTGCAGTGGTGTTTGGGTAGTGTAGGGGGTCGTGCTGGGGGTAGTGTTTTAGGATTTAGGTTAGTGCAGTGGTGTTTGGGTAGTGTAGGGGGTCGTGCTGGGGGTAGTGTTTTAGGGTTTAGGGTAGTGCAGTGGTGTTTGTGTAGTGTAGGGGGTCGTGCTGGGGGTAGTGTTTTAGGGTTTAGGGTAGTGCAGTGGTGCTTGTGTAGTCTAGGAGGTCGTGCTGGGGGTAGTGTTTTAGGGTTTAGGGTAGTGCAGTGGTGTTTGTGTAGTGTAGGGGGTCAAGTTTTAGGGTAGTGCAGTGGTGTTTGGGTAGTGTAGGGGGTCGTGCTGGTGGTAGTGTTTTAGGATTTAGGTTAGTGCAGTGGTGTTTGGGTAGTGTAGGGGGTCGTGCTGGGGGTAGTGTTTTAGGGTTTAGGATAGTGCAGTGGTGCTTGTGTAGTGTAGGGGGTCGTGCTGGGGGTAGTGTTTTAGGGTTTAAGGTAGTGCAGTGGTGTTTTTGTAGTGTAGGGGGTCATGTTTTAAGATGCAATGCTCCAATACCTGACCAGTCTGCACTACATAAAACTGCAAAAAAACTAAAAATAAAAAGTGTTTTGCACACTTTTGTCATTGGGCTATATGTGGGCTACATCTGGGTAATATTTGTGCTACATTTGGGCTCTTTTTTCACTGGTGGCCATCTTGGAAGACTTCTTTGTTATGAAGTTTCCTAATTTCTTCATTTACTGCAGTCTCCTCAGTAGGAAATGCTTTCAGTTTTTTACTTTGATTCCATCAAGAAGGCATTCAGATGTCTCACATCTGCCATAAATTCAGAATGTTAGCACTCTAGTTGCTCATTAGATCACTGGAGTAAAGCTACTGCTCACCAGGGAGTTAACTGGTAGTCTGCTGCTGGTATTGAAAGTGATTGTTTCAGTCTGCATGTCAGAATTTTCTAATGAAATAGAAGAGGATTTGAGATCTCACTTAAAACATGCCCTAATTTTTCTTTCTGCAGCACTAACCATAATTTCTATTTCAAAAAGAACCCCTCATTTTGTTCCTTTTTAAATTAAATGTTTTAAGTGTTACTGGTTTATTCCAATCAAGATGGCTTCAGGTGTGCCATACTTTTGTCATAAGTAAGGCTGTTAGCGCTCTAGTTGTTCTTTAGAACACTCTGGGAAGCTGCAGTAGAACACAAAGGCATCAACTGGCAGGCTGCTCCTGTTGAAATATAACAGGAAGATATTTGAGATCACACTTGAAATCTGTCCTAATTTTTCTTTCTACAGCACTAACCATAATTTCTATGACAAAATGAACCCCATCATTTTGTTCCTTTTAAATTAAATGTGTTTAAGTGTTACCAGTTTATTCCAATCAAGATGGCTTCAGGTGTGCCATACTTTTGTCATAAGTAAGGCTGTTAGCGCTCTAGTTGTTCTTTAGAACACTCTGGGAAGCTGCAGTAGAACACAAAGGAATCAACTGACAGTCTCTGCCCTTGTTGGATGTACATGTTTTACTGAGAATGTCAGACTTCATTCTCACATGAGTGAGAAAGATAATGTGAATTTACAGAAAATATGCTCTCATTTTAGCTTCTGGAGCACCTTTCAAACCTCCATGGGACAAGCATGAGAAAATAGTGTTCTCTCAAACATGATTCATGATATCCCAGCAGAAGGTTTTTCACATGGTAAAATCACCTTAGAATACACCACAATTCCTAAAATTAGTATGGTACCATCAACAAATAAATTCTAATGTAACTAAAGCCTGTTATCACCCTTTATAGTTCTCCTTTTGGTGACCCTCAAAATCTTCTATTCACTACAATGCATTTCAATGAGGTACTATCATTTATATTGGTCCCAAGATGGCTGCCAGCAATTCCAGGATGAAGTGCTGACAGCCAATCAGATCTCACGATGACATGTGTGGTTAGGCTCCGCCCAGATATATATGTGACTTTACTTTTGATTTTCTCAGGAACTACTGAACGGATTTACACCATTTTAGCAAAAGGCACGACACTGAACCAAGGGCTACCTCTTTGCCAAATTTGGTGTAATTCCGTTCAGCAGTTCGGGCTGTAGCTGCGACTAAAGGTTCCTATGGAAAAATGAATGGGGAAAACGCGTTTTGGGACCCCCTTTTCTCTCGGCCCCCGCTTGACGTATCACCCCGAGACTTTCAGGATAGGAGCGGACCGGAGCGCCCCAACAAGTTGGAAATTTTTGCGAAGATTCGTCAACCGGCGCCAACGTTATTTCAAATAGAATGTCGCGGATTTCCTATGGATAATAGGTTTTAACTATAACTATCTACTGGCGACCGCCAGTAGATAATATATATATATATATATATATATATATATATATATATATATATAATTTACTTGCTTGATTAAATAAAACCATTGCAAAAAAAAAAAAATCAGTTCATAGTAATCATATCCTAAAAGCATTCTAAAATGAGAGTGGTATAATATACTCGACCCAAAAAAGACTAAAGTGCACTTGTGCCTTACGTTTTAATGATGCTGTCAATACAATGCATAACAACTGCAAAGAATTCAGCAGCAACACATTCTAAAATCAATCTAGGGTGCCGAAGATAAAGTGGGAAATAATCTTTCAGCATAAAGTGACCCCACAGAGCAAAAATTAGTCACTGTAGGATAAAAGTGTTTTAGTATCAAGTATCCTCCTGACTAGATCATGCAAACAGTCCTAAGAGTGTGCTGTGCCAGGCCTTTAGTTGATCATTTCAAGGTCAACATAATGTCAGTTTGCATGCGACAGAATCCGAATATATCACAAAATTCAGGTTTCACCATATTTAGCATAGAGTGCGAGGATATTTTAATGTAACTGGTTGGTGAAATTATTTAACCTCGTCTCGCCTTATCGTGTGTCTTGGCTTTGGCTTCTGTTTCAAGGTGAAAAACCTTCTTCTCTACCCTCTGAAGATATTTTACCACCAAGCAGTTCAGTCTTTCTGCAGGACCTTATTCTACTTTCATTGAATTTCCTACATAGGATTGAGCGACGATCCTTTAAGGTAGCCTTACACAGGCAAAGCCCATGGACCATGTCTCTGATTCATTGTCTACACAGCCTGCAGTTGCCCTGGCCTTTATTTCTACGCCATGGTGGGGCATGCATCAGTGCAGGCAGGACTTCCAGACTGAATCCTATGAACTTTTTCTTTATTGAGTTATTGTAAAGTTCGCCATGATAATTTTGGGGTCTAAGCTTCTTGTAATTATTGAGAGTTAGCCATCCATGTCTACGTCTGGCTAGGGCATATTTGTCCTCCAAGAGTGACAGAGTTTTGATGCTTGATTTTGTTATTTTTCTATCTCTTCCATGACCACATTTTGCTCCAAGACTGAGGAGAGGCCCAAATTAGTTATGGATAAATTGAGATAGGCTGTTGGCAGCGATCGGGCCCTACCCTGTATTTTGAGCCACAGATGGTAATTTAAGGAGTTCCCTTTTGCAAATTTGAAATTACAACAGCAGTTCACAAAAGCCATCTGCCTGGCTAGGGTTTTCTTAACAAGGCGGAATTCCAGTCTAATCTGGGCAGGAGACGTATATGGTGCAGTTTAAAGATATTCCTGTAAATCCTTTTTATTATTTGGTCCAGAGTGATACCAGCCCACCCTCTGAGCGCCTCACTCCGATATGTCAGAGTGGGAGAGATTTTTGCTTGGGCAACTTGGATTAGCAGTACTAAGGTTGGACCCTTTAGCTTTTTGTACAAGGCTCCCAGACCTGCTATGAGAGCATTGCCCTTCCTTTTGGTTCCTTCCAGTTGATTGGAGAACCTGCAGTTGGAATAAAAAATCACCCCTTGGTATTTATAGTCATTGACGGCCTCAATCTTTTCTGAGCCTAGATGCCACATGTGATGTTTTCCCCTCTTTTATTTACAGTTATGGTTTTGGTCTTCTTCATGTTAATTATCATCCCGTTGCTCTCAGAGTAAGCTAGAGTTGCATCCAAAAGATGTGTTAAGCCCACCTTCGTTCTGTGAACAAGGTCATCAGCGTACAGTAAGTTTGATAGTAGGATGCCACGTATCTTTGGCGTGAGGCCATTGGCATTGTTTTGCTCTAGGGAGAGGTCAGAAAGGAATTCATTTAAGAGGGTGGGTGCAAGCATACAGCCCTGCTTTTGACTTTATGTTGTTTTTACAGCTCTTGACAGGTAGGATCCATCCCAGAGATTTACCCAGACTCACATGTTGTTATGAAGCATCTGTATTGCCTTGAGCAGGCCCGATGGGAGGTTCCATTTTGCTAGTTTGTGCACAATTTCTTGGGGTCAACCCTGTTGAATGCAGCTTTATAGTCTATTGATTGTAGGTAATTGCAAATCTGTCAGCATGGAGACGGCTATGTTGGTAGCTGTTCCGGTGCTTTTGGAGAAACTCGTTTGATTCAGTGGGATTTTAGCAAGACAACTTAATGTGCTGTGCTGCATCAAATGGAGAGGGTAGGAATGCGCCATATTTACTAAGATATGGTGCATTCCTGCTCTCCCTCTGCACTGACGCTCTCCCCAAGTGCTAATGCAGGCACCCTTGAACCATGGTGCAAGGGTGCCTGCATTACAGCCAGGATTTGCAAAGACACTAAATAAACTAATTTAAACAGATTTAGTATGGGATAACATTAAATACCTGGAGGTTTGATTCTGAACCAAAAGTGAGGATAAGTTCAAGTTAAGTTATGAGTTATCATGGAAAGAAATTGACCAACTGCCGAAGAGAATGACTCATATTCTTGTCTAGATAGTTACCAATAGTGATATTCCAAAAATGTTATTTTTGTGTCAGTGATTTGTACCCTTTGTCGCTAAATTTGTTTTCAAAGACTGGGATCCGGTACTAGAAAATTCACCTGAGAGAAAAGCATGAAAACTGCTTGGTCAACAGAAGAATTATGACATGGAAAGGTCAGTCTTTAGGCCTTAAGGGACTGATTCACAAAAGCATTTATGAGTTCAGGAAGTAGTAGTACAGGAGTACTTTTTACATACTCCTCCATGCCTTTGTGAAACAGTCCTGAGAAGTCAAACTCCTGATTACTAAAAGTGGAAAGAGGGCAGAGTCTTTTCTATTTATATAAATCTATGCGAATATTCCCATTGTATTCCTATTGCAGATGTTTTGGGTTCAGTTCACAAAGGCATGTCAGAATGCCTAAAAGAGTTATACAGCAATCCTACTTTATGTACTCCAAAATGCCTTTGTGAAGAGGCCCCACAATGTTTGAAAGCTGCACAGTTTAATCAAGAGGCAAGGCCAGCAAAAATCTATAGATATGTGCGCTCTTTGAAGAAGGCCTGAAAGAGAAATAAAATGTCAGCTCATCTTATATGAAGAAATATTAACTAGATTAAATACAAAAAGAATAAAATGTCATTTTCCTTGACAAATGTAGTTTTCCCCTTTCTGACAGATATGATCCGAGATATCATTACAAATGGGATTAGTCTCTGAGTGATGTGCCACATGTGGCATTTCTTGGAACTTATATTTCCCGAGCTTATCTAATGCTCAGTTGAAACTCATTATTTTATCTCCTTTGCCAGTTTGCTTAAACGTAGACTGTGACTTTTAGAAAGATAAAATGAAATTCGGGCATATATTTACATGCAGATTGCATTAGGAAGTTTAATGTAATGACCAAATGTCCCAAGAATGTTAATTAGGCGTAATGCCGAAGGTATAAATCGGGAAAAAAACATATTCACACACTGTATTCCAAATGAAAGCAGGAAGAGTCTTCAGACTGAAACTACATAAATATATCGACCGGCACATTACAGTTTATAACTCATGTAGAAAAGCTCGAAAAGTTTAACGTTCATATCGGGCTAAATTCATTTAAAATGTAACTAAGCACACATTCTTCGTGTATGAAAAATGTGAAAGTACAACACATGAAAGATTCACGGAAATTCGCAATTTACCTTTGTGTGTGTGCACATTCAAGCATGGAAAACTGCAATATTTGATCAAAGTGTCAATATGAGGTGAAGCATTATATTTAATTTTTAAGGGAATCTTTCTATATCCCAATTTATGTACATAATTGCATGAAAAAAAACCCTCAGGGAGTCTATTTCAGAGAAATCGAATCATCAAGCAGGTATTGTAATCGTTCTCATTTGATGGGTGCGGATTACCATCAGCACAAGCAGCCCTATGTTAACCACATATCAACCATTTCCTTTAATAATGTGACCAGATGCTTGTTAATCTGATGCGCTAAATTGTTCATCAAATGATTCATACCTGGCTTGGAAGAAGTGGCGTGAATGCCATCAACCTAGTAAACATATTTTAATGAAGTTAACCTTATCCTCCTATGGGCCAAGGTCATCCCTCTTGGTCCACGACAACCAGATTCTCGGACCCACTTATCATTTGGGTTTGACCTCCTATCTCAATCAATCAATCAAACAATCAAGTTCATAAAGTGCAGCTACTCACCCAAAGGGTCTCAAGGCGCTGGGGGAGGGGCGCAGCTCCTGGAAGAACACAGAGCTCCATCGAAAGAGCCAGGTTTTGAGGTCCTTCAGGAATTTGGGGAGTGTTGGTGTCTGTCGGAGGTGGAGGGAGAGGGACTTCCATGCCTTGGCTGCGAGCAGGGAGAAGGAGCATCCTCCCGATCTGGTCTTCTTGATGCTTAGTACTGTCGCAAGGGAGAGCTGGGCCGAGCGTAGGGACCTTTGGGGTGCGTGGAAAGTGAGGTGGTGGTTCATGTAGGCGGGTCCGGTATTATGGAGGGCTTTGTGGGCATGGGTGAGTAGTTTGAAGGTGATTCTCTTCTCGACAAAGAAACCTCTTCCATTTCATATTTCCACCTATTATAATATAGAGGATGGCATTTTGTCCAGTTCAAGCAACTACCAGAGGGCTATTTAAAACTTATCATGGATTATTTAGCGGAATTTGCTGCATATTCTCCATAAAAGCCAAAGACGGAAGCTCATTCCACAAAAACGTTTGGCACATGTGATCGTTTCACTTTTTTTAATGGTGAAGAGATATTTAATATATGTTAACTACAAGTCTGGAAAAGATTCAGGGCAAAGTATTAACAAAACCAACTTCCCACAAGTTTAGTATTACTTTTTTTTTCTCATCCGGTTTTGCAATAGAAAATATTGCAGGAGAACCTTATAATTTAAAGGAAGATATTGCACAAATAATCAATAGGTTAGTAGATGAAGAAAAGAATTCTGAAGATGAATTATCAGATCAGCTCTTTTTATATGAAAGATACTGCCGGAGAGCAAATGCTCTTGTCCCATGTGAGAATTCAAGGACATGCTCTGGAGACAAAGGAGGTATTGCCTCATCATGGCAGTAGAAAGGTGTCCAGGATGCATGTATCTAATTTGGTCCCCGATAGCACCCAAGCAGAAGCTTGTGGCCTCTTGGATCCCACAAAGCAGTGACAGCATGCTTGCATCAACTAAAGCAACACATGGTGATGGTTACAACTTTTCCTAAGCCAAGTGTGTGGAGGGGTGTTCTCTGATTTTGTTACACATAAAGATCTGAATAGTGTCTACTTCCAAGCAGTACATTACAGAATGACTTTTCCCATTGACACTTACACCATGTTTCACAGTCAAGAACGTATTCTGCTGTTAACAGCTGCGGTCCGTGCAGGTAACATTGGTGGGGCCGGGTAAGAGGGAAATTTGCGGGACGATGCCAAAGGGAAAATTCATTATTTATTTACTTTTCCCTCTGCATTTTCCCTCCTAAACCCCCCTTACCCGGCCCCACCGCCCCACTGCTGCTACCTGCACGGACCGCGGCTGGCTGTTAATAAACTGCCTTGTCAGACTACCTACCTGAAACAGAGTGTAGCCAAATGTTATAGGCCCACATCCGAATAGGCTACATTTGGCTGCTAAAGATGCACAAGTGATGTGTTTTGGCACTTCTCCCATGGCTGAACAGCAGCTCTAATACACATATGTATGCCGGGCTAACCTCCTCAGATTATACATTTTATTTTTATTTAGGCTAAGTTAGAATTATCCTTTCACTTGTGACAAGGCTTCCATGCTCATTTGTTTGAGTGTAGTACACATTCTGTATTATGTAGAAATGCTGGCTCTGATAGTTGGATGCTGACAAATTAATAGGGGGCAAATTCACTATTTTTTCATGGAATGTAGTAAAGCAACCATAGGTTAAACTCTGCATTGAGTGAAAAGTAGAGGTCAGGACAGAACGCCACAAAGATATAGTGCTACTTTTGTCTTCCCAAGTGCTGGTGCATTTTCTAGCTGCTTTACTCAACTAACACACACACCTTTGGACCGCATGGAAAAAATGTGTGCATGAGTTTAACATAGGTTTTGTATGGGAAGATTACCCTTACAGTATAAAATATTATGCCTAGACAAACTTTTAAACTTTTGCCACTTTGTATGTGAAGTGGAGCACTCATGCAAATTGGGAAATGTTTGGAGAAAATAAAACTTTTCTACCACTTTAAGCCTGCCATCAAGTAGGCATATTTTTTGGTGTCAAGTCTTGTCTACAAAAGTTAGTAGGTATTAAAAACCCTAAGTGCTAGCAGTGTATGACAATGCACCACCCATGAGACGCCGAGTCGACAGTAAAT
Source organism: Calotriton arnoldi (assembly GCA_963921515.1). Classification (NCBI taxonomy): domain Eukaryota; kingdom Metazoa; phylum Chordata; class Amphibia; order Caudata; family Salamandridae; genus Calotriton; species Calotriton arnoldi. Next base: position 321,998 of record CAWUFW010013436.1, read on the forward strand.
AACACAAAGTACCACACACCACTACTTTGTGTTATTATTAGGCAGCTTTACAGTACAAAATGAGGGGCATATTTACAATGCCTCTGCAGCACTTTTACGCTGTTGGAGCGTTACGTTGTGACGCTCCAGAGGCGCAGTGTGCTGGCCCATATACACATGGCCACACAAAGCTCTCCTGCGAAGCTTTCATGGCCTTGTAAATATGGAGTGAAGCAATGCCTTACTCTGCCTGGTAGGGGTGTTCCATGGGTGTTGCTGTGGGTGTTCCCACACGACACCCATGGCTTTTGATGCTGCCCAGATTTACAACATAGCGTAAATCTGGGGCAGCGCCAAAACTAAAGCCTTCTCAAAGCAGGCGTAACTAGAAGGAATTTTACTTTTTCCTAGTTTTTTCCTCTTTCCACATGTGCTGCATTCTGCAGCACACATCGAACAAGGAAAACGCTTCCTTTGTTTTTGTACAGGAAGGGACATCTTCCTGCACAAAAACAATCATGCCAACAACACAGACACCCTTGCATCATGGTGCAAGAGTGCCTGTGTTGGCACTCTGGCTGTACATTGTGCGCTTGTAGAAAGGACAGGAACGTGCTGTATCTTGTAGATACAACGCATTCCTGTCCTTTTCTCTTGACATAGGGCATCACAGCTAGAAGGCTGGCGGCACTGCCCAACGCCAAAATATTTTGAATATGCCCTCAAGTTTCGAGGTGGAAATTTAAGACCAAATCAACATGTTATGTTAGTTTGCATCACTTTTGGTGACTCTTCACCCATTTCACACAAATTCCCAGTAGTAGGTTTATTCATAGCTGTTCAGGCATGCTACTTCGAAAATAATATGTTTTTTTCTGATCTTTGTACTCCTCAAAGTGGAAATGTATGCACAGGACAAGTCCGATTGGGGACCCCAGCGCCTAAGTAATTGCACTTTTTTTCCCATACAGGAACAGTCACAAATTTCATGGCATTTCCAGTGTGTGAATGGGTCAGAGTGGAGATTGTGAATGCTCACAAACTCATACCTTTATGGACGTTCACAAGCTCAGAAGGCTGACCATGCTTTGGAACACTTGGGGTATATTTACTAACGTTTGTACAGGTGCTTGTGGAGTACAATACAATTTTGCATCCTTTCATTATTACCTAGGAGGCATAATTCCAGCAATTCTTACTTCACTATTTTGAGGGATTTCATATCTATTTATTTGCATAGGCACTATTCATGAGATCAGAGCGTTCCTGACCTTGTGGGATACTGCAGATATAATAGCAAAAGAACAATTACTTGGAAAACCAATATGTCTGACTTTAATATGCTAATCAGGAGTGCTAGTTGTTCAGGTTCAGTCAGCAGCACGCCGGTAAAATCCCAGCGGTGGGTACTAGACGTACTTTTTTAACTTCGATCTCTTCTACGTCAACAGCATAGAAAGGAAAACAGAATATATTTTGCTATAAGCTAAACTATTTTTGTTTAATCAACTAAGTTTAGAAAATGCTTTTCCTTATGGGAAACAGTGCATACAAGGCCTTGGCAGAACAACTGCAGCCCCACAATTCTTTAAACAATGTCTGGATCTGGATCAGTTCCACTATCCAAAAAATGTCATTGTAATTCTCATAGGTAAAATACATTCAGGGCCACTGGAATTATGCGATTGTGCGGCTGCAGCGATTTTCACATAATGGTAGAGCGGCCACATTTGACACATAATGCATCATCTGCCGCATAATCTGCAGATTTTAACATAAAAAAAAATGTTTATAGCTTAATAGGTTTAAAAGTTAGTAAAAGCGACATGTATTGCCACACAGTGGAAGGTCCTTTACAAAAGTTGAGTGGGCACCTTTGTTGTAGTTTATTGCTATATTTGGGTGTTAAACTGGTACCAATGAGGTGCAACTGATGCCCAGACAGTGTTAACAAGTTTAAAAATGGCAAAATAATGAAGTAATACTATCACAAAATGTGCCACAAACTGCATAATTTGTCTTTTCTTGCCACATAATTTACTCAACCCTGTTGCATAATTTGACCCTCCCTTGCCGCATAATTTCAGTGGCCCTGGATATATTGATTAATAGTATTAAGTATTAGGAAATCTTTTCAGCATTTGCTGCCTATTTGTTTTTGTAGAAGAGCATGTCGCATATAGAATCTCTTATTACTGAAGGCTTCTTAATTCTCTATATTAGTCTCTATGGACTTTATGAAATGAAATAATTGTTACTTTACTGCATGCTTTTTTGGAAGGGGAATATTGTAGGAAGGGTCTTAAACACCAAGCATGGTCTTAGTGGATACCAATAAGAAAAGAGACGCTAAGCTCTAAATCACAGAAGTTCTCTACAGAAATAATGCAAGATTGAGTGAAAGTGGGGTTATTCTATAAAGTAGACAATGGAGTCAACGTATTGACAAAACATCTGTAGCTTCACAATCTTCTGCACAAAGCATACCCAGAATCACTGTACAATCCCAAACACTTTATTCTAAAGAAAATATTACACAATAGTGTTTTGTTTTTTGTGGAGGACCATGGTGCATAAAAACTCTGCTAATGAAATGAGATCCTGAATAAAGTAATGACAGAGCTCAAGAAAAGTATGCAAATGGTGAACAATATTTCTCACGTGTTATTGTAAAGAAAATATGTTTTAATTATTTAATTTAGTATCTTGTTTCCACACATGGCATATAATATAAAGCATTCAGATTTGATTTTTGCATCATACCTTCAGCAAGTGTTTTCTTAAAATGCAGATTCTACTTATTTTATAGATGAGCTTATGTGTGTTCACTACATAGTCTCTGCTACATAGAGAAAACAATGCAACTCATACATGGCAATGCAAATACTTACAAGGTGTTAGAATGATACACCAAACAGTAACTAGCATGAGATGAGGAATGTATATTCCTCTAGCCTTGCACAAGATGTGATTAACAACGTCTCACCAATCCTGCTGAACTAATCGAAACAAGCCCTGAAGGTGACCAACCCAAAGTCAACATTCTGCATATTGGAAATAACACAGCCTTACAGACTGTTGAACTTGGAAGCCAGCCTTAAAAATGGTATAACATCAGAAAATGGGCCAAAATAAGAATTATCATCGAATAACCCCACTTGACTCTTCTGAGAAGCTCTTTGGAAAGCTGTTAATGAATAAGACAAAAGCATGCCTTACTTAGAACAATATTTTCCATTATGTCATGCTGGTTTTAGAAGTCGGATATGGACGACTTCCAGCTATGCAATATTTTGAGTTTTAGATCAGGCTTTAATCCAAATAAATTCTCAACTTCCTTGGACCGTTTTAGAGAAAGAAATATTAGAATCCCTTTAAATTAAATCTTGAGGGGACAGTGTCACAACATTTTATTGAGAGTCTGGATTGAGGCTTGTGCTGCGGATACAGGGTGTAAGGCTGTGGGGTGTCCTGACCACAACCCTATAACATTTTTTAATTAATGCTCTTAATTCATTTATTTAGATTTTTTAGAAATCATTGATTGTCTTCTCGATCTGAACGTTTAATTTTCTTTATATAGGTGTTTTGTAAATCACTTGTTGTCATGCGATACCATATAGTGCTTTAGTAGCACAGCAAGACAATATACATTAGGTATTTGGTCCTTAATGTTCATCAGAATGAGGTTAAAACAGTCAACCTGCTTTCTTGACACTCTAGTACTGACATGCGAAATAGTGACTTCAAATAAACGAATTCTTGAAGAATTGTGGGGCATATTATCAAGGGCAGTATCGCCACTTTAGCGGCACTTTTTGCCGATAAAGCGGTGATATTTTTATCGCCCTATTAGCAAGCTGTCACTAACAGCTGTTAGCAACAGCTTAATGGCGATAGTGGCCGTTTTGTTGCCGCTTTGCATGTCAGCGATAATTATCGCTAATGACATGCAAAGTAGGCGTTCCCAACTAAAAGCAACTGCAAACAGTCGCAAACACAACTTCCCCCTATTATCAATGCCCGCGAAGCGATAAAAAAAGTTGCGCTAACCGCGAGTATTGCTGAAATGTAACACCTGATAAAAACTTGACTTAACCATCTTATCAATGGGAGGTGGATTGTAAGGTTAAGTCCTCACCTGCCTATTAGCAAGCTTTTCATTAGCGCAGTAAATTTATCGCTGGATTTCTCGCGCTATTGCTGGGTTTCGCCGCTATCGCTGGATTTTTTATCGCCTTGGAGATAAGCGTTGATAATAACGCGTTATCTCCGCGATGAAATCCAGCGATAGCCGGCGATAAAAAAAACATTGCTAAGCGCGCTTTGCTATAATTATCGCAAATCCTTGGTAATATGCCCCTCAGTTTTAAGACTTATTTTGAATTGAAGAAGCACAATTTGGGAGTTAATGTGTCAAAGATTTTGTTAGTGTGTTTTGCTGGTTGCATGAGCAGTGTGGACTAGGGTGTTCTGAAGCAGAGCCAAGGTTTCTGGTGGGATTATAACATGGAACCTTATTTGCAGATATGTTGTGTTCTAGCAGGCTCAAGGAGAATCAAAGGAATTTGATGGCCCTTATTTAGAGTTCATGCCGAGTTCCACTCTGAGGCCTGCCAGAGCTTGCTCTGTTTCCTTAGCAGGTGGGAAACCTAATTGGAAGTTATAAAGCAGCTGGTGCTGTTCAACTTATTTTTGTAGTTAATCTATAACAATTCTTTCTAGAATTTAAAATTATAGGGTGGGCTGGAGATCATACAATAGTTTTCCAGAACTTGGGTATCTGATGTAGGTCTGTTAAGAAGTGTAGTATGTATTTTATGTGGCTAGGGACCATGCCCAAGGAGAGACAGGAATTAATCAAGGTGACCATGTCATTGGCCAGTGAGGAAAGGATGTCCCTCATGCAGGACGCACGGCATAGTTCCACTTAGAAGCTTTGATATGTGAGGCTAACTTGGATATTTACTCATACACAACTGATTTGAAGGAGGTGGGTGTTGGGGTGATATAGGATTGTGTACAATCATTTTTATTTGAATAATTGCATAGGTCTCCACAATGCTTAGCAGTGGAGTGTTGAATGTTTTTATGAATTTCCGATCAGCTATTTCTTGGTAGATTTTGAAAATTTCCATGGTTTAGTTTGTTGTGCTATTATACAATTGGTCATTTCGGTTTTTAGGAACCTACTCGCAAAGGAAAATCTACAAGTGTAGGTTTACTACAAGAACATTTTGGGTAACTTAACTACTTTTGGCTGTTCACCATTACAAAAGTAAAGTTACTCAAAAGTGTTCACTTACATGTCCCCACACCCTGAAATAGAGGGTGTAGTCAGTAAAAATATCAAATATGACCATAAAGTTATAACTCTTAGACTCTGATTGCGTGTTTAGGTGCTATTTATGGCACCTGCTATATAACAACATCACAGGGTACATTATTTATCGGGTGTGATAAACAACACCTATTAAGAGTTGTGGGGTATAACATGCAGATTATGGTGTTTAATGCACCAAAATACACATGATACGTATATACTGTATGATTTCCCCATGTTAAAATACAGCAGGTTTGACCTTCCAAAATGTAACAATGTTTGAGGTATTTGATGCATCCGATATTCAGTGGAATGTGTTATATATAATACCAACTCGTAACTCCGACCTTTTCATAAACAGAGGTTTACTCACAGGTCGGTATAAACCGACCACCTAGTAATCAAGGCCTATGTAACTTTGTGATCACATTTCCCATTCCACACACTAGGTGGAGACCTCTTCAAACAGGCTAGAAAACTCTTTATGGTAAAGTATAGGAAAAACTTTTAAAGTTTATTAAGCTTTTAAAAACATTACTTCTATATTAAATATTCATGTTAAAAATGTAAAATGTAATGTAAAAAATATTTTTAATATGTATTGAAAATGATTAAAAGTGATGTATAAAATTAATTACAAGTAATTATGTCTGGGGCATGGCCAAGGATGCCAGGATAGCAGTCGAACCTTAACGAAGCTCTCACTGCCCGACTTCAATCTCTTCCTATCCTGCCTGACAGCAGCTGTAAAGGAATCCCCTCCCTGGCTCCTGACACCTGTGGCACCCTGGATGCCCTCGTCGGCCCTCTTAGTGGTCTGCGCTGTAGAGACTGATCGAGCAGCAGGCCATGGACAAAATGGGAGCTGCGGTGCTTCTGCTCCACGGCCTGTGAGTGACTCGTAGATGCTGCCTTCTGGCAGAGCTGGAGCTCGGGCCATCTGGGGCTCGGTACCAGACAGGACCAGTGGATGGGCCCCCTGCCCACGGAGGGGGCCCTTTGAAGTGGGATTTAGGCCGCATGATTGTGAGTGGCAGCTTGGCCCTGTGGCTGGAACTGAAGCTGGAGCGGGGCCCATCTGGCTCCGTAGTGGGGTGCGATCAGAGACATGAAGCATCCGCCCTACCGCATCAGGTGAGACAGCCTGTGGGCTCCCCAGGACCCCTTGAAAACCTTTGACACTGGAGTGCACGGGCAGTAACGGTCCTTCCCCCATCTGTTGGGGCGCATTGCAGATCACAAACCCCAGCCTGGGAGAGAGGTGGGCCCCACACAGAGGACTGCGCTGGAGACCCTGGTGGATGTGTATCCCATGGTTGCTGCTTGTATCTGGGGGCCCATATGCTGCAGCTCTGTCCCCTGCACCTAATCGGTCTCCCCCCAAGTGAGATGTGCTCTTGACTTTTAGGCTGTGTACACCCCACCCACCCAATAAACTGCACATTGTGTGGTCCAGCCAGGTAGCTCTCTTGCACCTTCTGTGTGCTGCACCCAAGAATGCAGGACATTGCTGTGGTGCACCCTCAACGTTGCTGCTCCATCTCGTCTGGGAGTGCCTGAATGACCGCGGACTGGGCTGCACCCTGAGTCAGTTGCCTGGCTTCCCCCTCGTGGCATATCATGGTTCCACCCCCTGCTCGTGCTGCCCTTGGCGAGCAGGTCGGTGCACCTGGACTCTCCCTCTGTTCCACCCAGACATCCTCTCCTCCACCAACAATAACTATTACGCTGCAGCGGGATTGCTCAGGGTAACTGGGACCCCCCTGGGATGTGCTGCTCATGTTTCCTCACAGCAAGCGGGCCTATCTCTAACAATCCCATCATCTGCTGTTCTTGGCCAGGGTCTCCCTGATGATGGGCTGCAACAAAACTCCTCCACCTATGTCAACCCAGACTAAAATGGACCAGTATATGTCATGGGACAATAGAGGCTGCTGAGCCCCCCCCACCTGCGCTTATGTCCCACTCTGCAGCGGATCTAGACAAGATCTGCAAGGAGATTCAGGATTCACGGGAGGTGGTGGAAACTAAGGTCAACGGCCTCCAAGTGGACCTATCGCTTCTGCGCCTGGACCTGCACAGAGTGGCTGACAGAGAGACTGAAAAAAAGACATGGATCTCCACGGCTAAAGATGAAGTAGCTACACTTAAGAATTAAGTATCCAAATTGTAGGCATCAGTGGCAACCCTGGATGGAAGAGCGGAAGATGCTGAGATTTGCTCTAGACGTAATAACTTGCGCCTTGTCAGACTTCTTGATGCTGTGGAGAGCTCGGATCTGAGTGAACTTCTCAAAACCTGGTATTGACCCTGGGTTCCAGAGGGTAAACTATCCAGACTTTTTGCTATTGAAAGAGTGCACCAGGCCCCCACTCGGAGCCCCACCCTGTCCACTGATACTGCAGATCCTCAATTTTTGTCACCGAGATACAATCCTGCGTGAAGCTCAGAATCAGCCAAATCTCTGGCACCTGAACTCAAAGGTCATGCTTTTCCCAGATTATACAAAGGCGGTTCAACAGCTGTGACACTCCTTTGAGGAAGTGAAATACAAACTCTGCGCTCTCAATCTCTGCTATATGCTTCCCTTCACAGCCTGCCTCAAGGTCATCTTCCAATCCTCAAATCTATTTTTTTGACACCCCAAAAGAAGCCTGGGAATGGGCCACAGAAAGATGATCACCACGGCTCACAGACTTTGGGGATTGGCTGGACCCGGGCTGCATGGATGCCCCCACCGCTTTCTGCTCGAGGGCCTGGGAGGAAGCTTTCCAGATCCTGGAGGTCGAGATCCAATCGACTGGAGGTGGGCACCTCGTGAGCCCGCATCCAGTGGAGAGGGCTATGGTTGCCATGGAGCCCAACGAGAATTTTACAGCCACCCCACAGCTCTTTGGTTCCCTCAGTGATGTTTCTGGCTTTTCGACTTAACCTTCCTCTTCCCCTTGCTTTGTCTGGAGAGGGCGGGGACCTGCGTCAAAACAGGACTGGCTGGAGACGCTTGAAGTGGTTTTGTATGCCCTGGCACCTCACCCTTGCCTGTAAGGAGGGGGAATGGGCACAACATATTCTAATTCTTTGATTCTATACTGGATTCCAAGGTTGTATGTGGGTCATCTTCACCAGGGAGTTCACTTATAGTTGATGGACTGAATGCTGTCATGTACGAAATCCATTTAATGGGTGCATGTACTTTTATTTGAATTCCCTTGAGTTTCCTTTCTTTCTCTGTTTTAAATCATGTTTTACTTGTGGGCGACAGATGATTCCGGGGAGAAAGTATGGGGTGCGGGGATTTGGGGGAAATTATGTTGGTTTCTGTGAGATTGTTACTTTGTTTGTTATAAGTTTGTTCTTACCTTACAGATATTCTTTTCAAGAGCTTTCAAATACGTCTCTGACTTCTTAGATTTGCTCTGGGCTGCCACATGCAGATTGTCCCTGTCCTTGATGGATCCCCAAGCATCCTGTCATTACCATACCACCCTCCTCTATGATTAAGATCATCTCTTGGAATGTTAAAGGTCTCTTAGACTGTATAAAGAGATCTGCAGGGCTGCGTTATATCAAACGATACAGACCAGATGTGGTCCTATTGCAAGAACACATCTGCTGGGCTCCCACTTCTCCCTTCTTGGTCAATTCGGCTAGAACAGAGTTTTTCATAAATTCCAGGGCTTCAGCACGGACAATGCAAAACACCTCCTGGCGATAATGCGGTCTTACCTGAGACAGGTCTTCCTTGAAAAGGCAAAGCAGTGCTGGAGGGCCTTAACCCAACGGGTCTATAAATCAGGAGACAATTCCGGCAAGCTGCTGTATTGGCTGGCGACTTGTAACATCTCCATTAGAATAGTGTCCACAGTTAGAGACTTAGCTGGCAATTTCCAGGAAGATCTGCCAGTGATTGTTAAGGCATTCACGGCATTCTATTGAAACCTCTATGCAATAGGTCCACCACCCCCCTCGGAGACCGAGAGACACCTTCTCTGGGACATACTGCTGCCCTTAATCCTGCGTTTTCTGGCCCACAATGTATGCCAACCTTTAACGGTGGAAGAGGTTGACTAAGCCATATCCGACTCCAATCTGGGAAAACCCCTGGTCCGGACAGCTTATGCATTGAATACTATAAAAGGTAACGTACCATTCTGACATCCCACCTGCCGGAATTCTATGCAGAGGTGTTGCGACGGGGGCGTCCCCCTGGACCTAGACTTTGCCACTATCGTTGTTATCCCTAAGGTGGGGCTTCCTACAGACCAGTACTCCTCCTACCTCCCGAACTCACTTATTAATGTGGACATCAAGGTCTTTGCTAAAGTCCTAGTGACTCGGTTGACCCGAACCCTGTCCCACCTTATTCATCCAGACCAACATGGTTTCAAGCCGGGCAGAAGCACCTGTCACCGTGTTCGTCGAGTGCAGTTGGCTCTTTCACAGGCACATCGAATGGACTGTAACCTGGCCCTCCTCCTGGTGGACTTTTGTAAGGCTTTTGACACAGTCTCCTGGTCCTTTCCGGACACTGTTCTCCTGTGCGCAGGCTTGGGACCACTATTTCACAGAATGGTGCATCTCCTCTATAACACCCCCATGGCTCAGGTCTGTGTCAATGGTATATTATCCAACTCATTCCCAATCCGTAGGGGCTATTCGCCCTGGCTATTGAGCTGTTAGCACGCCAGTTACTATGCTGGAGGTGGTAGGGTTGATTCGAAGATCAGATAGCACTGTACACTGACGACATTCTCTTCTTCCTCAGTGACCCCCTGGCCTCTGGCCCCCACTGTCTGGAGATCCTTAATCGTTATGGAGAGGCCTCCATTTTTAGGTTAATGTGCGTAAATCCTTATTGGTGGAGGAGACTGGGGACTCTGCGAGACAACACTGGTGCACTGATGTACGTCTTCAGCAGAACTTCTTTAAGTACCTGGGGGTTCAGATATCATGCCTTCTGGACCAGGCCTGGACCCTTAATTTTCAACAGTTAGCCTTGTCCCTTGACTGTGACCTGCGCCGCTTGTGCTGACTGCGCCTTAACCCCATGGGATGTATTGCACTCTTTAAGATGATGTGTCTCCCCCGCTATTTGTACGTCTTAGTGAACTTTCCTTATCCGATCCCCCAAGGGGGGTTCCAGTCCCTGACCTCCAGACTCACATCCTTTATATGGGCTGGTAAGCACCATCTTGTGGCACTCAGCTCAGCGCGTAAGTCTCCCTTCAACAGGGGTCTTGGTGTGTCAGACATTTACGGGTACTATCTAGCGGCGCAACTGGTGCCCATCAATGAGTGATTTGCAGGAGGCTTGGATGACCCCGCCTATCACCTTGAACTTCACCCACTGGGCTTTGAGGGACTCCTCAATTTGCTTTATGGGGGCCCCCAACAACACCATCCTGCACCCAGATGGTTGTAGGTTGTTGGAGGGCGACGATGCACTTTATTCGGTGGGAATACTGCCTGATGGGATTGAACTCCCTCTGGCAAGGCACATGGCTTCAACAGCTTTCCAACCTAGAGGGCTTTGCCCAATGGGACCAGATAGGAATTACATACTTGAGAGATGTCCACCAGGGGGGTAATCTGTTGTCATTTCAAGAATTGAGAGATCATTATGCCTTGTCCCACACACAGTTCTTCTGTTTCCTTCAGCTACAGAAGCCCCATGTGAACCATTGTTGCAAGTTAATACAGAAACCCCTGTGGGCCCACCTCCCCCTGGATGCCCAGCTCCCTGACTATAGTCCCCTGGAGGCAAAAATCTTCATGGGGCGCTTAGGTAGGGGAGTGATATCTGTGATTTGCCGTTCCTTAATTATCAATGCTCCTGAAGGCTTCTCTTCCCTTGGACAGAAGTGGATGGGCTGGTTGGGCGAGCTGGATGATGATGATTGGAAGGAGGCATGTCCGGCCCCCAGGGAGCTGGCAAACTGATGGCAGGAATGATTAATTGCTATGATTGTAGCAGATGTCTCTGGAAATGGGAAATTTCTTTTTGGGCTAACTTGGCTGCTGTAGATGAAGATCTTTGTATGTGGTACAATAGAGTTTATGTGGATGTTAGCCGAATGGGAGGAGCTGTGAAGTATTATGTAAAGGGGTTTAATTGCCTTAATAGATTTTTTTTTGCACCAGAGGCAAGGTGATAAGCAGGGGTGGTTGGTTTCAATGGACCTTAGGTGAGTTTGGGATGTTGTTTCAGGTGATAAATTATACCATTAGTATGGGAGGGGACCTTATTTTGTAGGGTGGTAAGAAACTAATTAATATGGAAAAGAGTGAGGCATTGTGTGAGGAAGTTGTAATTGAGAGCACACACTTTTTACTTGTGGTGACCCTGTAAGTGCACGAGAAGTATGGGTAAGAACAAATTCCATGATTGTATCTCTGAATAATAATAATGTGAGAACATTCAGGGCCATGTCCGTTCTGTAACCCTTGCAAGATTATTAAGTCTTGCATGGTTGTATAAATCAAAGCTACCTAAGGCCTGGTGAAAACAATGCAGGTATGTTGTTGTTACAATACCTATAGTTCACACAATCACTTGTTTTGTAGCCACAAAATACATTTTTGATATTCACAAATTCCCTTTTATGAGACCGAAAAGTCTACCCAAATAATGAAGGGATTTTGTGACTCTGTCCGGTAGCAAGCAGGGGGGTGACATTGGTATCCATGTCTTATTTGAGATTTGGAAAGTAATGCATCAATATGTTGTCATAGCAATTGCAGTTGCAAACCACTAATGAGATATGAAGACCTCAAAGGGGTCCAAGGATTGGACTGAGGATGAATGTAGATACCCTGTTTTTTTAGTCTTATTGAGGCAAATTTTAAATAAATGAAGAGGTATATCATAGACAACCACTAGCTTTCTTCTGCATGCTGGTGGGTTTATGAGCAAGCCAGGCTCAGTCACTATAGTCCTATATTCCAGCCATTCCATAGAGGGCTTGAACAATATTGAACCTTGGGGCATTTTTAACCCAATGTTGAACACAGGACGTTAACATTGTGAAACTATTTCATTATACTACCTTAGAATCACATTCATTTTTTGATAACTTGGATTTGTTTCGAATCATCTGAATCTTCAGAAAATTGTGTTGATTGAGTCAGGCCAAAGGGGTGATATGTCTAATAATGTGAATTATATATGTATATATATATATATCTGACACACTCTCTCCTTTCGGAAAAAACATAGCCGCACTCACAACGATGAGGATCACAATCCATTTATTTATTTACAGCTTGGGCAATCCGACGCGTTTCGGTCATCACGACCTTCTTCCAAGGTAAGCCCCGGCATATTGGAGAAAACACACCCATCAGTATCATGCTCAATTTAAAAGTACTTGCCCTCTAGTGGACGCCCTGATGGGACCATTCTCAAAGCATGCTGGTACTGGTAGTGCGCTTTCCCTCAATTACTCCCTCCAGTGGGTAATGCCGTTAATGATGTTACTTTTTTGCTGTGCTCAAAGTTGCTCCATCGCATTACCATTTTAAGGATGCACAGAGTCCATACCGAAGTCAATCTTCGGCGGCAACCACTGTCCCTGGTCGTTTTCACGGGCTGCAAAAGTGGTTCAATTCGGGACAGTCACGGCGCTCTTTGCTGGCGGTGCGTAGCTTGCGGCGGAACCAAGCCGCTGAACATCTGACACACTCTCTCCTTTTGGGAAAGACATAGCCGCACTCACAACGATGAGGATCACAATCCATTTATTTAATTACAGCATGGGCAATCCGACACGTTTCGGTCACCACGACCTTCTTCCAAGGTAAGGCCCGGCATATTAGAGAAAATGCACCCTTCAGTATCATGCTCAATTTAAAAGTACTTGCCCTCTAGTGAACGCCCTGATAGGACCGATCTCTAAGCATGCTGGTACTGGTAGTGCGCTTTCCCCTCAATTACTCCCTCCAGTGGGTAATGCCGTTAATAATGTTACTTTTTTGCTGTGCTCAAAGTTGCTCCATCGCATTACCATTTCAAGGATGCGCAGAGTCCATACCGAAGTCAGTCTTCGGCGGCAACCACTGTCCCTGGTCGTTTTCACGGGCTGCAAAAGTGGTTCAATTCGGGACAGTCACGGCGCTCTTTACTGGCGTAGCTTGCGGCGGAACCAAGCCGCTGAACATCTGACACACTCTCTCCTTTCGGGAAAGACATAGCCGCACTCACAACGATGAGGATCACAATCCATTTATTTAATTACAGCATGGGCAATCCGACGCGTTTCGGTCATCACGACCTTCTTCCAAGGTAAGCCTCGGCATATTGGAGAAAACACACCCATCAGTATCATGCTCAATTTAAAAGTACTTGCCCTCTAGTGGACGCCCTGATGGGACCATTCTCAAAGCATGCTGGTACTGGTAGTGCGCTTTCCCCTCAATTACTCCCTCCAGTGGGTAATGCCGTTAATGATGTTACTTTTTTGCTGTGCTCAAAGTTGCTCCATCGCATTACCATTTTAAGGATGCACAGAGTCCATACCGAAGTCAATCTTCGGCGGCAACCACTGTCCCTGGTCGTTTTCACGGGCTGCAAAAGTGGTTCAATTCGGGACAGACACGGCGCTCTTTGCTGGCGGTGCATAGCTTGCGGCGGAACCAAGCCGCTGAACATCTGACACACTCTCTCCTTTCGGAAAAAACATAGCCGCACTCACAACGATGAGGATCACAATCCATTTATTTATTTACAGCTTGGGCAATCTGACGCGTTTCGGTCATCACGACCTTCTTCCAAGGTAAGCCCCGGCATATTGGAGAAAACACACCCATCAGTATCATGCTCAATTTAAAAGTACTTGCCCTCTAGTGGACGCCCTGATGGGACCATTCTCAAAGCATGCTGGTACTGGTAGTGCGCTTTCCCCTCAATTACTCCCTCCAGTGGGTAATGCCGTTAATGATGTTACTTTTTTGCTGTGCTCAAAGTTGCTCCATCGCATTACCATTTTAAGGATGCACAGAGTCCATACCGAAGTCAATCTTCGGCGGCAACCACTGTCCCTGGTCGTTTTCACGGGCTGCAAAAGTGGTTCAATTCGGGACAGTCACGGCGCTCTTTGCTGGCGGTGCGTAGCTTGCGGCGGAACCAAGCCGCTGAACATCTGACACACTCTCTCCTTTCGGAAAAAACATAGCCGCACTCACAACGATGAGGATCACAATCCATTTATTTATTTACAGCTTGGGCAATCCGACGCGTTTCGGTCATCACGACCTTCTTCCAAGGTAAGCCCCGGCATATTGGAGAAAACACACCCATCAGTATCATGCTCAATTTAAAAGTACTTGCCCTCTAGTGGACGCCCTGATGGGACCATTCTCAAAGCATGCTGGTACTGGTAGTGCGCTTTCCCCTCAATTACTCCCTCCAGTGGGTAATGCCGTTAATGATGTTACTTTTTTGCTGTGCTCAAAGTTGCTCCATCGCATTACCATTTTAAGGATGCACAGAGTCCATACCGAAGTCAATCTTCGGCGGCAACCACTGTCCCTGGTCGTTTTCACGGGCTGCAAAAGTGGTTCAATTCGGGACAGTCACGGCGCTCTTTGCTGGCGGTGCGTAGCTTGCGGCGGAACCAAGCCGCTGAACATCTGACACACTCTCTCCTTTTGGGAAAAACATAGCCGCACTCACAACGATGAGGATCACAATCCATTTATTTATTTACAGCTTGGGCAATCCGACGCGTTTCGGTCATCACGACCTTCTTCCAAGGTAAGCCCGGCATATTGGAGAAAACACACCCATCAGTATCATGCTCCATTTAAAAGTACTTGCCCTCTAGTGGACGCCCTGATGGGACCATTCTCAAAGCATGCTGGTACTGGTAGTGCGCTTTCCCCTCAATTACTCCCTCCAGTGGGTAATGCCGTTAATGATGTTACTTTTTTGCTGTGCTCAAAGTTGCTCCATCGCATTACCATTTTAAGGATGCACAGAGTCCATACCGAAGTCAATCTTCGGCGGCAACCACTGTCCCTGGTCGTTTTCACGGGCTGCAAAAGTGGTTCAATTCGGGACAGTCACGGCGCTCTTTGCTGGCGGTGCGTAGCTTGCGGCGGAACCAAGCCGCTGAACATCTGACACACTCTCTCCTTTCGGAAAAAACATAGCCGCACTCACAACGATGAGGATCACAATCCATTTATTTATTTACAGCTTGGGCAATCCGACGCGTTTCGGTCATCACGACCTTCTTCCAAGGTAAGCCCCGGCATATTGGAGAAAACACACCCATCAGTATCATGCTCAATTTAAAAGTACTTGCCCTCTAGTGGACGCCCTGATGGGACCATTCTCAAAGCATGCTGGTACTGGTAGTGCGCTTTCCCTCAATTACTCCCTCCAGTGGGTAATGCCGTTAATGATGTTACTTTTTTGCTGTGCTCAAAGTTGCTCCATCGCATTACCATTTTAAGGATGCACAGAGTCCATACCGAAGTCAATCTTCGGCGGCAACCACTGTCCCTGGTCGTTTTCACGGGCTGCAAAAGTGGTTCAATTCGGGACAGACACGGCGCTCTTTGCTGGCGGTGCATAGCTTGCGGCGGAACCAAGCCGCTGAACATCTGACACACTCTCTCCTTTCGGAAAAACATAGCCGCACTCACAACGATGAGGATCACAATCCATTTATTTATTTACAGCTTGGGCAATCTGACGCGTTTCGGTCATCACGACCTTCTTCCAAGGTAAGCCCCGGCATATTGAGAAAACACACCCATCAGTATCATGCTCAATTTAAAAGTACTTGCCCTCTAGTGGACGCCCTGATGGGACCATTCTCAAAGCATGCTGGTACTGGTAGTGCGCTTTCCCCTCAATTACTCCCTCCAGTGGGTAATGCCGTTAATGATGTTACTTTTTGCTGTGCTCAAAGTTGCTCCATCGCATTACCATTTTAAGGATGCACAGAGTCCATACCGAAGTCAATCTTCGGCGGCAACCACTGTCCCTGGTCGTTTTCACGGGCTGCAAAAGTGGTTCAATTCGGGACAGTCACGGCGCTCTTTGCTGGCGGTGCGTAGCTTGCGGCGGAACCAAGCCGCTGAACATCTGACACACTCTCTCCTTTCGGAAAAACATAGCCGCACTCACAACGATGAGGATCACAATCCATTTATTTATTTACAGCTTGGGCAATCCGACGCGTTTCGGTCATCACGACCTTCTTCCAAGGTAAGCCCCGGCATATTGGAGAAAACACACCCATCAGTATCATGCTCAATTTAAAAGTACTTGCCCTCTAGTGGACGCCCTGATGGGACCATTCTCAAAGCATGCTGGTACTGGTAGTGCGCTTTCCCTCAATTACTCCCTCCAGTGGGTAATGCCGTTAATGATGTTACTTTTTTGCTGTGCTCAAAGTTGCTCCATCGCATTACCATTTTAAGGATGCACAGAGTCCATACCGAGTCAATCTTCGGCGGCAACCACTGTCCCTGGTCGTTTTCACGGGCTGCAAAAGTGGTTCAATTCGGGACAGTCACGGCGCTCTTTGCTGGCGGTGCGTAGCTTGCGGCGGAACCAAGCCGCTGAACATCTGACACACTCTCTCCTTTCGGAAAAAACATAGCCGCACTCACAACGATGAGGATCACAATCCATTTATTTATTTACAGCTTGGGCAATCCGACGCGTTTCGGTCATCACGACCTTCTTCCAAGGTAAGCCCCGGCATATTGGAGAAAACACACCCATCAGTATCATGCTCAATTTAAAAGTACTTGCCCTCTAGTGGACGCCCTGATGGGACCATTCTCAAAGCATGCTGGTACTGGTAGTGCGCTTTCCCCTCAATTACTCCCTCCAGTGGGTAATGCTGTTAATGATATATATATTCACTGAAAAAACCATAAGGTTTTAGGGACAGTTATAGTTAGTTGGACATTGCATTCGTACAAAACCCGTGAAATTCCCCCGTTATAGTTAGTTCAGGTAACTATAACTCGCGCCCCGCAATGCACTGCTGATGACGTCACATATTACATCACTCATGACATGGTCAGTGACATCACTGATGACATCTCAAATGACATCACTGATGACATCACTGATGACATCATCCAGTGACTGTGTGTTTGTGTAAAGTTTAAATATGTTTAATATATATAGGGAAAGGCGTATTGAAGAATGAGTAGGTGTATAAGCGTCTGAATGGATGATTTAGTAGGTGCGTGACTGAGTCTATAAGTGAGTGATTAAATGTATCTTACTGGATGCATGGGTGAGTGACTAAACTGTGTGAATGTCTGTATCCGTCTGTCTGTTGTTGTGTAAGCAGCTGCATGGGTTTCTGACTAGCTAAATGAGGGTCTATATGGGTTATGGATTGGTTCTCTGAGTATCTGTATGGGTGCCTCAGTGTTTGTGTGGGTGGGGTGTGTGTGACTCTGTGCATAGGTGTGTGAGTGGGTGATTCACTGGGTGCATGGTTTCAAGAGTGCGTCTGTGATGGACTGTATGGGTGGGTGAGTGTGTGTATGGGTGTGTTAGTGATTGAATGTATTCTCTCAGTGGTACATGTGTGAGTAACTACATATGTGAAAGGCAGTATATATGTGTGTTGGAGTATATAAATGGCTATAAGTGAGAGTGTGTGATTGTGAGAGTGGCTATATGGATGAGTGTGTGCTTGTATCAGTGATTGCATAGGAGCGTAAGAATGTGCTAGTATTTTTATGAGTAAGTGAGCTGGTGTGTATAACTGTATAGGTGAGTAAATTGGAGTGTGATTAATTATTTGCATGACTGACTAGGTGTGTGAGTACCTCTATGGATGAGTTGCGTTGTGTGAGTGTTTATATAGGTATATGAGTGCATATGATAGTCCTGTACTGAGTGACTGTAAGTATGAGTGACTGTACGGGTGAGTGAGTAGATGTGTGTGTGTAGACCTAAGAATCAGTGAGTGGGTATGTACTTATTGGTATTGGAGTGTGTATGGTTTTGAGAATGGCAGTCTGTAATTTAGAGTGGGTGTATCAAAAGTTATATTAGGGTGTGAGAAGATGCATTAAATTCTCACATGGATGATGTCATCAGTGATGTCATTTGAGATGTCATCAGTGATGTCACTGACCATGTCATGAGTGATGTAATATGTGACGTCATCAGCAGTGCATTGCAGGGGCGCGAGTTATAGTTACCTGAACTAACTATAACGGGGAATTTCACGGGTTTTGTACGAGTGCAATGTCCAACTAACTATAACTGTCCCTAAAACCTTATGGTTTTTTCAGTGAATTTCTAAGGTTTTTTAAATGCTAATATTTAACTATAACGTGCCTGAAACCTATGGTTTTTTCAGTGAATTTCAAAGGTTTTTTAAATGCTAATTCCTAACTATAACGTGTCTGATACATATGGTTTTTTCAGTGAATTTCAAAGGTTTTTTAAATGCTAATTCCTAACTATAACGTGTCTGAAACCTATTGTTTTTTCAGTGAATTTCAAAGGTTTTGTAAATGACAATTTTTAAATGTATTAATTGTTATATTTATTTTTTTGATACTGATTTACAACATTTTTTTAAACTATTTATTTTTAGATATTTTATTTTTAAATTACATTGTAATTACATTATACATTACATTACAAAATATACTTTCTCAGAATGAATTACTTTAGTTTAAATACTTTGCAAATAGGCAATAGACTTTTAAGTACAGTAGTTACAGTTGTTGCAATGGGCAACACAATTTCAAAAACAATGCAACATTGAGCTCAATGTGAATTTCTAGTTAAATGCAATTAGTTACTTTATGGATTACTTTTCTAACCACAGGACTGGATCCTAGATTCAGTCCTGGGACATCTCCTGTAAACAGTTGAGTAAAAGCGTTTTGGTTACAGTAGTGATTTTTAAGGAATATTATTGTATTTTAAAAGTTGACACTTAGAAACTTTTTCACATAGAATCACCAATGTTATCCTATGGGAGGAAATTCACTTAGCAGGTAAGTAGTGTTATCATTACTTTTTCTTACTCAGAGGTGGATCCTGGAACCAGCACTGGTGCATCTCCTGTAAACAGTTGAAAGAATGCGTTTAAGTCACACAGGCGATTTTTAAGGAATATTTGTAGTTTGTGAAAATCGACACTTTGAAACTTTTCTGCTGAAAACCAGACAATGGATTCCTATGGAAGGAAATTCAAGTTACTGGTAAGTACGGTTAGAATTACTTTTCAGGGTCAGTGCTGGGCTAAAGATGCAGCACTGGGTTCTCTCCTGATAACATGTGAGTAAATCGGAATTCGTTGTTCGGCTGATTTTAGAGGAATATTATAAAGTTCCAAAACTCCACACTTAGAAGAATTTCCAAGTGAAACCAGTCAATGTTAGCCTATGGAAGGAAATTCAAGTTACTGTTAAGTACGGTTAGAATTAACTTTTCAGGGTCAGTGCTGGGCTAAAAGATGCAGCACTGGGTTCTCTCCTGATAACAGGTGAGTAAATCGGAATTCGTAGTTCAGCTGATTTTAGAGGAATATTTGTAAGTTTCAAAAATCGACACTTAGAAACTTTTTCAGCAAAAAGCAGGCAATGATATCCTATGGAAGGAAATTCAAGTTACTGGTAAGTACGGTTAAAATTACTTTTCAGGATCAGTACTGGGCTGAAAGATGCAGCACTGAGGTCTCTCCTGATAACAGGTGAGTAAATCGGAATTCGTATTTCGGCTGATTTTAGAGGAATATTATAAAGTTCCAAAACTCCACACTTAGAAGAATTTCCAAGTGAAACCAGTCAATGATATCCTATGGAAGGAAATTCAAGTTACTGGTAAGTACGGTGAAAATTAGTTTTCAGGATCAGTACTGGGCTGAAAGATGCAGCACTGAGGTCTCTCCTGATAACAGGTGAGTAAATAGGAATTCGTAGTTCAGCTGATTTTAGAGGAATATTTGCACAATGGTGAAGGGAGGGGCGGGGTCTGAGGTGACATCTGTGCAAGCGCGCCCGTGGCGCGTTTTAAGTTGGGGATTAAGTCCCCTTGAATCATGAGGGTCCCTGGGGTCCAACTAGCCCACCCTGTACCTCCAGTATGCGCCAGGGAGCTGCGTTGCAGAGAGGTGTTCAGAGGCCACGCCCCTTTTGCACCTCTCTGCAATGCAGCTCTGTGGCGCTTTCTGGACATACCTGTTGGGCTAGTTGGCCCCTAGGGACCCTCAGGATTGAAGGGGATTTAATTCCCCATCTTAAAACGTGCCACGGGGCCTGTTTGCACACATGTCACCTGAAGCCCGCCCCTCCCTTCACCACTGTGCAAACGCGCCCCGTGGCACGTTTTAAGTTGGGGAATTAAGTCCCTTGAATCCTGAGGGTCCCTGGAGTCCAACTAGCCCACCATGTACTTCTAAAAGCGCCACAGAGCTGCGTTGCAGAGAGGTGTAAAAGGGGCGTGGCCTCTGTACACCTCTCTGCAACGCAGCCCCTGGCGCATACTGGAGGTTCCTGGTGGGCTAGTTGGCCTCAGAGACCCCAGAATTCAAGGGGAATTACTCCCCTTCTTAAAACGCGCCAGGAGGCGCGTTTGCAGAGTACTGCAGGGAGAGGTCGGGGCCTCCGGCACGATGCCGGTCGTTTTTTTTTTGTGGTTTTTTTTTAATGGGAGGGGGGCTGCGTGGCCCCCCCTTCCCTTGGCCACTTTTGGCCCCGGGGACCCCATCCCCGGGGCCTGAGCAATTTATTTATTTTTAATTTAAAAAAAAAAAACGGGAAGGGGGCCGCGTGGCCCCCTTCCCTGGGCCTGTATTGGCCCCGGGACCCCATCCCCCGGGGCATGCCCTCGATTTTTTTTTTTAATTTGGAGGGGTCTGCGTGGCCCCCTCCTCAGGCCATTTAAGGCCCCGGGAACCCCATCCCCCGGGGCCGGCCTTGCTCCTTTTTTTTTTTTTATTTGGGGAGGGGGCTTCGTGGCCCCCTCCTTGGCACATATGGCCCCGGGGACCCCATCCCCCGGGGCCTGGCCTCTGGTTGGGGACTGGGGGGTCCCCAATCCCCCACAGTCCCAGCCGGCTCCCCGCGTCCTACGGGAGCCGGCATTGCTTTTCCACATGGGGATCAGCTAACATGCTGCTCCCCATGTGGAAAGCAATTGAGTTGCATTTTGAAAGAGAGAGCAGGTTTCCTGCTCTCTCTTTCAAAATGCAAACAAGATTGCTATGACAGGACGGGAGCCGCGAGGCTCCCGTCCTGTCATAGCAACTACAGTGTCCCGGGGGTAGGCACCCCGGGACACTGCAGGAGCCGGCCCTGGGGGGTGGCGGTCCCCAGGGCCATCAAGGGCTCCCGGAGGGGGGCCATCAAGGGCTCCCATCCAGTGCACAGCCCCGGGGAGGTGGTGGTCCCCGGGGCTTTGGGGGTCCGTAACAGACCCCCATATTCAGATCTTTAGTGCCCTGGGGAGGTGGCGGTCCCCGGGGCATGTGGGGGGGCTGGAGCACCCCACACAGGTCAAATTTTTTTTTTTAAAAAGAAGCCCCGGGGGGTGGCGGTCCCTGGGGCTGCGGGAGGGCCAAGAGCCCTCCCGCACCATTATGTTTTCAAAGCCCCGGGGGGTGGCGGTCCCCAGGGCTTGGGGGGCCTTAGAGGCCCCCCACATTAAATTTAAACCCCCCCCACCATGCCCCCGGGACTTGGCCCACCCGGGGGCAAATTAACAACGAAGCGCGGGAGACCGCGCTTCGTTTTTTTTTTTTTCGGCGGGATTCACGCACCCTAAGCGCATTTTGCCGATTTTCTTTTTTAATAAATGCTTTTTTCTGCCCAGGGGTCCTTGTGGGACCCTCTGAGCAGACCTAGAGGTCAGGGTGTTTCTACCCTGCCCCCTTTTGCGCTTTGCGCACTTGTTTCTGTCCCTCGGTTCTACCGAGGGACAAAATGGCTGCCAACACTTCCTGATTTGGAGTGTTGACAGCCAATTAGCATGCAGCTCGTGATCGGGAGGGTACGCGGACCCTACTCGTCCATAGATATATATGTGATTTTATTTGTGATTTTCTCAGAAACTACTGAATGGATTTACACCATTTAAGCAAAAGGCACGACACTGAACCAAGGGCTACCTCTTTGCCAAATTTGGTGTAATTCCGTTCAGCAGTTCGGGCTGTAGCTGCGACTAAAGGTTCCTATGGAAAAATGAATGGGGAAAACGCGTTTTGGGACCCCCTTTTTTCTCGGCCCCCGCTTGACGAATCAACCCGAGACTTTCAGGGTAGCAGCGGAGCAAAGCGCCCCAACAAGTTGGAAACTTTCGCAAAGATTTGTCAACCGGCGCCAACGTTATTTCAAATAGAATGTCGCGGATTTCCTATGGATAATAGGTCCTAACTATAACTATCTACTGGCGACCGCCAGTAGATAATATATATATATATATATATATATATATATATATATATATATATATATATATATATATATATATATATATATATATATATATATATATATATATATTATTTTTAAATAAGTGTGCTTCCCTGCACATGTGGTTGTGCCCTCACAGGGCAGTAAAAGAAAGTATTAATTTTACGTTAATGCCCCAGAGTGAATTGGGGGCCCATAGGATGCAGCATATATATATATATATATATATATATATATATATATATATATATATATATATATATATATATATATATATATATATATATATATATATATTCTATTATTCCAGCCTGACAGCGTCAATCAAACAGGCACCGACTCCGTGAGAATTTTGGCACAGATGACGATTTATTCCAACAAAGGTCAGACGCGTTTCGGCGGCAAGACCGCCTTGTTCACTGCATATATATATATATATTTGAGCTCCCCTAACTTACACTGTAAAAATAGTGGCATTATTACATTCTGCTATATTAGTAACACATTAAAATTCAACGTTTGACTTTTTTCTATATTACCCTGAAAAAAACACAATAGCAGACAACAATCTATATCATAGTGATACACTTTTTTTAAACAGTTTATCTAGACAGTCAGTCCCAGTCATGCCTTTCACCTCCTCATGTAGAATAGCGTGCAAGCAGCATCTATTTTGGTGTGGTCAATGTCAGACCAGCAGAGACATCCGTGGGCACACCTTTCCACAGCCATCAGGTAGATGTGGTCCTGCACTCTAGATCTGGAGTACCCTGGCAGCATCTACTCTATAGTTCTCTGCTTGCACCTCTCTGGATGTAAAGGGGCATTTATGTACACTGACAGATGGTTAGGTAGTCAGCAGAACGTGGCATTCTCTGCATTTGTCTCTTTTCTCTATTTCAAACTAAGGGGCAGATTAAGTCATCAAACTATGTTAAAGCTTTTCCACAGGCTTTACGCCCCCGCTCCTTACTTTTATGTTCGTTATACATCCGTTATCAGGAACCAAGGGATGTTGCCCAGCCCAGCCTCTCCCGGCTGCGGACGGGTGCAGACGGGCTCGCCCTTGGCCCGGGCACGCTGCAGGAGACTGGTGCTAGCTTTAACGCGCCACCGGGCGCGAAAGCTGAGGCTTCACGGGCGGCCCCTCGGACTGCTGGGGGCTGTGGTCCGGTGGCGCTGCAAGGACCTGTTAAGCCGTTCCCCTCACGGCGCTGCTCTCTCGCGTCAGATTAAGTACTTTTCAAGCAACATAATACAGCCACCTGGGGCCGGATTTTCTAAGTTTTCATGCAACGCAGAACAGCAACCACAGATTCAACCAACACACAAAGTTGCTGCGCTGTGTTGCATGAAATGAGAGAGCAGAATAGTCCCATATCTACGAAGATATAATGCTGTTTCCATCTCCCCCTCTGCTGGCGCACTTTTACCTACATTATGCCAATGCACACACCCTTGCATCATAGTGCAAGGCGGTGTGCATGATGTCAAGCATAGGTTTTGTATTGAAAGGCTACCCTTCCAGTACAAAATACTATGCTTTGACATAGTTCAATGATTTTCCCACCCACTTTGTATGTGTGCTGTATAGTGCAGCACACATGCACAGTTGAAACTGTTTTGAGAAAGGAAAACATTTCTCAAGCTTTATGACTGCTGTACATCTCTGGTGCAAATCCACGTCTAATAATGTTACTAGTTTAGGATTTTTGCACATGTACTACCCATGGAATGCTCCCTTGACACAAAATGGTGCCTATCACTACTTTTGCGTTACTTTAGGGATACTTTCTGAAGTAAATTAGGCTAAAATTGGAAAGTAATATAGCACTTTGCCCCGGGTTTGCAGCTGTTCCGTGAGGCAAACCTGGTACAAAGTGGTAGTAAATTTCCCTTCAAATATGCTTTGTTGTTTTGCGCAAAGAGGAAAAACACAGCACAGAACCATGTATGCCAAGACTGGCCTGCTGCTGTTTTCCCCTGTTTTTGTGCTCTTAGTAGGCTCCCCTGCATGATGTACAGCCTTGCAACGTGGTGTAGAGGTGAGTATCCACTGTCTAACATGGACATTGTACTGGAAGCATATCAGTCCAGTCCAAATTCCAATGCCTAAAAACATTTCAGAAGGGTCCACTGAATTGGATGGTTGCCTTTTTTGAGGTGTGCTGGAACAGTGCTTTTTTTTGTGCTTTTTTTGAGAAATGAAAACATTTGCCCTTGTTAACGCCAGCTACATGCCCGGTCTGACTATTTTAGTAGTTTGTGCTTTGCTTCAAACCCTAAGGGTAATTATGATGGTCCACTCAGATAATGCTCCATTAACGGCTGCCGGTGAAAAGGGATGCAAAGCAGTGCAAAGCTATTTTTTAGCGAAGAAAAGGCTATCTTGACCCTAAAATGCCTTTTGCATTGGAAAGTAAATACCAATGCGTCACTTTGCATCATTTTGCATCGGCACAAAACCTTAGTATGTCTGGTCCTAAGTGTGCTGTGGTACACCAGTTGGAGTATGTCACTTATGATTGTCTATTTCATAAGTAATTGACAGAGATGATTATTTTATATAAGTGTTAACCGTTACTACCCACTAGCGTGATGATTTTGCAGTATACATTAATCCAGTGATGAAATGAGGTTTATTGTCACACAAATGTGCCCTTTCATAGGTAAACAATTGTAAGTGGCCAGCTGCAGCAGTAATGTGTCTAGTTCAAAATGAATATTCACTGATCTTTTTCATAATGAACTCCCCATGGCCACACCGTATGTTTCCCTGCCTGATAGCATTTTTCGGTGTTCTTTTCTGCTTTCATTGAAATATAAATCTTTTGAGAATTCCTCTCAGGGCCCCCTAACTGTGCCCATCATGCCTGATGGCCAGGTTCCACCCTTTGACACTTTCCTTGTCCTTGGTCACATCACCTCTCTCAATAGCAGGTAATTAGCGACAGCACATTCAGCCATTAGCATTCTGAAGGGATTCAGAAATGTATGCCACACCTCTATAGCACAAGATAACCCACCTAATTTGAATTTTTATTACTTCCCATAGCTATATCTGAGAACAGTTAGAAATGATTGGTATAATGAGCGCACCGCTGTTTCCACCCACTGAGCTCAGATAAGAGCTGCCAGATTGTGTTCCCTGGAAAACAATCAGAGTTGTTGAGACTGCACTAGTCGTCAGGAGCTTGCTTCCTACATAGTTGCAAAATGCATTTAATATGTCAGTCTCTAAAGTTTAACAGTTTCTGAATAACAGAGTGAACTTTTTGATATGAAAGTGTCAATGACTGGCTGCTGATTCAATGCATATTTTAAAAAAGACATGGATAATCCTGTGCATGATTAAATGTAATTAGCAACCTGTAATGAGGGGTCTTACGTAGTTAAACTGTTTCTGTGCCTGTTCTTTTATCTCATCTTCAAACATTTTTGCAAAATGTTTTATTGTAAAACGTTAACAAATAACTCAAAGTCCGGTTGGTGAAGCCAGACTATTATCTCATAGGCCATAAGTAACTAGGCTAAAATTGGTAGTGGTTGCAACTCATTTCATTGGCGGCAACTATAAATATTTTTAGACTACTGTATATTGCGTTAAATATCACCCTAAATGTTAGTTTCAGTGAAAATTCTAGGGCTAAATTATGGAAATATTGCTCCTTGCAAAAATGGGCCCATGGGCCACTTGCACCATGAAGCGCGGACACATTTGGAAAACAGCCTTCCGTGGATGATGATCAAGTATGTGGTTGGTTATCCAGGATACACAAATTACTATACTCTCACTTTTTTAGTGACACACCTGCCATATGTAAATGGGAAATCATATTTTCCATTGTGCATACTCCCATTATAAAATCATATGCATGGGCATAGAGACCTTAAGTGGACAAGCAGAACATCTCTGACAAGTGGCATACATTAGTCCTCTTCCTCGGAGAACAGTATAGAAGGGGAGATGTGTGATTCTGGGCACCAGTCAATGCAGTACCTAAAGCACTCCTTATTACTTAATCTCTTCAATAATTTTTCAAGTATTTTAACAATGGGATTTGGTGCAAAGTCTTCATGCACTGATGCACTTTCATGTTCTTAACGCCACTCAAAGGTCCAGAAAATACTGTTCGGAGACAACCACTCGCTCACATTCCCTTCAGACACAATCTTTTCCTATGTAGCCAAGTACTGTTTTAAATGCAGTCTAGTTGTATAATCTTGTCTCAATACTTTGATCTTTTTAGCTTCCCTTTTGCTCCATCAATTATTTTTGATATATTTTGAAATGTTTGCATTTATTTCTAAATCTAATGACAGAATATAAACCATATATGTGTTTTAAAGTATATATCTCAGAAGTACTTTATTGATAAAAAGGTGCTCAATGTGTTTCATGCTTATAGCACTTCTTCAGGAGGGCAACATATATTCAATAACCTATGAACCAAAACAACAATGGATTTAATTTCTTATCCAATTACTTTCAAATTCTTGCTAGAACACCAATAATAATAAAAATTGAGGCTTTGCAAATTGCATCTTTGCATCTTATCAATGTTTTGTTATTTTTCCGGTATTGAAAAACTTTCAGCCCCCTAGAGACATCATATTCTTCATAGCATCCACTATCTCAAATTAGCATATTGCACTAATATCATGTTTAATACTCAACAATCATGTCAACGCAAAGTCCTTATCTTCTTAATTAATCATAATCTATGTTATTCCTTTAACCAATGCTCTCTGTGCTCTCTTATCATTTAAGTATGTATCTGTCTGAATGATACTCCAATTTGTAACATCTTCAAATATGTCTTACCGTAAGCTATCTGTTAATTTTCTCCTCTTGTATTTTTATACTTGCTATATTATCTGCTCTATGTTTTCAATATGGACCACGAAAATGTGTAAGTTTGTCACATCACGTTTCTGTAACACATGTTAAGATTGTGTAATTATCATCACGAAGGAATGAAGGCCGTCGCCGAATGGATGAGGACCAGCCGCCTGAAGCTGAACTCGGACAAGACGGAGGTCCTCATCCTTGGTTCCAACCCTTCAGCCTGGGATGACTCCTGGTGGCCAACATCACTGGGAACAGCCCCGCCACCCACCGACCACGTACGCAACCTAGGGGTCATCCTCGACCCCACCCTCTCCATGACTAAGCAGGTCAACGCCGTTTCCTCATCCTGCTTCAACATCCTCTGAATGCTCCGCAGGATCTTCAAGTGGATCCCCACCGAAACAAGAAAAACAGTCACCCAGGCCCTCGTCACCAGCAGGCTGGACTACGGAAACGCCCTCTACGCAGGAACGACGGCTAAGCTCCTGAGACGGCTGCAACGCATCCAGAACGCCTCTGCAGATCTTATCCTCGACATCCCCTGACGCAGCCACATCACACCCCACCTGAGTGACCTGCACTGGCTCCCTGTCAACAAGAGGATAACCTTCAAGCTCCTCACCCACGCACACAAAGCACTCCACAACTCCGGACCAGCCTACCTCAACAGACGACTCAGCTTCTACACCCCCACCCGCCAGCTCCGCTCGACCAGCCTCTCCCTCGCCACAGTCCCCCGCATCCGGAAAACGACCGCCGGCGGCAGATCCTTCTCCCACCTCGCCGCCAAGACCTGGAACACCCTCCCCACCAACCTCCGACAGACCCAAGACCTACTGGCCTTCAGAAGACTCCTCAAGACCTGGCTCTTCGATCAGTAGCAGCACCACCCCCCTCTTCCCCCAGCGCCTTGAGACCCTCGCGGGTATGTAGTGCGCTTTATAAGTGACATGATTGATTGATTGATTGATTGATCTTTTACATACTATGATATTATGCTCTCTATTAGTTTCTTACCCAGTGATATATAATATTTTGTTCTCCAGTCTACTAATATTAATTTCTTACCTGGTAAATATAATATTATATTCTCTAGTCTGATCATTTTACTTTCTTACCTCTGTTGTATATAATATTATGTTCTCTAGTCTACTAATATTAGTTTCTTATCCCTATTATATATCGTAACCTTTCCCCTTGAAACTCTATTGTTAGAAGTGTTAGAAGTACTCAAGTCACCACTAGCCGCATTTCCTTACACCTCACACCATCTAACCTTTATTCTGCAATCAGCCGTAAACATATTCTTAAAAAATTTCTCATTCCCATTCCTTAAGGGACATTAGTTTTCTCACTCACTGTTTCATTCTCTTACCCATGCAAATTCAGAAGCCATGCTCCATGTCTTCTTTAAGAATGCACCCTCTGCTCAAAATCACTAAGGGCCCGATTCACAAAAGTAATCTGAGACAAAATCCTAACTTTACGACTTTCGGTATTCACAAAAGGCATTTAGTAGTAGTAAAGTTAGGATTCTTATCTTTACTACTACTAAATGCCTTTTGTGAATAACGAAAGTCGTAAAGTTAGGATTTTGTCTCAGTTTAGTAGTAGTAAAGTTAGGAATCCTAACTTTACTACTACTAAATGCCTTTTGTGAATACCGAAAGTCGTAAAGTTAGGATTTTGTCTCGGTTTAGTAGTAGTAAAGTTAGGAATCCTAACTTTACTACTACTAAATGCCTTTTGTGAATACCGAAAGTCGTAAAGTTAGGATTTTGTCTCAGATTACTTTTGTGAATGGGGCCCTGACTTTTTAATCCAAGATGTAAATTGCAGGTTTTTTGTTTTGCTCTGTAGGAGTCTTTCCCTGTCCTCGTCTTATGCCTCTCATCCCTCTTTTACCCTTTCTAAAAAAAAAAGACTTTTAAATACTGGGCTCATTTTCTTCGGAGACCATAAAGGTACTCTTAATAATATAGCTGCTTCCAGATGGCATATCCTGTTGTCTTCCTCACTGCTATACTGATTTACAGGTGTTACTGTAACTCTCAGAGAGTGTTTCCTGCTCTCATTACTATAGACATTTCATGAGGACTAGTTTGTTGTTCTTAAATCTCTACTATGTCTTCCCCTTTATCCTCATCACTTCTAGAATCTGTGTATGTTGCATTTTACCATGTGTTACTCCTTTTTAAATAATATTCTTACCAAGTATAAACAATTTCTAATGTACAATCATGGGTTCGACTCCTTTACTCTCTCTATGTCCTGGGCCTCCATTCATATACATCTGGTAGGATGTGCCCATAATAATCTTGGTTCTCATGCCTCAATTTGCGTCTGGGGCCACTACAAGTGTGAGTGCAGTCTACGAATGCACCACCTATTGTTGAGACCTTCATGATCCATCTATGTGTCTGGGAGGCTGAATGCACAGTTATAGAAAAAATCTGTGCCTTTTTCTAAAGATGTATTGTATAGATGCTGACTGTGTCTGTGTTTCCAACTATTTTTCTACTTAGAATCCCATGGCATTGCTGGAGGTAAACAGAAGTTTGTTTGTTGAGTGGAAGGGGGAGTTAAAATCCAGTCCGTGAAAGATATGCCTCTGTTCTATATTCGCCAATTGCTATCTATAGTTGCATGAATTTCAGAAGTAGCCAGGACAGTTCAGTTTTCAAGCTTTTCTCGAAACACCTATAGCTTGGTTCTGTCACATGCTTTAGATCAGGAGGTTCCACAGTTCAGGACATTGCATTTTCAAGGTCTTTGCTTCATGTCTGATCCATTTGAAGGCTTGTTGTGAGTTTAGGTGTGCTGTTGTTTGTGCCATATAGTGTGGTGCCAGTTTTTGCAAGTATCCAGGTCCTTTACCCCAGAATACCTTGTGCAAGGTGCAAATAGTTTTTATGTGATTCTATACTCCAAATGCAGCCAGAGTACCACTTTCAAGACTCATTTTTTACAGCTGCACATCCATAGCTCCACAGGTTCTGTCTACCTTCTTTTGAAGCTTTTGCAGCCCATTAGCCCATTGATGTACTTCTTTTTAGGTCTAGCATAAGCATGTTGTAGTTCTGTGAGTATGCCACCCTATCTCTTTTCAATACCAGATGTTTCTTAGTATGGTATATTCTCTCAAGCAGTGAGGGATGCAAGTTAATGCCATTGACAACCATAGTCACTTGTGGGATGAACAACAGTTTAAAGCTGGATATGACTCTCAAGCTACCTTGATTCAGGTTAGAGCCTGGTGGCATATCTAGCTAGAGGTGGAGGCAACCAAAGTGTGGTGAATTACGAATTGTTGCTCCCAGCACCGAGTTGTTAAGACTCTCTTTCATCCTCTGAAAAAGATGCTCTTGGCAAGTGGGGGTGCTGGCTTGATACACTAGCCTTTGTTTCAGCTGGAAGTTGATTAGTGTCATCATACTTTTGGAGATTGACTTAATACTACTTTGGGAGTTATACCAGAGGGTACACATAGATACTGAAGAGAGGGTACAATAGAAATGTCCCTTGTGATACTCCATATGAAACCGCACATGATGATATTTCCACAGATACAACATGTACTTGTTGTTTGCACTTCTAGAAGAAGTATCTGATCCAATTCTTTGAAGATCCCATGGCACTAACCAATTTAGTGGGCCTGTTCAGCAAGGTATGCAGACTACAGAATGAGGGGTAGAATTTTATTAGAGTACTTTTCTAATATTAGCAAAGATAGTTTCAATGGATCTCATGGCTTTGAACCCAAACTGATTTTACACAAAATGTTTAAGCACAAGATCATGGGGTGTACTGACCAAAGCTCGAGGGCACATGAGCAGACAGTGGACTTGCATGATGATGAGTTTATGGCACATGCACATGTAACTTGAGGGCCTTGGATCACATAGGCAGGTTAAGGGCAAATGGACAAGTTGCATGAGGAGCATAAAACATCTGGAAATAACCAGAAAGCATAAGGAGACTTGGTAGCTTTTTAGATAATAAGAGCAGCGTGAGAAAATGGCACCATATGCCGGTATCATCTGAAGAGTTTGTGACACCTGAATAGGTAAATAGACTGAGGAGAGTGAGGAAAATTAACACATTTAGATGCAATGTGAAGAGCTTGGGACACATTGACAAGCAAAGCATGGATCTTGGGGAATCTGAGAAAATAATATGGAACTTACCACACAATGACATCCATTATGGGGGGCTTGTGATAAAGAGACACCGGTCACTTTGGGTACATGAACATGAGGTGTGAGGCATTTGAGACACATAGGTAGTCATTGTGAGGAACGTGAGTGAATGGACAGACAGCATCGAACCTCTATATATGAACCAATAGCAGGAGGAGCCTTGATGAGCCTTGGTAGAGAAAATGCAGTATAAGAAGCCAGAGGCACATACACATGATTTATGAAGAGCTTGAGTTGCATGGATAAGTAGCTTGTGAATCTTGAGGCATGTAGACATAGGAAGATATTTTGAAGAGGCTTAGCACTAGGAAAAACAATAAGGAGTTTGAAACCAAAAATCATCGAGTAAGATGAGTTTGGAGTATGTTGCAAATTGGTTAATATGTGTGTGGGGTATATTTGCTGCTGTGACAATGTGGTAACATGTGCCGGGCCCTGAAAGAATAGAGCATTTCAAGGTTATACCTTAAAAAAGATGTGAAAATCCTGGCATTTTACCCAATTTCTTTGTAAAGCAGTGCTTTAAACTGCATCCAACGATTGTTCTATAAGCAGGTCAAAATAACATTGGTCTGGACGTTACATAATCAGTAAAATATGGCACACCTTGACATAGCTATGAAATAAATAAAAGTTGTTGAAGCTATTTTGTTTTTGGTCTCCATTTTGAGACCCTTAACATGAAGCTTGCAAAACGTCCGAGGTCTTGGTGACCGGTTCTGAGCTTGCGATAACCGCAAGGCCTCGAGAATTTATAGAAGTCATGAGTTATATGTGTACGTGTCATTCTTCTGCTTTGCTACAGGTGCACATTTCATAATGACAAGCCCAAATATAGATTGATGTCTGTAGTTGATTAATGATTGGATAAATGTTTTGGACAGTACATATTCCGGGTAATGACTGATTGACTGAAGTAAGGAAGCAAGATGTACTAAAGTTTATAAAACCCTTGTGACTTATGGTATCTTGGGTTAGCCGCCTAGTGAGGTTGCCCCCACACCTGTATATTTTATAAAATATTGTTCTTTGAAACATCACTGCATATTTGTTTCATTGATTTTTATGCTTCTACAAAGTAAATAGAGAAAAGAATGTGATATCACTAACATTGCTGTATATGGTGAACAGAAAATTGTGCATAGTGTACATTTTGAAATGCATAACACTAACAACGAATCACAGTGCAATTCAATGCAAGCTTCAGAGTTTACCTCTGAAACTGGCACAATCTTACAGGATCAAGACTCTAACAAATCCTCATTATCTTGAACATAAAAAAATGAAATGGTCCTGAATAGACAGGCCCATTCCAGTTTTTCCTTATGTCAATGTACTCACACAGAACCATGAACCCTCACTCACAGAGTGTGGCTTGATTGATCATTGGGTTCCCCCAACTACCACTGAGAAGTATGCATTTATACGGGTGACCTTTTTTTACCCTGTGTCCTACTTAAGGGTCACCTAGCTAGGGTTAGGTTGTGTAAGCTATGTCTATATGTGGACTCAGTCTATCTAGCTTTTTGTTCTTCTGTAAGTATATCTAAAGTTGTGTGGCAGCTGGCCAGTGACAAGTCCACTCCCAAACAAGGTTAAAAGCAAGAGACTCATGCAATAATCTTTTCATATCATATTTTATCAACATTTTTTAGTGCTATTAAAATGCCCATAAGAAGTCAGACTTCTTCAGGGCGTGGTCTTTCTCAGGATGGGTGGCCCTGGTAAGTCACAACCAGTGTCAGTAGTATATTGGGCACTTGTTACTAACAATCTGTTACTGGTTATGCATTCATTTTATATCCAGAGCTGGTACGGTCACAAGGAGGCAGACTATCTGGAGCTGGTGTGCTTACAAGGGGGAAGTGCGCCCACAAGGAGGAGTATGTCAGGACAAGTGGTACACAGAAAAGCAAGGGCAGAGTATGGGATTCACAAGGTTTCCTATCAGTATTTTCGAGGTGAGCTTTGATAAAATGAATTAATAGTTGGAGAAGATGTGAGTCCTCATCTTGTAATGTTGTCACAATTCTATACCAGTACCAGTTAGGTCTCAGTACTTTAAACCTGAAATCAACCCTTGGTAGTTGTAGCACAGAGCAGACAGGACTTAGAAGAAATGTGTAAAACACAACCAAATAAAAATCCCACTCCAATTTATAAAATATAGAGTAAGATGTGATGAACAAACAGACACCAAAATTACAAACATCAGATACCAGAGATATGATTTTTAAAAGTTCTAAGTCAAAATAGTGCCTAAAAGTGTAAACTTCATATTGTGGTTATCTGGTCATGCTATACCGTGTTTAAGTCGAAAGCTAAGCCTAACTGAAAGCTACTGCTGGTCAGATATAGGGGCCAGATTTGTCCCAGTGGAATGTTTACCTTCTGTCTTAAAAGATTTTCTGGAGAAAAGTCCTTGTTGACAGGTCATCAGTGGGTTGGGGCTGCAGTCTGGATCTGAAGGAGGGCTTAATTATGGTGACCTGATGAACCGTGGTCCTTGATGTGAGCCCTGGCAGGAATATGGTATGATTGGCATCATGGCAGGAAGCTCCAAACCACACCTAGAAAGGTCTTGTCAGCAGCCGGCTGCTGTTCGACATCGACCTCAGTGAAGTTCCTCTACATTTGGACTTAGAAATTCTTCTAGAAGTCGAAATCAGTGGAGAAAATTGGTGAGTTGAATCTGTGCAGTGATTCAACATCAGCAGCTTCAATGTTGATCCTGGCCTCTACTAGTTTTCTGGAGGAAAAGTTCTGAAATAGTATCCTGTTTTGCAGATTTTAAGTTCTAAGGGGTGCACTCTGACACCAGCCAGCCAAGAGTCCAGGGCTTTCTAGGTACCACTTGAGGTTTGGGTTAGGACTCACTCTCCAAGAAGCCACCAGCAGCTTTCAGGGTAAATACAGTTGTAAATAGTCAGATGGGCTCTTAGACAAAGTATGCTTCTTCCAGCTTTTGAGGCCCTTAAGCTTAACAGGAGGACAGCCAACTGATGAGTCCACTTCTTTGTACTGTAAGTCCGTTTTTATATAGCGCAGCTACTCACCCTTACGGGTCTCAAGGCGCTGGGGGCCGGAGTGGAAATTAAGTGAGCTATTGCCCAGAGTCACATGGTGCTGAGCTGAGCTGCCGCCGGAGCCGGGGATCGAACCGTGAACCCTGTGCTCCGAAGTCAGCTGCCCTGGCCGCTGCACCACACCTCTCCACTGTGTACTGTGTACAAGTGGGAGCAGGTCCTCACAGGTTCAACAGCAGGCGTAGTCCTTCCTCTCTCTTCCACAGGCCCAGATGTGCTCTACAGAATGTACCTAGTGGTGCCACATATATTTATTAAATGTTTTGTGTGGCACAGCCAGCCTTGCTACAGTAAAAAACATAGTTGGGGGCTTTTTCACTAAAAGGGCATGTGAAAACATTAAATACATCTGTCCTACTTTCAAATACTATGCGTCCTGCCTTGGGGCTGGTAAGGCCTAATTTAGGGGTGATGTACTACTATTTAAAAGGAAGATTTACGTCTGGCAAAAGGGTGATTTTTGAAAGTTGAAATAGGAGTTTTGAAACAGCTCAGCTAAGCTGCTGTAGCAGGCTTAGAGATTTGCTTAATAAGGTCAGTTTAAAGGTGGTACAGTAAGTGCTGGAGTCCACTAGTGCCATTTAATGCACAGGCCCTGGGCACATAGGGCACAGCACAATAAACTAAGGACTTATAGGTAAGGTGAAGGTTCCAATCAGGGATAATAACCAATTCAACACATTTTAGGGGTCAGAACACATGCAATGGTTCCTAGATAGCAGGGTCCCAGAGTACAGAGTCCAGAAACCAACAGCATCAGTCCCAAAATAATTTCCTCAGTGGGCTGAGACCCTTGGAGGCTGGTTTTGAAATCCAAGGCCTTTCCTAGTGCCTCTGTCACTTCTCCTAGCCCCTGAGATTAACTACAGCAGGCATGGGTAGGCTTCAAGAGAAAGAGAGAAAGGTTGGGTGAAGGATGAGAGAAAGTCATCAGAGAGGGAGAAAAGAGAGGAGAGGGTAAGAGAATGGATGGATGGAAATTGCATGAGGAGATGAAGGGACTTGGGCTAGTTTGAGCATTTTTGTCAGGGCTGATTTTGATTCCTCAGTCCAGCCCTGCTTCTGAGGTGAGTGTAAGTGTTGTATTGTTACAGTGAAAGAAGCAGACTTGAGAATGTCTGTTGTAGCAGATGGCATATATGATGTGGCAGCATTTGAGGTGTGTAACAATGTTCTAAGTTGCTTATTGACTTCCATATGAATCCAAAAATATATTCAAATGTCATCTGGGTTTACATTTATTTACAATAAAGCATATATCTTTATAGATAGTCGGTTGTGTGAAAGGTGCTCACAGCGGTTTACAGGAATATGCCATAACACAGAGACACCCTATAACCTCATATTTGTTTATTAAACCACCTATTTTTGGATTGCTACTTACCCTGTGTGTCTATCTTTGAGTGTACCCTAATTATTGGTTTGAGATCGATCATGAGAAAGGCAAATACTGCCATAATAAAATCCTAGTTGGGAGATGAGGTTTGAAAATTATCACAGGTTTACATATAGAGCCAGACATTTGTTCCAATTTCAAATTTAGTTTGAAAAGTGAGCATTTGACCACAGTTCCTCAGAGTGTTGAAGGATGATCTGAGTGAGCCTGCCGTCTGTAAGCATTTCGGTAACATATTTGAACACAAATTATTATTTGATACAAGGTGACCACATATAACAGTTCTTTTCTTGTAACCAAAAATATGCTTCTGATTATGAAATTGATGGTATGCAGTGCACTCAGTAAATGTTTGACTTTGCCCTTTCTGCAAGGTCATCCCCAAATCTTTTGCTTTCACCCTTCTGTTTTTTTAACCCGTTTTTGTTGGCTTTTAGGTCTCTGTGCACTTTACCGCTGATATCCAGTGCTAAAGTGCTTGTGCTCTCTCCTTAAAACATAATAACATTGGCTTTTACCAAATCGGCATATTTAATTTACTGATAAGTCCTTAGTAAAGTGGTGGTACATGCATCCAAGGCCTATGAATTAAATGCTGCAAGTGGGCCTGCAGCACGTATTTTGCCACCCACTTAAGTAGCCCTTTAAACATGTCCCAGGCCTGCAATTGCAGCCTGTGTTTGTGCAGTTTGAAACTGCCATTCGACCTGGCAAAATAAATCGTTTGCCATGCCTAAACCTTCCTTTTTAATACATATACATCACCCCTATGGTAGGCTCTGCACAGCCCAGAGGGCAGGGTGCACAAAAGGATCCCACAGCAGTTTAGAAAAATACTGTGTTTTTAAATAAATAAAACAAAACTAAAATGGCAAAAGTTCAGTAAGTAGAACTGTAGATATGAAATGTTAAATATTTTTGAAAAATTAGGGGTGGGCGGAGTTTGCATAGTCCTACTACGCGGAATTCTGCGGAGTTGATAAAAACCTCAGCCGCGCTATGCGGAGTTCCGCTTGAAGGCGGAGTTTGCCGGCGCACCCGTTCGCATTGCGTTGGGAATGCAGAGTGTGTCCGCGCACTTCAAAATTACACGCAGACTGCACTACGTGGTTCTCAAGTGTGTTCTTGCATTCAAAATCATGCACGAACAGGACCATGTGGTCAGCATTGGCGTGGCCATCTTGTTTTTCTGCTCTCTGTTATGGTGCTGGGCCTAAATTTTATCTGTCATTAATCTTTGCAATACTCCTCCTTTATTACTTTTCTACCCCTAATTTTTATTTTTTATAATAGTGTGTGTCTTTGTGTATTTTAAGTTTTTGTGTAACTTGCTTTGTGTTTTTTTTTTACTTTTTGACTTTATTTCCCCTTCTTTCCTTATTTCTTTCTTCTTTACTTTCCCTGCCTTTTCCTTCTTCTTATTTCCTCACCCAGCGCCATGGCAGAGGGGTGACTGCCTTGCAGGCAGCGCCGCCGCCCAGGTGTGCAGCCCAGGGCAATCTTTGGAGACGAGGAGGTGGCAGCACTAGTTTTTTGTGTGCAGCGCCACCTCCCCTCTATGCTGGCAGCAGGCGTCAGGCCCGGTAGCGGCTACACCCTGCGGGAGCATCAGCGGCACTGGGGGTGGTGCACCAGTGCGTGTGTCAGACCAACCAGATTCGGCGCACCACCTAGCAGCTGAAGCACTGTTGGGCGGACATTCTGGACCGGGAACAGGACCTGCTCGACCTGCTAGGTGTCGAGATTCTGGGGCTCAGTGAGCATTAATTACTTGTTGTGTTTGTGTTCTACAATGCTAACATTTTTTTTCTGAGTGGCATGCAGCTCACACTTAGAGATAAGTTATGTTTGGTATATTATTGTGTGATCCAGTTTCTAGTTTCTGCTAGGCAGGTGCTGAGTAGGTGCTACCTAATTGCACTCATCAGGTGCTGGCTTTGGCTGATTAAATAAGAAGACATTGCAGACTGTTCTCCTGTCACTATAGTGAATCACTGAGTAGCGCGTTCTCTCTGGGATTTTGTTTATGTAGCTCGTACAGTTCCAGGTTATTTAATTGAATTCACAGTGATGTGAAGTATGCATCTATGCATTGCAAAAAAGGGAGACTGAGTTGGCTCATCAAGGGTGTTGAGAAATTGGAATAGATAGAATCAAAGATCATTCACTGCAATACATTAGTTCCAAATGTAGTTTTTGTTAAGGAGATTTGGAATATGGATTTAACAACCGTCGATAGACATAAGTCAAAACGTATAGTACTATAGGTGATCTGTTTTATTGATTGGATTTGCTTTTCATAAAAAGTTGCGAGATTATTAACAGAATCACTAATCTATTTTTATCTTCTAAATTTTTTTCATCGGCACCCAAGGGCAAGAAGAAGGACTTTCCTGAGGGTCCGGAAGAAGCTGGTCAGCCGGAGCCGACCACCAGCGCCACTGCAGAGGGCTCTGCTGATCCCAGTAAGTCCTTTAATGATTGTTGTGGACTTCTTAGGGTAAAATCTTGGGGTACTGGAATGTTGGTGCTGTCTATCGTGAAGATTTAGATACCAGGCCCAAGAAAACTAGCATTTTAAATAAAAATCACCATGTATGTTTGTTGAGAAGGCTCTCCTTTTCCTGCTTATGCTTGGCTATAACACAATTCAGTTCACAAGAGAGTGGCCATGGTCATCATTGACAACACCCCACACCCCCAATGTAGTGTGCTGCAGACTTGTTCATTCAGAGTTACAGTATACCAGTAGTTTCCCATGACATGAAAATCTAAAGTATGAGGTCCCACTCCCATTGTATTTGCCAACCAACACCAAATGTTTTTCATTGACCATTATTCCACGCCTGGTTTGTTTAACTTTGTGAACCAACCAATCAAATGCCCAGAGCGATATTTGGAAGATACTGAAATGCTAACTGAGCTGTAGTGCTGCATTGCAGTTGGATTTGGGGTTGCGTATCTGGGATCTAAATTATGTGTAATATTTTATTGTAGCCACATAGAACATTGGTGATTCTGGCTCCAGTGCCGCTGCAGGAGGAGACAAGTCAGTTGGAGGGGGAGAAGCAGCAGCAGAGACGGGCACTGGAAAGTTACATATTTTCTTGCAATAACTATGCTCACTAGCTATTGCCATGGCATCGCTCGTCATCATCAAACATGACCGTGAAGTGAAACCACCTCCCCACCAGCTTTACCAGCCACAGCGGTGGTTGAGTTATTATGGCTTCTTCTATCTGCAATGCAGCAATATCTCACATAATGAGCTTTGATGTTTTGAGGGAGACATGAAAGAACAGAAGGCAACTTAAAAAAATCATCTCATGAAATTTCCCAGATTACAGTTCAACACACCCTCCCTAACTGTCTGCCACCACATGAATCATCAATCAACTTAAATCATCACTCATGCAATCAGTCACTCACCATTGCAATAGCTGAAGTTACCTCATCCAATCCAGACACGGGTAGTTCAGGTAGGTATTCAATCATCTTTGATGCAGGAAACACATTAGAATTTGGTATTGGCAGGCAGTCTTGTAGATAATAAATGATTTAATGGGGCAGGCCTTCTAGTGCTAAGTGATGCAAAAAGGAATAGGCATTGGGCAATAGGCAATAGGCATGTGATGGGGCAGGCATTGTCCCCGATGTCATGAAGGAATTGTGGAGGCTTCTTCAATGCACACTGATCCAACACCATTCACACAATATATGTGTGACTAATAAAAAAGGAGGGGCAGCATAAAACTAAGTTCAACGAGAAAAAATGTAAAAGTTCTATGGGAGCACTGGCATACTTAGTCCAGGAAGTAGAGTGCATCCTCAAATTCAGATGGTTCACCCAGAAGTTGGTAAGCTAACACATTTCATTCATTTTCGGACCAATCATCCTCCTTCTCCTCCTGTGCTGTTGTTTTAGGAACGGTGTAATTGTATGGTATAAAATGTTGGTTCATTTTTATCATAGTCAATCTCTCCATATTTTGAGGTGAGAGATTGGTCCTTCTCACTGTGATGACCACACCAGCTGCACTGAACACACGTTCAGCAGACACACTGGCGATAGGACAAGCCAGATACTTTATTGCCAGCCTGCTGAGCTCTGGCCATTGGTGCATCTTCCCATACCAATACATCAATGGATTTTGATCCACATAGACCTCTTTTGGATCATCCAGATACTCCTGGAATATCCTGTGGATGGTCATTGGTGCTGCCACTTGCTCTACCTGTTTTGCCATCACCTCTGCACTGGACTTGAGCCCTGCCAATTGAAACCAATACAATGCAGAGGTTGGTCTCTGTCCTTCTGTTGCTGTTGTTGCTGGTGTTCTGGTTGCTGTTGCTGTTGGCTGCTGTGAGGCAAGGCTGCCCTCTCTGGAAGTTGAAGCCGACACCCCAGAACTGCGAGGTGGGACTCGAAGTTCCAACCGTTCTTCTTGCAAGTTTCCGGCTTGCTCTATAATCCACTTCTTGTATTTTAAAACATCCCCTTCAGAAAAAGGAATGAAAGTGGGCAGAGTTTGTTTCTACCGTGTAAGTAGAGTGTCGCATATGTACTCTTTGGACTTGATGATGTCATGTTGCAGCCTTACATTAGAAGCCAAGCAAAGGACTAAGGTCTCAACCAAGGTATGCGCTTCTGTGTTTTCATTCACACCAGTGGGGGAAAACCTTTCAGACGCCTTCTTTACCTGGTCTTGTAGGAGATGCAACAACAGGATAGCTTGGTCCATCGTACTGTCCTCCTTGCTAACTTCCTGTGTGAAAACCTCAAAAGGGAATAGCATCTGTGTCAGGCATTTGACTAGGTCCCATTTGTCTGCATCCATGGTCATAGCTTTCCCAACTGAATCCTCTCCTCTTTAAATGACATAGTCATTGATCTGTTTGTACTGCTCAAACAGATGTTGCAGCATGGAAAAGGTAGAGTTCCAGCGTATTGGTACCTCCTGTATCAGGGCTTTAACTGGTGCTCTGTTATTACGCTGAATAATCTGCAGCTGCTTCCGGGATTTAAAAGAATGACTGAAATGAGTGCAGATTCTTGTACAGGTGGTCAGTATGTTGCTGACTATGTCTTCCTTTTTGACGAAGTCTTGCACCACCAGGTTGATGCAATGGGCCAAACACAGGACCCTGAAATAGCTTCTGTCTGACATGGTCTTGACAATGTTACTGCCATTGTCTGTGGAAGCAAATCCAATTCTAAGACCTCTGGGTTGCAGCCATTCATACACCTTGCGTTAAATTCCTCTAAGATGTTTACAGCTGTATGCGATTTCTCCATCGCGAACATCAAATGCTCTTAAAACTTTCT
This sequence comes from Calotriton arnoldi, assembly GCA_963921515.1. Lineage (NCBI taxonomy): Eukaryota > Metazoa > Chordata > Amphibia > Caudata > Salamandridae > Calotriton > Calotriton arnoldi. Next base: position 363,571 of record CAWUFW010013436.1, read on the forward strand.
TCAGGACCAAGACCTGAAGATATATTTTTCTTTACCCCTGCAAAAGAGATCCAGTGTGCAGTGATGCACATGTAATCACTCACCTGACAACTGGTCCACATGCCTGTCATCAAGTGGATGGTGTGAACAAAACTTTGCTGCAAAGCTTGTCCAACCAACTAAAATACATCGTGATGCAGCGCTGGAACAGCCACTCTGGCAAAATAGGTCCAAGTTGTTACCTTCCATTTTGGACAGAAGGCTGCCACAAATTCTAAGAATCCAACTCCTTCCACATAAGAAAAAGGGAGGAGGCCCAGCACTAAAATTGTTGCCAGCTTCCCATTGTATAAATATGCGGTTGGGTGGTTTCGCTTGTAGGGCCCCTCCTGCCTAAACATGCCCAAAATAGTAGCCTGGATTTTCTTCTTTTCTTGGGGCACTGACACAGGTGTTTTTTGAGAAGTAGATGCTAGTGGTAGACTCAATGAGCATCGTGGTGGTGGGGCAGTCACTGTATATCGTGGTGTCTCCATCTCACTCTGAGTCTTCTTGTGCCATTGTAAAGTTGCTGAGGTGGGTGAATCTGCTGGGACACTGCTGGGAACAGGACTGCTTTGCGTGAATATGTCACCCTGTTCTTCCTCATCATCACCTTCATCAGTGACTGGACTTGTAGCTGATGTTCCCCAGCTCTCCCCACTACCACGGCCATGTTCAGCAATTTTTTTATGGTGCTCCTCCCACTAGATTGTGTAGTGTTTTTTCATATGGGTCATCTGGCCTCCAGTACCATAATGTGTACCAGGCTTACCTCTACAAACATTTGTTTGGCAAACGGTGCATACTGCATTGTGCTCCCCCTCTTTGCTAACTGTAAAAAAGTCCCAAACTGGGGAGGAGTACTTTTTTACTGAGCCACTGCCAATGTCTGAAGAAGAAATGGAAGTAGGTGGGCATGTCATTGATTGCCTCTCTGCTTCTCCTGAGGCAGGGGTTGGTGCAGGTCTCAACTGGAGCTTTGCAAATATGGGAGCTGGTGGGGGTGCTACCTGTGCCAAATCCCTCAGAGCTGGTTGAATAGCAATGTCAAATTCCTCTGTGTCACCTTCCACCATGGCTACCTCATCATTGTCATCTGCCTCTTCATCCCCTTCCATAAGTCTAAGTCTTTCTGGAACTTTTTGCCTGTTGTCTCCTGGTCTCTGTCGGGGTCCACTCTATGTCCCTATCATCATCATCAGAAGTGGTGCTTCGAAAAGATGGTGCAGTAGTGCCCTTCCTTTTCCTTGCTAGAGATCAGGGAGCCAATGATTCTAAAAGAGGAGGTTCAGCTTCTTGCTCGAAAGGAAGCTGAAACTCCTGTTCTGCTCCAACATCAGATAAATGCACTATTGCTGGCTGCGGCTGCTGTCCACTTTGCTGTGTTTTCTGAAAAGATTGTGTACTACTTTGAGAAAGGGACAAATCCAATTCATCATCACTACTCATCGGCGTCGACATGATTGCACTGGCTGCCTCACTGACAGACATGGCCCTGGGCTTAGGTTGGGTGATGTGGTGCTATTGATGCAGGAGTGCTGTTCTCAGTTTGCTCGCTGGAGGCCGGTGCGGCAAGCATACCTTTGCTGAAAAAGGTTGCGGTCGGCATGCCAGCGGTAAAAATCTGCTTCTTCTGCTCCCCACTAGCCACCTTCTTGGCAGCACCTTTCTTTGGGGCCATCTTGAAGCTGTCAGTTGGCGGTGGCACTTAGCTTCACAACAAGCTGAAGAGATGACTGTGTTGCGTAGTCAGTCACACGTCACGTTGTACACAGGCCTTCTGTCTGGCAGTACTGTGGGTGATGTCTCTCCTCTTGTGCACCTAAAAGCAAACAAGCAAGAAAAATATCAGTGAAGCGTGGCATTGTTGAAGTTCAAGTAGTAGTACAAACAAACAAAATCATTTAGTGTAATTACTTAGCAATAATACAGTCTAACTATCCATTGGTAAAACAAACTTTCATTGTGTGCAGTACACTCAGGAAGGATCAGAAAGATCAACAACAACAACATACAGATGTAACTTTTTGCTTTATGTGAATAACGTTGGGATGTGGCCCTCAGGAAGGTGCAGGTAACAATGGAATAATCACTAGACAATGCATGCTGCTGTGCAGTGCACCTATTTCAGTCATGGGGTTGATGGCAGATGTTAGGAAAATAGAAAAACATTTTTAGATCAAAATAAATAAAAAAATAAAAAATGTAATTAAAAAACGTGAAAATACCAATTTTTGAAGGAAAAAAATGTAAATCATTCTTAAAAAATAAAAAAATAAAACAAAATAATGTAAATTAAAAAACAAAATATGTATTTTTAAAAATATGATTTTTTTAAAATGAAAATAAAAAAAAATAAAAACATTTAAATAAAAAATAAAACTACAAAAATTTAAAATTAAAACAACTAAAATTCTAAAAATTGAAATAAAAGTTCAGCAAGCATATTCATTTATTAAACTGCTATCATTGTCAACCATTCATGCAAGCCTATGGCAAAGGGCCACACTGGCTGGATGCACAAAATGTCTGCCAACCAGTGCAACATGGTCATCAATAACAACTAACAGTGAGCAAGGAGGCATGGTCACAAACAGAGAATACATGCAGGCCTATGGCAAAAGCACACTGGCTGGTGACAAAAAAATGTCCGCTAGCCACATGGTCAGAACAACAACAACCAGCAAGAAGGCATGGCCATAAACAAAGAAGACATGCAGCACCCATGGCAAAAGCACACTGGCTGGCTTTACAAAATGGCCGACAGCCACATGGTCACAACAACCAGCAAGGAGACAAGGTCACAAACAGAGAAGACATGCAGGCCTCTGGCAAAAGCACATTGGCTCGGTGGCAAAAAATATCCGCCAACCACATGGTCAGAACAACAACAACCATCAAGAAGGCATGGCCACAAACAGAGAAGACATGCAGCACCCATGGCAAATGCACACTGCCTGGCTACACAAAGTGGCCGCCAGCCACGTGGACACAACAACAAGCAGGAGGCCTGGAAAACAAAGAACACATGCAGGGCAGGCTTAGGGTGGACACTGACTATACAAAATGGCCCCTGGCCACATGGCATGATGACCTACAAAGGCAAATGGTGGCCTATGGCAAACACACATACACACACATACTGGTCAGACAAAAGAGGCATGGTAACACAGAGAACACAGCATTAATTCAGCAATGCCCAAAATTAAAATTAACAAGGCTAAAAATGTTTACAGCACCCACCCTCCAAAGCCATTACCCCACCTACACACTGTTTGCAGGAAGAAAAAAAGTGAAATACCAAAGAATATCCAATGTCATCAATGGCCTAAATGATGTTTCAATGCAACAGACTCCACAGAAAAAGTTGTTTCATACACTCATGAATAGTACAGGCCCTAGTGACTGTAAGGTCGATTGGCAGATTAGGCCACAAAGTGAATGAAATCAATATTGCAAATTTATTAAAAACGGGGAAAAAATGTAGTAAACTGTGCAACATTTTTCCTTCACAAAAATAGAAAAATTAAATGTAAAAAAATAACTAAGCCCCTACTAAAACTGCAGGCCACCCACTACAATAAATTTTAAAATCGCATAAAAGTGCACATAAATCCAGGTGCATGCCCCCAATCAAACAAACAACACCCTTATACACCAGTTTTTCAATTTACATTTGATATCTCAAAAACAAAGTCCTTAAATCCCATTGTATGTATGCAGCAAACAAGGAGAGTGATCCTTCCAGTTCCAAATCCCAATGAAAAGTGGCCAGGAGAGGGACAAAGCACTGGGAGGAGCCTGCTGGACAGGAACAGGAAGTTGGATTCTCTGGGGCACTTCCTTCCGGTTTGAAAAAAAAAGATTTAAAAAATGGTTTCTTGCACAGAAATAAACAACTCCAACGGCCAGTTTGAGAAGAAAATCCACTCCAAATGCATCTCAGCTGCATTCTCAAGCAGAAAAGCTACTCAACCAATACATTTGCGATCATCACTAAGGATGCTAGATTGGTCCCGTCGCGGGTGGAAGCTTTGCTAGTGAGCGCAAAGTCTCGCAGGAGCTCGCTAGCGATGTCAGAAGTCTTGTGCGTGCTTGCAAGCGGCCCGAGAGTCTTGGCGCTCGCAGTTGAGAGCCAAAAGAAAACTTGAGCGCGAACAGAAAAAAAATCAGCTTTGCGCCCAACTGGCGGAATTCAGGAATTCTGCGTTTTTCCACAGATCGCGGAGTGCCCGAATTCCAGAAACTCCGTGAGGGGAGAGGAGCTTACCGCCTGTAAAAATAGCACCAAAAGGCATAAAGCACCAACTGTGAATATCTGGATGTGCCAAGCTAGGATAAAAGCCACAAGTCCTGGCCGACTGCAATGGAATGCAGGCTGGCTAAAGGGACCCAGTACGGCCTGATGAACAGAGTACCTTAAATCCTGGTTTGCGATGCATTGTAAGGATCTGAGTTAAAGATGCGTCTCACCACTGAAGTGATGCACCTGTTTCATTATACGGCAAGGCTGCAGTGCAAGATCCTGCATCATCGTAGAGGATTCCATTGATGATGGCTTGCGATGTGAAGTCCTGTGCCGAGGATGTGTCATGCAATCGGGGGGAAGAGTCATTTCTGAGGAGTATGTGGACTCCAGTGTTGGGGTCAAGGCTGCTGTCAATGAGGGCTATGAGGGCCTGTGCTGGGGATGCGATGTGCTGCACAGTTCTGATGAGACAATGGGCTGCGATGCAGGTCTTTGTGACGGTTTTAATCTGCACAGCAGAGGTGATGCATCAGTTCCACTGGATCCACAGAGGCTGGCAGAGCACCTTAGACCCACTTCCAAGGGCCCAGGACTGGGGTGGCACGACTTAGCAGGGCATACTCATAAATGGCAGAGTCCAGGTGTTGGGTTCAAGGTTGCTGGAGCCTTCTGTCCCTCAGGCTCTAGTCAGGAGGCCCACTTACTAGCCGTTGTAGTCACTCTGGGATCCTGGGTTCAACAGATACAGGCCCAGTCCTTCTCACAAAGGCAAGAAGTCAGCAGTTCAGCAAGACAGTAGTCTAGCAAGGCAGTAGTCCAGCAAAGCATCAGTCCAGCAGAGTGGCAGTCCTCAGCAGCTCAACAGTCCTTCTTCCTGGCGGAGTATCCACAGATCCAGAAGTGTGCTGAAGAGTTGGTTTCTGAGGGCCAGTATTTCTACATTGTTGTGTCTTTGAAGTGGAGGAGAAGCTTCTAGAGGTTTACCGTAGAAGTCCCAGGCATTCTGACTTCCCTGTCCTGGCTCCAGAATAACTACAAGGTGTATGCAGCCCTTTGTTTGGAGGCAGGACACAGCCTATTCAGGTGTAAGTAGGGCTGTGCCCAGCTCCTCCCTCCCATCCTGCCAGTGATGGCCCATCCAGGTACACCTAATCTCCCTATTTTGCGTGGCTGTCTAGGAGGAATACACAAAGCACAACTGATTTGATTTTTGCATTTATAGAGCGCAAACTGTCACTCCATAAGGAGCATCCTGGCGCTATGCGGAGGCGAGGATGAGGTGAAGCTACACCCAGTCAGGTGACCAGAGACAGGCTACAGGTATTAAATGACTAAGGCAAGAAAATGTCAACATTCTAAAAGTGGCATTTTCAGAATTGCAATTTAAAATCTGACCCCACCATAGGTTATGATTTTAAATTGTGATTCCAGAGACACCAAACTTGAACTGGGTATTTCTTCCCATTTGGAAATGACACTTATAAAATGCAAACTGGCAGCTCCAATGTTATCCTATGGGAGAGATAGGCCTAGAAGTAGTGAAAAACTACGGAGACATGTAAAACTTAAAAGTACATGCCCTACCTGTTAAATACATTGCACCCTGCCCTCTGGGTTGTCCAGCAAAACACACAAGATGATGGATGGAATGTTGCACAATGGCAAACATTCACCCCCAGTCACAGATCTGGGTTTAATCCATCGTTATTTTGCTTCACCACGCCACCCCAGTTCAGACATGGCCATATGCAAATCAGTCTTGACCCTGTGTCTCATGGGAACAGTCCAGACCGAACTGCCAAGCCATGTCTTCCCTGGACCGGAATCAAGCATCCTAGGACCGGTTTCGGGCATTCAGCCCTCATCAGCCAGGATAGCCTGACTCCAGTGGCGCAGTGAGCACGGGACCCACGTCTGGGCATACCCTTCCCACTTGGGGCGAATTGCAAAACACACAAGATGATGGACGGAATGTTGCACAATGGCAAACATTCACCCCCAGTCACAGATCTGGGTTTAATCCATCGTTATTTTGCTTCACCACGCCACCCCAGTTCAGACATGGCCATATGCAAATCAGTCTTGACCCTGTGCCTCATGGGAACAGTCCAGACCGAACTGCCAAGCCATGTCTTCCCTGGACCGGAATCAAGCATCCTAGGACCGGTTTCGGGCATTCAGCCCTCATCAGCCAGGATAGCCTGACTCCAGTGGCGCAGGTAGCACGGGACCCACGTCTGGGCATACCCTTCCCACTTGGGGCGAATTGCAAAACACACAAGATGATGGACGGAATGTTGCACAATGGCAAACATTCACCCCCAGTCACAGATCTGGGTTTAATCCATCGTTATTTTGCTTCACCACGCCACCCCAGTTCAGACATGGCCATATGCAAATCAGTCTTGACCCTGTGCCTCATGGGAACAGTCCAGACCGAACTGCCAAGCCATGTCTTCCTGGACTGGAATCAAGCATCCTAGGACCGGTTTCGGGCATTCAGCCCTCATCAGCCAGGATAGCCTGACTCCAGTGGCGCAGTGAGCACGGGACCCACGTCTGGGCATACCCTTCCCACTTGGGGCGAATTGCAAAACACACAAGATGATGGACGGAATGTTGCACAATGGCAAACATTCACCCCCAGTCACAGATCTGGGTTTAATCCATCGTTATTTTGCTTCACCACGCCACCCCAGTTCAGACATGGCCATATGCAAATCAGTCTTGACCCTGTGCCTCATGGGAACAGTCCAGACCGAACTGCCAAGCCATGTCTTCCCTGGACCGGAATCAAGCATCCTAGGACCGGTTTCGGGCATTCAGCCCTCATCAGCCAGGATAGCCTGACTCCAGTGGCGCAGTGAGCACGGGACCCACGTCTGGGCATCGCTTTGTTCACCGTAAGTTGGCAGGGTATGCCCAGACATGGGTCCCTTGCTCACTTGCCACTGGATTCAAGCCAGCCTGGCTGATGACAGCTGAATGGCCAGAAACCGGTCCCAGGATGCTTGTTTCCGGTCCAGGAAGACATGGCTTGGCAGTTCGAGGCTGACTGTTCCCATGAGCACAGGGTCAGACTGATTGCATATGGCCATGTCTGAACTGGGGTGGTGGAGTGAGCTAAAGAATGATGATGGATTAAACCCAGATCAGTTGACTGGGGGTGAGGGTTTGATTAGCTCAAGTGCTCCGTCCATCATCCCCTTTGGTATCGCTTTGTTCACCTAAGTTGGCAGGGTATGCCCAGGCGTGGGTCCCTTGCTCACTTTGCCACTGGATTCAAGCTAGCCTGGCTGATGACGGCTGAATGGCCAGAAACCGGTCCCAGGATGCTTGTTTCCGGTCCAGGGAAGACATGGCTTGGCAGTTCGGGCTGGACTGTTCCCATGAGGCACAGGGTCAGACTGATTTGCATATGGCCATGTCTGAACTGGGGTGGTGGAGTGAGCTAAAGAATGATGATGGATTTAACCCAGATCAGTTGACTGGGGGTGAGGGTTTGATTAGCTCAAGTGCTCCGTCCATAATCCCTTTGGTATCGCTTTGTTCACCCTAAGTTGGCAGGGTATGCCCAGACGTGGGTCCCTTGCTCACTTTGCCACTGGATTCAAGCTAGCCTGGCTGATGGCGGCTGAATGGCCAGAAACCGGTCCCAGGATGCTTGTTTCCGGTCCAGGAAGACATGGCTTGGCAGTTCGGGCTGGACTGTTCCCATGAGCACGAGATCAGACTGATTTGCATATGGCCATGTCTGAACTGAGGTGGTGGAGTGAGCTAAAGAATGATGATGGATTAAACCCAGATCAGTTGACTGGGGGTGAGGGTATGATTAGCTCAAGTGCTCCGTCCATCATCCCCTTTGGTATCGCTTTGTTCACCCTAAGTTGGCAGGGTATGCCCAGACGTGGGTCCCTTGCTCACTTTGCCACTGGATTCAAGCTAGCCTGGCTGATGACGGCTGAATGGCCAGAAACCGGTCCCAGGATGCTTGTTTCCGGTCCAGGAAGACATGGCTTGGCAGTTCGGGCTGGACTGTTCCCATGAGGCACAGGGTCAGACTGATTTGCATATGGCCATGTCTGAACTGGGGTGGTGGAGTGAGCTAAAGAATGATGATGGATTAAACCCAGATCAGTTGACTGGGGGTGAGGGTTTGATTAGCTCAAGTGCTCCGTCCATCATCCCCTTTGGTATCGCTTTGTTCACCCTAAGTTGGCAGGGTATGCCCAGACGTGGGTCCCTTGCTCACTTTGCCACTGGATTCAAGCTAGCCTGGCTGATGACGGCTGAATGGCCAGAAACCGGTCCCAGGATGCTTGTTTCGGGTCCAGGGAAGACATGGCTTGGCAGTTCGGGCTGGACTGTTCCCATGAGGCACAGGGTCAGACTGATTTGCATATGGCCATGTCTGAACTGGGGTGGTGGAGTGAGCTAAAGAATGATGATGGATTAAACCCAGATCAGTTGACTGGGGGTGAGGGTTTGATTAGCTCAAGTGCTCCGTCCATCATCCCCTTTGGTATCGCTTTGTTCACCCTAAGTTGGCAGGGTATGCCCAGACGTGGGTCCCTTGCTCACTTTGCCACTGGATTCAAGCTAGCCTGGCTGATGACGGCTGAATGGCCAGAAACCGGTCCCAGGATGCTTGTTTCCGGTCCAGGGAAGACATGGCTTGGCAGTTCGGGCTGGACTGTTCCCATGAGGCACAGGGTCAGACTGATTTGCATATGGCCATGTCTGAACTGGGGTGGTGGAGTGAGCTAAAGAATGATGATGGATTAAACCCAGATCAGTTGACTGGGGGTGAGGGTTTGATTAGCTCAAGTGCTCCGTCCATCATCCCCGTTGGTATCGCTTTGTTCACCCTAAGTTGGCAGGGTATGCCCAGACGTGGGTCCCTTGCTCACTTTGCCACTGGATTCAAGCTAGCCTGGCTGATGACGGCTGAATGGCCAGAAACCGGTCCCAGGATGCTTGTTTCCGGTCCAGGGAAGACATGGCTTGGCAGTTCGGGCTGGACTGTTCCCATGAGGCACAGGGTCAGACTGATTTGCATATGGCCATGTCTGAACTGGGGTGGTGGAGTGAGCTAAAGAATGATGATGGATTAAACCCAGATCAGTTGACTGGGGGTGAGGGTTTGATTAGCTCAAGTGCTCCGTCCATCATCCCCTTTGGTATCGCTTTGTTCACCCTAAGTTGGCAGGGTATGCCCAGGCGTGGGTCCCTTGCTCACTTTGCCACTGGATTCAAGCTAGCCTGGCTGATGACGGCTGAATGGCCAGAAACCGGTCCCAGGATGCTTGTTTCCGGTCCAGGGAAGACATGGCTTGGCAGTTCGGGCTGGACTGTTCCCATGAGGCACAGGGTCAGACTGATTTGCATATGGCCATGTCTGAACTGGGGTGGTGGAGTGAGCTAAAGAATGATGATGGATTAAACCCAGATCAGTTGACTGGGGGTGAGGGTTTGATTAGCTCAAGTGCTCCGTCCATCATCCCCTTTGGTATCGCTTTGTTCACCCTAAGTTGGCAGGGTATGCCCAGACGTGGGTCCCTTGCTCACTTTGCCACTGGATTCAAGCTAGCCTGGCTGATGACGGCTGAATGGCCAGAAACCGGTCCCAGGATGCTTGTTTCCGGTCCAGGGAAGACATGGCTTGGCAGTTCGGGCTGGACTGTTCCCATGAGGCACAGGGTCAGACTGATTTGCATATGGCCATGTCTGAACTGGGGTGGTGGAGTGAGCTAAAGAATGATGATGGATTAAACCCAGATCAGTTGACTGGGGGTGAGGGTTTGATTAGCTCAAGTGCTCCGTCCATCATCCCCTTTGGTATCGCTTTGTTCACCCTAAGTTGGCAGGGTATGCCCAGACGTGGGTCCCTTGCTCACTTTGCCACTGGATTCAAGCTAGCCTGGCTGATGATGGCTGAATGGCCAGAAACCGATCCCAGGATGCTTGTTTCCGGTCCAGGGAAGACATGGCTTGGCAGTTCGGGCTGGACTGTTCCCATGAGGCACAGGGTCAGACTGATTTGCATATGGCCATGTCTGAACTGGGGTGGTGGAGTGAGCTAAAGAATGATGATGGATTAAACCCAGATCAGTTGACTGGGGGTGAGGGTTTGATTAGCTCAAGTGCTCCGTCCATCATCCCCTTTGGTATCGCTCTGGGTTGTCCAGGGCCTACCCTAGAGGTGCCATATCTGTATTAAAAGATGGTTTGGGGATGGCAAAAGGTTTATTTTGCCAGGGCGAAATGGCAGTTTATAACTGCATACACGGGCTCTGCAATGGCAGGCCTGGGACATGTTTAAAGGACCACTTAAGTGGGTGGTACAACCAGTGCTGCAGGTCCTCTAGTAGTATTTAATTTACAGGACATGGGTACATGTAGTACCACTTTACTAGGCATTTATAAGCAAATTAAATATGCCATTTGGGGATAAGTCAATGTTACCATGTTTAGAGGAGAGAGCACAAGCGCTTTAGCAGTGGTTACCAGTGGTAAAGTGTAATAGTCCTAAGGCCAGTAAACACAAGGTCAAAAAATTGGAGGAGGAAGGCAAAAATCTGGAGGGAAGACCATCTTAAGGCTGACAGGTCTAAAACACTCAGCTTAATATGGATGGTTTTGTGTTGCAATGTGGAAAACATTACAAAACGAAAGGAACCAATGCTGGGTCAAATTCACCTGGTATCACCTCATACATTGATACAAGGGTCGAAGGTCTTGTGATATTATGTCCTGTGTTGTCAATGGAGCCAGATGTTATGTGGTTTCAGTCGCGGCCGGCATGACTTGCGGGTGGAGGTGTGGGTGTGGGGGGCGGTTGGGGGGTTCTCGCGGGGGGGTTTAAAATATATTAAAAAAAGAAACTTACCTTCCCGGGTCCCGCGACGTCGCAGCTCCTGGACGGGTCCCGTATTCCTGCTCTTCTGCTGAACAGGAAGCAGGCAGCCTCCCTCCCCTCCCTTAAGCCAATCACAATGCTGCAATGCTAGCGTTGTGATTGGTGGGGACGGTGCCCAGCCGGGCGTCTATGGGGAGGCCATTTTCTCTATGTAGGCTGCATGCAGCCTACATAGAGAAAAGTCAGAGTGCGCATGGCTGGTTTGGTCGGCCCCAGAGGGCCGACCAAACAGTCAGGGCCCATAACATTGGGCAAGCCACTCCTCCCCGACCCGCCCACCCGCCCGCCCCCAACCAGGCATACCCTTCTGCTTTCTCATAGTGCGAGAAGCAGAAACATAAAATGGTAGTTTTACCATTTTATGTTTCTGCTTCTCGCACTGCGAGAAAGCAGTGGGGCGACGCTCCTCCGCCCTAATCGAGGAGCCGCCTCTGTGTGGTTTCCCCTCCTTTGATGTCCTTATTTGAAAGATTTGTGCAATAACACTTCCTCTGATGACTCTGGGGTCAAAGGTCTTGTGATATTATGTTCTGTGTTGTCATTCGAGCGGGTGTTGTGTGCCGTCCTTCTTTGGATGTTATTATTTGAAAATGTTTCTGACCTGTGATGACATTGAGGGTCAATGTTTGTGTGATGTTACTTCTATTACGCATGGAACTTGTTCGAATAGCCGTTTGTGTACAGTGTCTGCCAGTTGTAGACTAGAATGTAAGACGGTTATCACAGGCACATAGTGACATACAAGGGTCCTATGAAACTCAGTAGGGATGCACAAACCACAACTAGCATGAGGCTAGAGGTCAGTGGCCTGAGAGGCTAAGGTCTTTAGCAGAAAACCAAAAAGGCAATAAAAAACGTTGCTTTCTAGTTAAAGTGAGCCATACGTAAACCATAATTAAGAACAGTGGGTGGTGTTTTATCTGGAAAGTCTCCCACACATTGCCCTTATAATTGCCTCTCTGGCTATTTAGGCCCTCTGCGACCTGAGACTACTCAGGCTACATCTGCTTCCCATCTGCAGACAATCAACAACACTGCACAACTTAGATAAAAGAGTCAATCCCCTACTGGTAACCGACATGCTCTGCTAATAGCTGCTGAGGACACAATGAGCACCCCAGAAAGTGCAGCATGGGCATTATGCAGGCCAGTATACCAGCAACAATGGCAATGCCGATAGACTTAAGGTCATCCACCTTGGTTTCACTGCTTTGCAGGTGGCAGCTACAGCTGCCATGTCTGCCCTCCTGACTGAGCTCAGATGTGCACAGAGCTGCTACGCAGAATGAACATCTATCCATGCATCCACACGATTACAAAGCCATTCATGTCTACGGCTGGGTGGGTGTGAAGAACTGCCACTGCCCACTCATTCTCTGATTTACATAAACAAGAGGCACGTGATGGACTGCTGAAAAATCTAGTGTATGTTTCAAGACTCTATTATTTGCACATTATTTCTTATACTCACTTGTCTCTACTGACAGACTGTCAGCAAAGAGCACAAGGGCCTTATGATATGATGTCATAAGCATATACAATAAGGCATATCTGTTTTGCATAATTTCAGCATAATAGAACATTTATAAAAATATATTGTTTTCAGACCTAGCCTCGAACACATAATAATATTTTTCACTAGGACCAAAAGTAAAGCATGCTAGTTTGGCACACTTTTCCTTTACTTGCATACTAACTGGTGAAGAAAGCACAGATTTTTCCATTTATTAAATCTGAAAAAATGAACTACGTTTGAGGCAACATTAATTCATTATCTCAGCAGTAAAGATAGTGCAGAACCGGTCTGTTCCAATTTCGAAACAAAAAAGATTACAAGGGCTCTTTTGTTTTAAACCTGCTTTATGCAAATACCACCAGCTGCATTTTTTCTTTATCCTATTACACAAGTAACAAAATGTTGCAAAATGCACTTGCATCATTTTGGAGTAGCACAACTTTACAATTGGTGCCGGTGGCCACAGAGTAATGACTGCTTGAGTTGCTCAATGTACTCTAGATGTAAGGAAGCTTTCCTCCATCTTGCGACTTGCCAGGGAAGAACAGCAAACATATCTTCTTTTTTCCGACAAGTCCAGGAGAAGAAGCTGATTATTACTGTCAGCTTAGTTTTTGTTTACTGCTGCTGCTGCTCTATAGGATTTGCAAAGGGACCCACATGCAGACTATATTTATCATGTCAGCATCTATCTTTTGACACATGGAAACCTTGGTAAAAATAGAAATGTTTTTGAAAAATATCTCTTAGGAGAGCTGTAAATCCGGATCCACCAGGCAGGAAATGTTTAGCACTTTCAAATATTTAGCACCGAATGCTAAATCATTTAAATACATTTAAAACAGAATTGGTAAAGTATGGCAATTAAAAACACAAAATAGCGCTTCTTCTCAAACTTTGATAATTCTAGTTAAGGATATTTCAAATCCACATCAGGTAGCATACTTAATCTGTCCATTTGTAGACATCAAAGTAAGTCGCACAAAATCATACTATTTGGAACACAAAATATAAATCAATGATGAACGGCCAGAAGCATGAAACAGTATGCTTGTATAGAAAAAAAACATGCTTACTTATTCACAGTTTTAAAATTACATTGCATGAGACTTGTTCTGCTTTAATTTCTACAAAATATAAACATTGCACTTCAGACCGCATAAATAATACATTCAGCCTTGAAATTATTATTCTGTCCTTTTTCCCAAACAACAAGAACTACTTCTCGCACGGCCGCTCTTACCTATTGAGTAAAGTTACCGTATTATCATCAGGGAAATCTGGGGTGCTTAATATCTGTCAGTGAGTGCGAAATCTAAAGGTACAAACCTACCTATTTAATGATTGCGCTATACGGGCGATTTTAGCCAAACCAATTTGGTCTGTAATCGACTTCCAGGCTGAAATAGATAGTGGTTATTATTATTATTAATTAGCATTTGATAGAGCGCATGGCTACCCTTAGGCATCACAGCGCTAACAACAGCAAGCAACAGATGATGACGTTTACGGGAGGGTCTGAAATAGCCATGTTTTCAATTGTTTCCGGAACGAAAGGTGGTGAGTCGTTGCCTTAGCTATCAGTTTTATCGCAGGCTGTGCTGGTTGTATCACAGGATTAAGCAGTAAATGGTCTATACTGGCAGGTAGTAGACACTATTTTCCAGTAGCGGCCGGCTTTGCTCTCGGGTGGGGGAGCAGGTGCACGGGGTCGCGGGGGGGGGGGATTCGCCGGGGGCCTGCGGGGGGGGGGGGTCGAGGGGAAATAAAAAAAATTGAACTTACCTTTCCGCCATGCCGTGTTCCGCGTCTTCTCAGCTCCTGCTCTCCTGCTCTCCTGCCTCCGACAGGAACAGGAAGCAGGCAGCTAGGCTCCCTCCCCTAAGCAAATCACAATGCTGCAGCGTTGTGATTGGTCGGGACGCCGCCCAGCCAGGGTCTAATGGGGTGGCCATGTTCTCCATGCAGGCTGCAATGCAGCCTGCATGGAGAAGGGCAGAGTGCACATGACTGGTCTGGGCGGCCCGAGAGGGCCGACCAAACAGTCTTTGCACACTCAGGAGTGGGTAAACCACTCCTCCCCTGCCCTGCTCAAAAAGCAGAGCAGCCCCGCCCACCCGCACTGCGCAAAGCAAACATAAAATGGTAATGACGTTTAGTTATTACCATTTTATGTTTTGGATTTCTTGCACTGCGAGAAAGCAGTGGCGTGACGCTCTGCCGCCCTAGTGGAGGAGCCGCCCCTGCTTTTTTGATTACATTTGTATTGAGTTTTATGAAATACAAAAGGAAGAAATTAAACATAGCAATCAACAATGTTTTTGCACAGCTTACAATGTTTGGAAGATTGCATACGGCACTCAGAATCAATAGCTGCGTGCTTCTTCTTGTGCTGCACAGTCAGTAGATATTTGGGCCCATATTTATCGAGATTTTGTGCTGCACTGGTGCAATGCAAGAGAGCTCAAGGGTGCCGCAAAACCTAAGTGAGATTTATCAAGCCACGCAAGGCCACCTTGTGTGGCCCTGCATGGGTTGATGAAGCTAGAGCAACGCAAAGCAGCACAAATCTCTGCCTTGAGTTACTCTGTAAAAGACACACAATTGATGGACGGAATGCAGAACAAATCAAAACATTCACCCCCAGTCAAGAGATCTGGGTTAAATCCATCATTCTTTTGCTCAATATGCCACCCCAGTTTAGACCTGGCCATATGCAAATCAGTCTTGACCCTGTGCCTCATGGGAACAGTCCAGCCCGAACTGCCAAGCCAGGTCCTCCCTGGACCAGAAACAAGCATCCTAGGACCGGTTTCGGGGTTTCACCCCTCATCAGCCAGGATAGCTTGATTCCAGTGGCACAGTGAGCCCAGGACCCACGTCTGGGCATACCTGGCGCACTTAGGGCGAGAAAGTAAAAGACACACAATTGATGGACGGAATGCAGAACAAATCAAAACATTCACCCCCAGTCAAGAAATCTGGGTTAAATCCATCATTTTTTGCTCAATATGCCACCCCAGTTTAGACCTGGCCATATGCAAATCAGTCTTGACCCTGTGCCTCATGGGAACAGTCCAGCCCGAACTGCCAAGCCAGGTCCTCCCTGGACCAGAAACAATCATCCTAGGACCGGTTTCGGGGTTTCACCCCTCATCAGCCAGGATAGCTTGATTCCAGTGGCACAGTGAGCCCAGGACCCACGTCTGGGCATACCTGGCGCACTTAGGGCGAGAAAGCAAAAGACACACAACTGATGGACGGAATGCAGAACAAATCAAAACATTCACCCCCAGTCAAGAGATCTGGGTTAAATCCATCATTTTTTGCTCAATATGCCACCCCAGTTTAGACCTGGCCATATGCAAATCAGTCTTGACCCTGTGCCTCATGGGAACAGTCCAGCCCGAACTGCCAAGCCAGGTCCTCCCTGGACCAGAAACAAGCATCCTAGGACCGGTTTCGGGGTATCACCACCCATCAGCCAGACTAGCTTGACTCCAGTAGCATGGAGAGCAAAATGCCCTTCCATGCTACTGGATGCCATACCTCCCCAGGTGAGGCGTAACGAGGAGTAATATCTTAATTTCTCTTTGTTGTTTCTCTTTTGATGCGTACTTAGAAAGAGGAAAATGCCACTCAAGATTGTTGTTGTGCTCCTTCTTGCACAACAACAATCCTGCTTACAATGCAGGCACCCTTCCAACAATTAAGCAAGGGCGCCTGCATTGGCTATAGGCAGCCAAAGGTGTGCCAGCGCTAGGAAAGGACAGGAATCCGCTGTATAATTGTAACTATGTCAAATTCCTTTTTTTAAATATTTAGATTTATTTGTAAATGTTAATTATAAGTAATAAATGTAATTAAAATTAAACATACATATATAAAATGTAATATATATATATTTTTTTTTCTTTTCTTTTTTATTGTTTTTCAAACAAACATTATATCAAAAAGCATCCATATATGCAGCAGGTGATACATTTCCAGCATGTTATCTTTTCAGGCAATTAGTACATTAGTCCAGTTCGCTTGGCACAGCAAGACATAATACATTAGTTACAGAACGTCATAAAGGCAGAGGACATTGCATCAATGCAGTATACAATATGCACGAAATGTTGGTCATGATTACCTTACAGCGTTAGTGTGCTATTGCCTATGCTGGTATTAAGCTAAACCGTACCAGAATGCATTACGTTTAGTACACAGGCAGCATCTCTATCTCTCGCATGGGTGGGCCCTTCTATTTGTGGTGCGCGCTCTGTGCTCCCTAAGGGGAAATCGCTGCTGTGCTGGTTTTTGGGGTCTCATTTGGGCGCTGCAGCAGATAACATGTTAAGGGGGCCCAGATATCCCTGGGTCTAGAGGCCCTAGGCAGCAGTTCCGCATATGTGGTGAGTTGGTCCTGGCAATACACCAAGTCATCAAGCCAGACCTTGAATTTGGGTGCCCTCCCCCTGCCCCATCTGCAGGCCACCCGCCTCTTAGCCATGAGTAATGCAAGGGCCACATATTTACGATGCGTCGCCTGTACTGGCTGGACGTAGCCCAGCAAGGCCGTCAGCGGTGTTAGTTCAATGTGTGTGTTCGTCATCAGATCTAGAGCGTCAAAGACTTGCCTCCAGAATTCATGCACCCCGGGGCACTCCCAAGCCAGGTGCAAAAAGTCTGCTCCTGGAGCTCTACATCTGTCACATCTGTCCGAGTCTCGTAGATGGTGTCTGTGCATTTTGGCTGGGGTGTAATACAGTCTGTGAAGGAATTTATAGTGTATGATACGCAGCCTGCTGCTGGCCGAGACCCGCTCAGTCTGCAAGCAACAATGCTCCCATTGGTCATCCGTCAGGGCAAGACCCAGCTCTTCACCCCATCTTGTGCGGGACAGTGTGACCGGCAATTCCCTCTGTATATGCACCGCTCGATATATAAGGGATACAAGGCGTTTTGTCGTTGTGCTTTTGAGCATTATTTGTAGTGGTGCAAGCACCTGAGGTTCCGCAGGGAATTCCGGGGTAAGAGACCGGACTCCCTGTCTTAGTCGAATATATAAAAAAACGTCGAGTGGAGTCTGTTGCAAGCCCTGGAAAACATGGTCAGCTGTGCGGAATTGGCCGTTTTGATATAAATCCCCCCAGGTATTAATGTGCGTGCGCTCTCTAAAGTTATGGAATATTATTTCTTGGAGGAGAGGCATACTTGGATGATAAGTGAGGGGTAGTAATGGGGAGTAAAGCATGGGGACGTTCAGCATGCCTCCCATGCGATGCCATGCTTTAGTGGTACAGTTGATAGTGGTCAGCGTCTTACCCCTAGTGCCGGCTATGTCGTACAATGCTCCGTCTATGGGGATGGGGTGTGCAAGCCATTGTTCCGCCGCAACCTGTGGCATATATCATGGCTGCTTCACCCAGAACCATGCAAAGTGAGCTTGTGCACTGATGTAATATAATTCGAAATTTGGTATGCCGAACCCCCCCTGGGAGTATGGTCTGGTAAGCACGTTCCACTGCAATCTCGGTTGTTTACCCCCCCATACCAGTCGCGTCAGCTCAGATCTGAGCGTCTTAAAGAAGAATGCCCCTGGATAGTATGGTATGTTTAAAAACAGATAAAGCAATTGGGGAAGTATCACCATTTTAATTAAGGATGCTCGTCCCGCTATGGAGAGGGGTAATGTAATCCAGCGGGTCACGTAGTCAGTTATGCGAGTCATTGCGTTTCCATAATTTAGGCGCATCAATTTGTCTCTGTCCCTAGTGACGCGGATTCCCAAGTACCACAGCTCCTCCTCGCACCATTCTAATGGATAATCCAACGGAAAGCGGGTTGTTGCTGTTGTCAGAGGGAAAATACAAGACTTCCCCCAGTTAATCTGAATCCCCGATAGTTTCCCAAAAACGATAAATTCCCGAAGTACTGGATTTAAATTATGTTGTGGGTCACGGATATACAGGGTGATATCATCGGCGTATAGGGATATAAGTATTTGCTGCATATTGCACCGTAGAGCCTTGTCATTGTGGTGTTGCCGCAGTTTCGCCGCCAATGGCTCCACTGCAAGAGCGAAGATCAAGGGGGACAGCGGGCATCCCTGCCGGGTGCCCCTGGTGATCTGAAATGTCTGAGATGTGTGTCCATTCATGAGCACCTTGGCAACCGGTACTTGGTATAATAATTTAATCCAGGAAAGGAAAAGGGGTGGGAAGCCCATCCGCAACATGACCCCAAAGATATAGTCCCATTCAATTGAATCAAAGGCCTTGGTGGCATCCAAGAAGATGGCAGCTAGGGGTAGGTCGGGTGAGACATTATTCAGAATAGCAAACAGGGTTCTCAGATTATGAGAGGTAGCTCTCCCAGGCACAAATCCAGACTGATCAGGGAGGATCAGCTTTTCCAGCAACAGGCTCAGTCGATTAGCGATGAGTTTGGCTAATATTTTGGCATCACAATTAAGGAGGGACAGCGGCCGATAGGAATCGCAATGTTGAGGCGACTTCCCTGGCTTCAAGAGCGAGATAATGAGAGCCTCTCTCATGGATGCCGGTAGGCAGCCAACATCTAGCGATTCTTCATACACCTTGCGTAAGATAGGGGCCATAAGGTCTATATATGTTTTGTAGAATTCTATAGGGATGCCGTCTGTGCCCGTGGCTTTCCCTGATTGCATGCTCATAATAGCTTCCCTGACCTCGTCCAACTCGAATGGGGCACATAAAAATTCTCGTTGTGCGTCGCTTAGCCAGCCTAGTGTCACATCCCCCAGATAGCTCTCTAGGTCAAGGGCGTCTGTTCTATTTGTGGTATACAGGCGAGCGTAGTGACGTGTAAAGGCATTTAGGATATTGGTAGTATCACGGTAGACCACCCCATCTGAGTCCTCGAGTTCCAATACATAGTTTGAGTGGCGAGGCTTCCCAATCGTATTCGCTAGCGCCCTACCAGGCCTCTCTCCCTCTCCGTGGCGCGGGCCACCCAGAATCTACCTCGAAATCTCGTTTCCCTCTGCGCTGTGTCCATATAATCCGTAAGCGTCTCTCTAAACTTGATTTGAGCGGGGTTGTCCGGGCCTGCGGCCAACCTCGCCTCCAGGGTCTTAAGCTCTGCTTCTAACTTGTGTAGTGTATTAGTTATGTCTTTAAGGACACCCGATCCCTTGGAGATGCAGAACACTCGGAGTGTAACTTTGAATGCCTCCCAAATGGTTTCTACATTGTCCACCGACCCCTTATTCCTCTAAAAAAAAAAACGTATCTCCTCCCACAGCTCTTCCTGAAAGACCGTGTCTAGTAAAATAGGAGCATGTAGTCGCCAAGGACTGCGCGGTGCGCCGAATTCTGAGGAGGATAATGTGAGTTTTACCGGGGCATGATCTGAGTAAGTTCTGGCTAAGTGCTGTACCCAAGATATAGCTGGGCCCAGCCCCCGGAACAGAAGCCAATAGTCCAATCGCGCCCACAACGCTGCCTGTGCTGTGTAATGTGTTCCCTCCTGTGCTGCGGGATGCGTATGTCTCCAGGCATCTATTAACTGGTAGGTGGCTATGGTGTCTTTTATAATCGCACGTGCTTTTGTATAGTGGTGAGGAGCAGGGTGTGACCTATCCAACTGCGGGTTGTATGTAACATTGAAATCCCCCCCCCAAATAATGTGACTGGAGCCTATATCAAATATTTTAGCCCACAATGTGGTGTAAAACTCCGGGGCATCTACGTTCGGTCCATAGCAACAGGCCAAAGTCACTGTGACAGTCCCCAGTCGCCCCCATGCCAGACAGTATCGTCCCTGTGAGTCCCAGGTGGCTCCCGCCAGGTGGAAGGGTATCCGTTTTTTATGAGTATGGCCACTCCCCTCGCATAGGAGGAATAAGAGGAAAAGACTCTGTGGTCCGCCCATTTGCTTGCAAAGTTATTTGGTTTCTGAGATGCAAAATGTGTTTCCTGTAACATAGCTATGTGCACTCTATGCCTGTCCAAGTAGGCTAATATGTGTCTCTTCTTCCTCGGGTCCCCTAAGCCCCTAACGTTCCACGTGAGAATATTCAGTTGCTCGGAGTCCGCGTCAGCCATGCATCTGGATATCTGCCCTCAACTTGCTCTGCATCCAAGGGATGCAGTTCAGTCTATGTGCCTGAACACGATATAATGTTTTATTCCACTTGGAATGCTCAAACGCTGTGGGCATCTTGTCATGTGAAGGTCATGTACAAACCGCAACATTCCCCTCGCGCTCCCTCCCCCACCCACTGAAGCAACCCCAACTTGCCAGAACTAGACACCCACCCGCCCCCCCCCAGACCCCAACCTGGACAAGAACAAACCCGTAGTCCCTGTATGTAACAGGCAGTGAACGAAATCGGGGGGATTCCCTTCGGGGGCCATCCCTAGGTGGCTACACAGTAATCCCTCACCCCCAGAAACCCCCTTAGGTGAAACAATCGGGTTCCGGAGGGCAGAGGGTGCCCGATGTCTATTATATACGGCTCAATGTAGCCCAACATACAGTTACCTCTTGTGTTCTTTGGTGCATGGCCTACCTCCCAACCAGTAACATGACATAAATCAGCATGAGAGTTTGTAATGACGGTGAGGTTGGCCTCAGTGTGTGTCGTCCTCCGCACCAGGCAACTCAGAGGATTGTGCTGCCGCCACTTCCCCATCAGTACAGTTCGTGCGCCGTATATGTTTGAGGAATTCCTCCACTTGCTGCGGTTTGACAAAGAATCTTTGCCGGCCCTGATGTGTAACCCTGAGACGCGCCGGGTATAACAACGCATAGTCAATTTGTGCCTTTCTCAATTTGGCCTTGACGTCCATAAATTTCCGTCTCTCTTCCTGGACTGTAGGCGTGAAGTCTGGGTAGATGGCAAAAGTATTCCCGTCATATGATAGGGTCTGCTTTCGAATCGCTGCGCTCAAGGCCACATCCCGGTCCCTGTAATTCAAAAGTCTCGCTATTATGGGACGTGGAGTGCCACCCGGTGGCGGGCGCGGCCCAAGAGATCTGTGAGCCCGTTCTACAATAAACTGCGTTGAAAAGGATTCGGCACCCAGAGCAGCCACCAGCATTTTTTCCACATATTCTTCCATCTTTCCAATGTTGGTCGATTCTGGAATGCCAAGCACACGTACATTATTGCGCCTACTGCGCGCTTCTAAATCTTCGTTTTTGGCTGCGATCAGTTTTAGGAGTTTGTCCATGTGGGCAAGTTGCGTGACATTCCTAGCTGTTGTGTCCTCTGTGTCCGAGATGCGCTGCTCTGTTTCTTTGATACGGTCCTCATGACCTTCCAGTTTATGTGCTATGGCGTCCATGCGTGTCGACATGCGGTCAACTTTGTCCACAATAGTGGCAAACCCTTGCCGGACCTCTTGTAGGATGCTCTGCACATCTGCATTGTGTGTGGCAGTGTCTCCCCGTGCCTCCCCGCTTCCCTCAGGGTCGCGGTCTTCCTGGGCGGCTCGGGTTACTTTTTTCCCAGTCTCGAATGTCAGCTTCGGTTGCCTGGTGTCTGGTTTCCCCATTATGGCACCTATGTATGGCGCAGCCAGTCGTGTCCCCGTCTGTCGTCTTAGTGGGGTTGGCGCCTCCGGGCCCACGGCTGTTAGCGGTCAGCGCCCAGTTTTAAGGTCCATACACCTCCAAGGCAGCGCAATGCAGGGGGGGCACCGCCAGTGGTACCAGAGCAAAATCAGCAGGGCCAGCCTCAGGGCGTTGCACCCGGACACCACACACAGCGATCGCACTTCTCAGCGACTCAGTGGCGCCGATTCAGACCCACACGGTGCGGAGTTCACACTGTCTCGTGGCATTACCTCGGAGGCAGGATCTGGTCATCTGCCGCAAGGAATCTATTGCGCCCACAGAGTTCTCCTCCAATATTAATGCCGCATTCTGAGGGGGTCCCCTAGCCACTATCTCCCAGGGTGTCTGTAGAGCCTCCGCGCATACGACCCTCTTCTTCTCAGCACAACATGGCGGATCCCCTGCTGTAAAATGGCGCCAAGTCGGGGGGGGGCCTCCAGCAGTGTATAACCTCCCAGCGGGGCAGCGTTAGGTTCCCCTTCTCCCCTCAGCATGGCAGTCGGGGCAGGCGCGGCCTCCCAGATCCCTAGGCAGGTAGCGGGGACCCACAGCAGCGTTCTCATAGGGGTCCCCAGTTGCACAGTCTCAGCAGCGCCCGGCAGTAGTCCTCCGATTGCAGCGCAGCGGTACCTGCCTTTGCAGATGGACAGCGTGGGCAGATGAAGGCCACCGATCAGCGTCCGTGTGCCATGGTTTTCCTGCGGAGACTGTGGTCTGAGCGTAGGCCCCTGTTCCCGGTCAGCCTCGGGCTGGCCGCTGCCCACGATTCGCTGCTCTGCCTTCCTTCTGTCCCCTGCCAGCCGAGTTCATCCGCATTCGCTGCACTTCGGGCCCCGTCACCGCCAGATGCCTTATATTCACGAACGCTGCATGGAGCTCCAGGGCGCGAGTTCCGAATCCGCCGCTCCCGCCTCGTTTCGTGGCCTGGGTGCCTCCAGCGCAGCCGCGGCCTCAGTTAGTCTCGGCCGCCGCTCTACGCACCCCCTTAGCTCCGCATTGCATCTCGGCCAATATTTGTCGACGCCGTTTCTGGGGCAGGCTTGCTCCGATTCTCCTATAATTTCCAGCGAGTCTGCCGGAAGGTGATGTCTTCTGGTTGGCAGCTTTTCGGATGCTTAAGAGGCCATTGAGCAGGATAAGTGGTAGGATTTATTCACCGGGCTGCAGGAGCCTCACACTTGTGCGGCCATCGTGCGTGTGCGCCACCTAGCGCCCTCCTATGTCAAATTCCTGCCCTATCCTTTTCAACCAACACATCAAGGTGACTTGCGTGAAAGAATGATAAATCTGGGATTTAGCATTGATGACATCACACTCCCAGATGCATTACACTGCAGTAGGCAAGATCTTGTTTCCATTCCTTAAGTGTTGGTAGTTGCCGCCCTACACCACTTTATTGCTTTGCGCCTCCTAACTAATGGGAACACTATGGCAGCAAACTTTCTGTTGAGGGGTGGTATATTTTTAATGTAACACAGTAGTGTGATTATCAAGACAGGAGCAATATCTGTCTCTACGATTCTATTGACTTAGGTGAAAATACATTGCAAATAAACCCATATTCTTTGGCAATATCAGTTAACGTATATAAATTCTGCTGTAGTGGCTCTGTATCTTGGACACGCAGGTGTATCTCAGAGGCCAGATCTAAATAGCTTGTCTGCAGTGTAATAATACCTCTAAATGTACTTGAAATATAGTAATCTGTGTCTGCTGCTCAGTGAGACAGCTATGGTGGCCATGCAGCAGTATTGCCATTGCTCATCAGTTATTTCTTGTTGCAGGTCTGCTTGCCACTCTTGGCGGCTCTTGATTTTTCCTTAGAGGTCCCTATTATTCGGCGTTTTGTATGAGCGAGTGATAATATGTTTGGGTGTCGACCCCTGTAACATATACTTTAAGGTATCAGAGGATTCAAGCTCTTCAAGAGAGTAGCCAATGATACTCCTGAGGGTGTGTTCGAATCCACAATAAATGAAAACATCTAGCGCCTTAAAGTTTTCAACCTGTTCACACGGCTGAGCTAGTGTAAGCAATGTATTCTCCCTGACCATGTCTCCTAATGTGAATACTTGCATTTAAAAAAAATATACCCTCAACTCACTTTTTCAGGCACAGCGCTATTCAGGAATACTACTCTTTTTGCATCATCTTTGCGTTCAACAGCTAGTAGACACTCACAGCGCTCTATGAATATATGTTAAATAATCACAACTGATTTTCAGACGCTGTTTTCTAAAAGACCGAAGTGACTTAGTAGACCAACCACAGCCACTGACAGCCTCATGAACTTCATAGTGGCCAAATCTACTGATTTGATGACTGCACATTCTGAGTGAAGTTTTACAAAAGTCATTCTGAATTGATAAAGTTCCCTTAAATTGAAGATTTCTTTTGAAAAAATTAACAATAACTGCCTCTAAACAGAATCAGTTACAGGTTATTTGAAAGATATTTAGAGAGTGTTGCATGCCTCTGCTAGCTACTAGTATTACAGTGGATTTTACCCCTTCAGTTTTCTCTAATAAGACGGGCCTCTGTTGTGTATTTTAAAGCAGCTTTGGCAACTATATTGGTAAGGAAAATATAGGTTTAATAGGTGTTTAAAGGGTGAGCTTGAATACAGTAACATTTGTCAATGTGTATCTAACAAAGTCACATTGGGATATTCAGGAACACCAGCAAGGAACATTGTTTGCTCAAGAGGGAAGCTTGTGTGACCAAGTCAGAGATAATCAGACAAAAAAGAGGATCAGCAAAAAGATGTACAAACATATCCTGGCCACCTCCACCCTAATTACTACACAAGCACATCAGAAGACAATTTATTCACCTAGTTGAATTCAACAGACTTAGGAAAGGGATGAAAATGAGGTAAGAAGAATGAGAAGAGGAGAGACTGTGGTCTGGTAGTACAATCAGGATAACAGTTTATTAAAACCTGTGCTCGAATCCTGGCTTCCCAACATGACCAGATTATGTGATCTTGGCCAAAACAGCATTTCCTGTTGCCTCAGTTCCCTTTATTTTTGGGAGCACGTATAAGTGGTTTAGTTCAATGTTTGTGTCGTACAAGAACATTCACTGTGAAGGAGCATTTCCTTGGACAGGCAGGAGGCACAAGAGACAATCACATGTGCATGAGGGGAGGTATGAGGACAAATGTGTGAAAGATGTATTGACTGTCTTGATTCGACAATTCTGCAGTTTTTTTATTGGGCAACACATTTTTTAAGGTTTTATGAGAATAACACAAACTGAGAAGATTGGCGGAGCATGCAGTTTACATTAAAATCCAGTTGAAGGTATGCTTTAAGATAATTTTGTAGTGATTTTACAAATTAGATCTTCAGATTTAATGACAAGTTTAGGAATGTAAGCCAATTAATAACAAGACATTGGAATCTGGGCCTGTCCCTGAGAATTGTGGCGAATGGTAATTTTTATATGGATCAGCTATTGAAGATTTTGGCCTCAAGGGAAGTTATTGAGATGACGATTGCACTTCACCTAAATGTCAACAGTTGTGTAATATGGAAGATTGTATGCCTGATGCTGCCCTTATATATACCTGTATATGTTTCACTAAGTTTGCATTATTTTGTTTTCATCCACAATCAGAAATGGGCTCTGTAGCCTGCATGGAATTTCACATGTTGTGTAATGTGCATCTGAGCATTATCTGTAAGAAATTTCAGATCATTATATCAAACAAATTCAGTTACATCTATACCCACTTCAATATTATCTTCTAACGGCTATAATATTATTAAAGGTGTACCATATTTCAATCATTTTGTCAAAATATTACTAATGACAATGAGCTCTAGTTATAGGAAGAGGGTGTGTTCTTCCTCCAGGAATAACCTAATATACATTGGGTAATATAGTGCATGTCTCAGCACAATTTTACATAGAAATTGACTAAAAGGTCACAGTGTTTGTATGAGAAAGGAGGCTGAGAAGAGCAGGGAGAGGGTTGTGTATGTTCGTCGCTTTAGCACGAAAAGCAGACTGGGCGTCACAGATAGTAGCATGACGATTCTGTTGGGTGTCACGAATGGTCATTGCTGGAGCTTTTCATTGGCGGTCACTGTAGTCTGTCGATGCTGTAATGCGAAGTGCAGATCTCATGCTGCTGGTCGTTTCTGCAGTGGGAAGAGTCAGGTTCACCGGAGTTTTGAGTTGGTGCTCGGTGCGTACAGCAAAATCTTGGCACAAACTGCTCCTTTCGCAGTTGTGAAAAGCAAACAACTTCAGGTTTCTCCTTTTCTTCTCAAAGGAGCTCAACTTTTGCTAAACCAAGGGTCCAGGACCTCAAGGGCACTTCTTGGGGATCGGAAGTTCAGTCCAGCAGAGGCCAGCAGGTCCCTGGCAAGTCCAGTTGGAGGCTCATGCAGGTCCAGTGCAGCAGGTGACCTGGAATTTGCAGGGAGACCTCTGGAGCTTGTTGTGTCCTTCTGCCTCAGAACAGGAGGCCAGCTAACTAGACCTTAGAATCATTCAGGTAGCCTGGGATGTAGAGGGCTGGTATAGTCTTTTGTCTCAGACATCATGGCAGGCCTCTGGCAGCAGGGCAGTCCTTCTTCTTAAGTATCCACAGGTCCAGGAGTGTACTGAAGTGAGTCTGAGGGTCCCATTTTCATACCTTTTGCTAGCTTTGAAATGGGAAAATATTCTGGTGTTTTCCATCCACAGAGTTGTTTGGAATTTCCTGCCTCTCTGTCCTGATTAACCCTGGGCGAAGTGCTACGCTACGCTCGCGTAGTTTGCGAAGTTTGCGCTACTTCGCACAACGCAAATTGCACGTAGCACAGTGCGAACACGCGTAGCGTGGCGTAGCGTAGTGCCGTGATCATTTTTGCTTGCTCGCGGTCCTCAATGTCAAGTTGGCGACCGCGAGCAAGCAAAATGACATCCGGCGAGACTTTTCCTCGTTCGCGATCAGCAACATCAAGTTGCCGATCGCGAGCGTGGAAAATAAACCTCCGGCGAGATTCTCAGCGCGGGAGGTCAGGTTTCTCATTGCGAGTGGTCGCGTATGCTTGCGACCGCTCGCGATGA
Organism: Calotriton arnoldi; assembly: GCA_963921515.1. Classification (NCBI taxonomy): domain Eukaryota; kingdom Metazoa; phylum Chordata; class Amphibia; order Caudata; family Salamandridae; genus Calotriton; species Calotriton arnoldi. The sequence continues at coordinate 390,928 of CAWUFW010013436.1, forward strand.
GAAACTACCAGTCCGCGTTGAAAGCTGCCGCTCGAGTAAAAATCTACTCGGCGGCAGTAAGAGCAGCTCGCACTGTGCAAGTTGCCGTTTTCAATGATTGCACAGTGCGGACAAGCATCCGGCACTGTGCAATCATTGCGAACAGTGCGCTACGCAGTTCGCGTAGTGCTACGCGAAGCTTGCGTAGCGCGAACTGCACTTTGCGTAGCTTCGCGAAGCATTACTTCGCGAACTACGCCCACCCTTAGTCCTGATCCCAGTTTGTCTGCAGTCACAAAAGGCTAGTATGAAGGTATTTGTGTGTAAGATGAGGCCGTGTCTTTGAAGTGCAAGTGGACAGGTGGCAGTTAGCCCCTATCATCAAGTCAGGATGGCCCATCCTGTCAACATCCAAACCCTCAACTATGTTGTTGTCTGGGAGGAATACACAAAGACAACTACCAACTACACCTAGTCATGTGACCCAGGAAACAGGCTGCAGGTGCCAAATGGTTATTACAAGAAAATGCCAACTTTCTAAAAGTGGAGTTTTCAGAATTGTGACTAAAAATCAGACTTTACCATTAAAAAGGGATTTAAATTGCAATTCCTCTGATACCAAACATGGCATTTCTACCTGCTCCCAAACAGAAGTTATCACGTATTATATATAATAAGGTAACCCAATGTTATCCTGAGGGAGAGGTAGGCCTTACAGTAGTGAAAAATTAATTTGTTCGTTTTTCACTACCAGGACATGTAAAACTTACAAGTACACGTCCATTTTGTTTAATTACCATGCATCTTGACCTATGGGCTGTCTTGGGCCTATCTTAGGGGCGGCTTATGTAATGAAAAGGGTGTTTTAGGTTTGGCAAGAGGATTATTTGATAAGGTCAAATTGGCAGTTTAAAACTGCATACAGGCTGCAATGGTAGGCGTGAGACATGTTTTAGGGGCTACGTAAGTGGGTGATACTATGAGTGCTGCAGGCCCACAAACAGCATTTAGTTGGCCAGCCCTGGGTAGATGGTATACCACTTTACAAGGGACTTATAGGTAAGCTAAATATGCCATTCAGGTGTAAGCCAATATTGCCATGTTTTAGGGAGTGAGCACCAGCACTTTAGCACTGGTTAGCAGTAGTAAAGTGTGCATAGGCTTAAGGTCAACAAATGAAAAGTCAGCAAAATAGGAGGGGTTCAGGCAAAAGGTTTGGGGTGCCCCTGCAGAGAGGTCCAAGTCCAACACTTTGCACTATGTTTTAAAGGGGCATCTATACACAGATACACTTTAATGGCCCACCAAACCTCTAAGCAGCAATACTTGTTCATATGAGCAAATAATACCAAAGACAATATTGGCTAATTTAATCCTCATACTGCATGTTCATGTTTGCTAATCTCCTTCTGTCTTTCCATGAGACATCCTCACTCACACAACCTGCCTATATCCATATGCCTGAGGCTCTTTTTGTTTTATTTCTTTATCAAAAACCTTTCATTGCTTGTTTATGTGCCAAGGCACCTCAACATTATGGTATGTGTGACCCAGGCTCTTCTGTGTATGCTAGTGCACTCCAACTTTCTTATTGCCTTTGTGGGTGCCACAAGTAACACATACTGAATGCCTATGTTCCCAAGAGCCTATGGCAGTATACTTCTCATAATGCATGCCTATGTGTCCCAACCTCCTCATTGTCTATCTATTTTCCCAGGGTTTTGTATGTTTTTCTTACATGCTCTTCACACTACATTTCCAGGCACCCAAGCTCCTTCACATGGTGTCTTTAGTATGCCAAATGTTTTATCCATGGGCCACACGCTCCTACTGCACATGTTCCAAAATGCCCTCTTGAAACATGTCCCTCTGCTTTAAATACCTAAACTCCTTCAGCTGACTGACTATGTGATAAAACATTTTTCTATTAGCTCAATAATATGTGTCCTCACATTAAGTTTTTGTGCAAGGATGCACTTAAACAAAAGCACCTTGGACAACAGCAACTCATGAACTGTTATTCCCATGCATTTCCGATAGGTTTTTACACCAAATGGCTAGTTGCTGGTAATTTTTTTACCACAAATAGTTAATAGTTATGTGAAGTGGCATAATGGCGGAGTTTCTGGAAATTTCGCTTAACAAGAATAATGTGATGTTCTCCAAATTATGCTGGCATAATAGAATTTAAATCAGTTATAAGCCCCTCTTTACCCCTCCCAAAACTTCTCCTTATTCATCACTAAAGCTCTCCTGGTTTTCAGCACACAAACACTAATAAAGAGAAAACACACCACCAGAAAAATCCCAAACCAATTTAGAAAAAATAGAGTAAATTTGAATGAATGAACTATTTGACACCAAAATGACAAAACTCCAATCAATAGAACTGGAGTTATGAATTTTTAAAGATTTAGTGAAAATAGTGCCAAAAAGCACAAAGCGCCAACTCAGGATATCTGGTTGCACTGGACCAGGTCAAAGCCACACTTTTAGGCTAACTATGAAGGAGCGCAGTTCAGGTACAGTCCCCGGGTTAGGCCCGTTGAAGTTTACCTTCTCAAAGCCAGTGCCAAGAGTCCAATACGCATTGGAGGGACCTGCGAGGAGAAGGGAGAGCCTTGTGGGAGGCTGCTGGCATAGTGCAAAGGCAGAGCAGGCATTCCAGGCGGGCACTGCTGCAGATTCACGATGACAGTCCCCACGGTGGTCGATTCTGTAGAGAGAAGAGTCGGGCTTCCAGAGCTTTGCACTGAATCGAGTGTGAGAGGCAAGTTCTCAGTGCAAACGGTTCCATTTGTGATCGCAAAGAGCCCAAAAGCTTGGTTTCAGCTCACTGATACACACCAAGGGTCCAGGACCTAAGGGGGAACACTTGGTGCTCAAGAACCCACACTAGCTGGGTCTAGGTGCTGGTGTAGGACGTTAGGGAGACTTTTATGTCCCTTAGGCTCAGATCGGGAGGTCAACCGATTATCCTTTGGAGTCACTCCGGTAGCCTTGGGTCCAAGATGAGGTTGCAGGTCCAGTCCTTCCTACCCAGACAAGAGGGCAGCAGGCAGCAGGTCACCCCAGCAGGGCAGCAGTTCCTTCAGAGCAGCAGTCCAGCAGAGTAGCAGTCCTATCAGCAGCACAGCAGTCCTTCTTCCTGGCAGAGTATCTGCAGGTCTAGGAGTGTGCTGAAGAGTTGGTATCTGTGGTCCTATTTTTATCCCCTGGTCTTGGAAAGAGGGAGATGCTTCTAGACAGTGGCTTTGAAGTGCATAAAATATCCTGACTTCTCTGTCCTGGTTCCAAGCTGGCTACAGTGAGAATGTGAGGTAGTTAAGCCCTTTGTGTGAAGGCAGAGCATAGGCTATTCATTTGCAAGTGAGGTTGTGCTCAGGTATGCCCCCACTCTGCCAGCAGATGACCTATTCAGGCACACCTAATTACTCTATTGTGTGACTGTCTGGGAGGAATTCACAAAGTCTAAATGTCAGTTACCCCCAGTTATGTGACCGAGGCCAAAGTGTTAAGGGCAGGAAAACACCAAACTTCTAAAAGTGGAATTTTCAAAATTGTAATGAAAAATCTGACTTTACCATCAAAGAGGGTTTATCATTACAATTTCAAAGACCCCAAATACCTAGCAGCTCCCTGTTGGGAATTACAGCATATTAAATGTAATAGGGAATCCCCAATATTTTCCTATGGGACGGGTACTCCTCACAGTAGTGAAACACGAATCTAGGAGTCACTACCAGGACATGTAAAACTTAAAGGTACATGTCCATCCTTTCAAGTATACAGCACCCTTCCTACGGGGTGCCCTGGGCCTACCATAGCATGACATATGTAATTAAAGAGGAGATTAAGGTTTGGCAATGGGGACTTAATGTCAAGCTGACATGGCAGTCTAAAACTGCATTCAGGCTGCAGGTCAGACCTGGGACATGTTTTAAGGCGCTACTTAAGTGGGTGGCACAATAAAGGCTGCAGTCCCACTGGTAGCATTTAGTTTACACAACTTATGTATATGGTATACCACTCTACAAGGGACTTACAGGTAAATTAATTATGCCAATTGGGTATATGCCAAATTGTAGTAAACTGAACTTTTTGCAGATATCCCTCCACTTTTTGCTGCTAGATGCTGTGGTAATTGATCTGAAAGTTAGCTGGGCCCTGCTAACCAGGCCCAGCACCAGTGCTCGTTCCCTTAAAACTGTAAATGTGAATTGGTAAACCCAATTTGGTACTGCCCTAGTATATGGTACCAGTGGTACCCCGGGCAGGGATGTAAAAGGGTACCAGGGCTGCAGCCCTTATTGTGCCACCCTGAGTGAACCGGGTATAACCGAAGTCTGCAGGTCTGACATGTCAGCCCTGCATGAGCAGCTTGTCTGCTCGAGTTTGGCCCTGCACACACCATGTGCATCTCATATATGTCTGTCACCCCTAAGTCTGGCCTCCTATAGCCCAGGAGGAAGGGTGTATTATATTATATGTGTGGGAATATATGTGCAAACATACATTGCCCTGTGTTAGCATTCTAACCTTAATTCTACCACAAGTGCCCGGTGGTCGATCAGATGACATGGACTGGCATATGGCCATTACCTATATGTCCAGCTCCATGATGGCCTGGCCGATTTATTTCGTGTTTGGTGTTTAACACCGTGTTTTTTAACCCCCAACACGATGATGGTGTCAAGGTTTAATCAGCATGTTCTTGTTCCTTGGTGGCCTTTTTCGAAGGTTTGCCGCCAAGACATAAGTCTGACCTCATGCTGGGGAGTGTGTGATGGTCCCTGATGCCAGAGACAAAGACCTGTGTGAGCAGGAGGTGACACCTCCGCCCACATTGGATGGCTAGTGATTAGACCGGTTCTGCGTTGAGCCTCAAAGTCTTCACTGGTGCCACTGGACAAAGGAACTTGTCCCCCACTCGAGGACAAAGCCTCCCCCTGCCCCATGCACTGTTTTTCGCGGGCAGGTGGAAAATTAAATATGTAGGAGGTGTCCACCTCTACAAGGCTGACCATTTCTTTAAGGTGTTACAGCTAAGCTGTACTGTCGAGGATGGTTTTGGCCATCTTCAATATACGCTAGAAATCAGGTTCTGCCTAGTTTTAGTGGCATACACCCACAGGATGTCATCACTGCTAGGGCAGATTAGCCACAGGACTAGATGCCCATTGGCTACTAGTACTCACACCCACTAAATCCAGGATTTAAGGGGCACCCCAGACACCAAAACTTTAGGTTCAACGTGATAGCAAGAAGAGACCTTTTTCTATGACAAGACAGGACCCCACTATGATAGGTGGTAAGCTCTGCACCTATGGCAGCCACCCTGCAGCCACCTGATTTTGACTTGACCAAAGCAAGCGGCTAGTTCCACATAGAAGGTGAACCCCTCTGCAAACTCCAGACTTCACAGGAACACCCTTGGGCAAGAGAAACTAGTCCCCTGCAGTTGGCAGGCACAAGCCGCGAAATCCATGACCTTGAAGTCCTGTTCCCCGAGCCGTCTGCCATGGCTGCTCAAAGACCTTTGGCAGGTGGCTTCAGGGAACTGTAGTCCCAACCCTCAGTGAGTCTCAGCTTTCTACAATGTTCCCTTGGTCTTCTGGATAAAGATTTCCTCAACCAGAGTGCTTGCAAGTACCAAGGCTTGTTGGTGGCCAGTCTGACTACAACCTGCTTTACTCTGTGCTTCAAGAGAAGAGACTCACCTGCACAATCAAAGATCTTGCATTTGTTTTTACCCTTTCTTGGCACGCCTGCCAGCTCCTCTGGCCGTGGATCCGGTTCAGCACCACAAATAGCCAAGAGTACCTCTGCATCCGAGTCCCCCTAGCCAGGTAGATCAGATCTGCCTGGAGACTCCTTGTCCAGGGCCAGCTCCTTCCTTAACTGCCAAAGAGTTTTGCTAAACTAGCCCCACAAGTACCTTTTTGCTAAGGTAACCATTTCAATACCGCGAGTCTGATTGACAGCTCCGTTTGACAGATAACGTTCACCTCTGCTCCCTGCTCCCCTGAGTCAGGTAAAATTGTGCTAGCTGTTGTAGACTGATCTAGGGACTCACAAGACCTTAACTCCAAGCGGGTTCTGTTGAACTCACTCTCTAAGTAACCAATTGCATATATTCATTGTTCCCATTGACTGCAATGATAATGTTTCCACATTTCAAAGTACAGATTAATTTAATGCTTTAAAATTGATAACTCTGGTTATCCTGTATGTATTGAATTCAGTTTGGTGTCGAAAAATTTATAAAAATCAGAGCTATGTTTATAAATTGGTTTCAGATTTCTCTCGAGTCGTGTCAATTACTTATCATCCATGTTGGTGATGTGAAAGGCTTAACACATGTTCCTCTAAGTAGCCTGTCTTCTCTTTGCCACTCTACCAGGACAGAGAGAAGGTATACTGAGAGAGTATCTGGGGTCAATCTTTGTGTTTTGTGTTAGTATTACATGGTAAGACACCCCTGCCATACCTAATAATACTTTCACCTAGCAAAAGAATTTGACTATGTTTTAGGGAGAGAGCACAAGCACTTTATCACTGGTTAGCAGTGGTAAAGTGCACAGAGTCCTACGATCAACATAAATGAACTCAGCAAAAAGTAGAGGGAAAAAGGCAAAATGTTTAGTGGTAACCCTGCAGAGAGGGCCAGGTCCAAAACATACATACAAATTTTGCATACTATAAAATGCAGTTTGTGATTAGGCCTCAGTGTTTCCTCCTCAGCACATCTTGTATAATGCGGATGCTTATTTGATTTGAGAGAGCAGATGCAATTCGGAAACAAAATACAATCAGTTAAAATAATAGAGTTCAAATAGTTTTATAGCTTAGATTATAGTACTATGCCATTATAATTTTGAAAATCTGAGTTCTTTTGGAAGATATGTTCAGGGTTAACTTTCAAGCTGTGGCATTGAATCCCTAAAACTACCACAATATTCTGAACTAGAAGCATCATGGAATGGGAATATTTAACGTGGTATTGACTGACTGGCTGCATGCATTGAATAAAACCTTAATAATATTATTTGCTTTTGTTCTTGGCATATTAGTAACATAAACAAGAAAGATAGTTGCCGGGGTCAATATTGTCAGTTCTGTTGCATATTTTGAAAGATCTATAGGACACAAATTAACTCAGAATCAATGTGTTATTACAAACTAAGGGGCATATTTACAAGCCCCTTGCACCACCGGAGCGTCATTTTTTTTTACGCTCCGGTGGCGCAGTGTGCCGGCCCATATTTACAATGCCACGCAAAGCCACCCTGCGTAGCTCTTCATGGCCTTGTAAATATGGCCCACTTTCATGCATGATTTTGCGTGAAAGGGGAGTTCCATGGGTATGCTGTGGGTATTCCTATGCAACACCCATGGATTCGGATGCATTTCCAGATTTACAAGGTTTCTTAAACCTGGGAATGCATCAGATTCTAACACCTCCCCAAGGGAGGCTTAAAATTTGCACTATAAAGAGAAATACCTTTATTTCTCCTCATTTTTTCCTCTTTATATGTGTGTTGCATTCTGCAGCACACATAGAAGGAGTAAAAAACGCCATCATAAATTATTTTTTTTGTGCAGGAAGGTGTCCCTTCCTGCACAAAATCAATCATCCCTCAAAGCAGGCACCCTTGCATTGGCGCTAGGCAGCCTTTTGTGGACCAGCATAGAGTACAGTGCAGGGATGTGTTGCATTGTTATAAAAACGATGCATCCTTGCACTTTCCTAGTGACGCAGCTCAATGCAGCAAGATGTCTTGCATTCACCGCACTGCGTCATTATCTTGTAAATATGCCCCTGAGTTTCTAGTCTGTGTATGAAGAATCTTGGCTTTAAAATGTGCTGCATGCTTTCTATGACATATAAGGCCATCCAAATGCAGATGATGTGCAAGTCATTTGGGAAGGCAGTATAGAACGTATTATTCTCCCAATGAAACTCGTGAGGTTAAGCTGCAGATTTCTGGTATGCAGGAGATGAGCCAGTGCATCTATATCCTTTGCTGGTCAGGTCACTCCAAATTTGAAGAAATCAATGTCTCTAATTGTGCAACTCTTCCGCAGATTCTTTTGAAATTTCTAAATCTAAGCTACATTTGAAGTCCAAATTAGAACCAAGAACTGAGGAACTCAACTTCATATGGGTCATCTAGTATGGTGAGTGCTGAGGTTTGCCAATGGACCTCATGGTGTTCTGGACCAACATTGGAGGCAGAATGTGATAGCCAAACCACCAATGTCAGGTGATTTAGGTGTTTTAATTCAAGGTACTAGATTGGATATTGATAAGGGAGGAGAAGATGTGGCCTTATGGCCAGAGCTCCTGACTTTGGAACTGGGATACAAGGTTTGAGTCTAGGCATCCTCTCAACAACCTGTGATTCTGGGCAAGTCACTTAATCTCCACCGTCTAAAAAAAAAAATAAAAAAAAAATTAAAAATGAAATCTTGTGTAATGTAACTGATGCTCATGTAAGACCCTCCAATACCTTTTTGGTCACATCTGCGCTATATAAAACTTCTAATTAAATAAAAAAATATAGGAACAAAGAGTGACACTAAAGCTCAATGTTCTGATTCAGCCTCTGTAGCTTTTATATTTTATTATGTTTTCACACTGTGTTTATTTCAGCAATAGTATGCATTCCGTGAAAATTATAAAAACAGCAACGTTGATAGGTAGTTTTTTTTTATAAAAAGGACATTTAAAGTCTGGAAACATACTGTCAGGGAAAATTGCTTAGTGTCTAGTTGAATTGCTTTGGTTGTAGATTGTGAAAAAGGTGTGTCATTGCAGTGGAGTTCTGTGCATGATGTATGTTAATCAATGCAATGTGACATTCAATCATGATCCTTTCTCATAAACGGTGAAACATTTAAGGTCCCCATAATGATGTGGCTCGGAAAGCATCCGATCACAGTTCGGAAGCTTTTCGAGCCACATCGTAGGTTTCACTTCCCACTGCCGCAGGCGGTCGAAAGTGAAATTGGACAGTCATTCAGGCTGGATTCTGACAGGCTCAAGGAGCCCGTTAGCCAGTCGGAGGCCTCACCATAATCATTAAGGATGGTGTTTCTGACATCAGGATTACGATGACAGTTTCCAACAGGCTTTCCATGTCAGGCTTTCCGACATGGAAAGCATGTCAGAAAGTGACTTTGGGGGCCCTGCTTTTCCCTGTGGCCTCTGGTTGGGGGGCTGTTAATCCCTGCACTGGTGGCAAGCACCTTGAGGTGCCTGCCACTTGGTGCAGGGATGAACAGATTCTCCCATTTCTCTATGGGAGCTTGTGCTACGGCCAGTTTACGGCCACTGCACAAGCTCCCATAGAGAAATGGGAGTATGTGACCACACCATGTGTGGTAGCATTGTAATACTGCTGTGGGGACCACCGACCAGAGGTCGGTCGGTCTTGATTCCACAATTGTGTCCCCGACATCGTGATGAGGCCCCTAAGTGTGAGAGAACCATAGTTAGGAAGAAAACATCCTTGACCAAACAAATTCCTGGTATTTTGTGGCATTGAATATGAATTGTTGCTGTGACTCATCCAGATTTGATTTTGAACAAAATAGTACTGGGCATTTGTCTGCTGTAATTTTGCCACTAGAGGATAAAAACTTGACCTCTGTTTTACAATGGGGAAAGTCGTTGAGCCTGCATAGTGCCAGAAATGTTGGGGCCTATTTATAAAATGAATTTTGAAATACGTTTTATGAGTACTACACTCTTAGTACTAACGTACTACAAAATAATATTTATAACTTACAAGTGCAAATCTCCACCTTCACCTCCCCTATCTTTTCTAATGGAAGATCTTCACACTTATAAGTTTGCCACATACAACCACTGATACACCAAATCAGTCAACTATATCGATACTCACACAGCCACACACTTGCTCATGTATGCACTGACACACCCACTCACTTACCTATACAAAATCTTACACACAAACTATATAATGTATACAGTCTCTTACATACCCAGTCACTCTTTTATATACACTACTTACACATCCACTCACTTACGCATACAGGCAATTCTACAGTGAGTTACCGTAGTATATATGGTTCACACTAATTAACTTTTGGAAAACACTCAAAATCACTGGATGATGTCATCAGTGATGTGATTTCAGATGTCATCAGTGATGTCATCAGTAATGTCTGTTTGATTGCAGGACCACAAGACATGAACTCGAGAGTAGCCACCTTTAGTGAGTTAAAGAGCACAGAAGAACAGGACTGTTCAGTGCAACAATCACCTCTACTTTCAAATATAGTCTACAGTTGTAAGACAATGTACTGAATATCCAAAGGGCCTAAGGCATGTTGAAATGAGTTGGTAAATTGATCAAGCTACCAAAGCAGTATAGTTCTCATCATGGTAAACAATAATTGTGGACATATGCAAACATTTGAGAAAGAAATTTTGGGGTACTATACATTAATTGTTTATAACTCAATTCAGGGAATATCCACCTACCAAACACCACAACAAATTATATCCAGGTGGACGACAATTAATAATGAATTCATCTATGTCATGGTATGAAATTGTGATACTCAACTGATTTCCACAAGTAGCATAATGATGTCAATAGCCCACAGCTTAATTCGGTTTAAATTGAAATTCTTTTTAAAACGTCTGTGACTCCATAAACAGAATTTATTACACGTGATCACAACAAATAAGACTTTTCTTTATGTTAATTCACTGTTGCATCCTGCGTGATGCTCACTTTTCCTTTAAAAAACTCGACAAAGAAAGTAAAGATCATGTGACGAAGACCCTGTGTGAGGTCAAAATGTGTCTTGTTTTTCTGCTGAAATAAATATCTTTGCACTCTGATCTGGTGTGGCTCGTCACTTAGAATATATGTGTATATATATATATATATATATATATATATATATATATATATATATACATCCAAGCAAGTATCGTTTACACTTTAACCAAAAAACAATACGCCACGGCCTCAGTACTTCTTTCAGCGTGAAAAGTTTATTCCATCAACAACGTCACTCTACGCGTTTCGGAGCGTCCTGCTCCTTTTTCACGAGTAAAAGTGAATGTAACAAACAGTGCATTTAAATTATCATGTGACACCCTTTACGTTAAACAGTGTAAACAGACTCAATTCAGAAAGCACATATTATAATTTTAGTAATCAAAGGCTGTTTAAACGTTCTTATAAAAATATATATGACTGACAATAATTCCTTTCTAAACAATCTGTAAACATAGCAAACAGTTTCTTTTGCAAGTGCGTTTTTTTAAAGAAAGACTTTCTCTGTTGATTCACAGACAATGTGGGCTGCAGCACCAATGACACACAATCATGGCGCGCTATACTACTGTGTTCATGCGCGCTGTGAAACAATAAAGTTTTTCTAATAACACACGGCACCAAACCAATAATTTTAGGTTGCGTATCCGACCAGCAAACCCCAGTGGGCATTAAAAAATCATTATGGCCTCGTATTCACTGAAAACATTAAGTACATTATACCGCCCAAGTGGGCAAAAATACTCGCCATCATTTGGCCAGTCTATTCTTTTCAAACTTAAACCGGTACTTTCAGCTTAAAAAGGCCATTCAACATATCTTATATTATTAAGCTCTTGCCGGAAATATCAGTCAACACTATGGTGCCTTCTACTCACATTTTGCCCCTATGGGCTTTTCAAAATTTGTGCAGCAACTCCACTAGACTGGTCAATCAAAAATCCTTTTATCAATCTTATGACTACCATACAGTTTCAAAAGAAATAAAGTCCATACAACTATGTTAGATACTTTCACTCTTTTTGCCTTCCACTTGCCATTCTTTTTTCCTGAATCCGAGATCTGCAACAAAATTAAAACATATCATAAAAAGTGAAAGGAATTAAATATACTGTGATCAAACTACCGATTACATTTACTAACAATTACTTTAAAAAAAAGGTGTATATGCTAAAAACATGAATTAGTTAATTCATAACATCATAAGCAGTACAATATAAAACAGACGCATAATGCAGAGCTTATCCTAGGTGCACCGAGAGCGCCTCATCTTGGTTATGACCTCCTGGAAATACTGTATGATATTTAATAATTATCTTAGATTCAAGGCGTCTTAGCTCTTGCACTCGGTCTCCTCCTCTTTCTCTTATTGGAACATTATCCAATACACAAAATGACAACAACGCACTATTTTGGTTATGGTGGGTCACAAAATGTCTAGCAATAGGATATTGCTTATAATTATGTTTGATTGCTCTCAGATGCTCCAAAATACGTTTTTTGGCTTTGTGGATCGTACTTCCTACATAATATTTATTACAGGGGCATCTGAGAGCATAAACAGCAAATTCAGTATTGCAGGAAAAATGTCTCAATATTTTGAAAGGCCTACACTCGGTCGATAACTTGACCTCCTTGCAATTGGTGCTGTATTTGCATGCCTTGCATTTACCGCATATAAAAAGCCTTGTACAGTGCTCTGTTTTTTATCTGACGAGACCAATGCTGTGCAAATTGTATCTTTAAGGGACTTAGCCTTTCTAAAAGTTATCTGTGGATAGTCTTCCAGGTATTTTTCTAGATCTTTATCAGTTTTTAAGACATTCCAGTATTTTTCTAATGATCTTCTCACTTCTCTGGCCTGTTTATTAAATGTAGTAATAAATCTTACATTTATAGCCGTCTCTCGTGTGTCTTTTTCTTGTAACAGCTCATCTCTTTCCCTTTTATTTACCTCTAAGCATGCTTTAGTGATACATTTTTAGTGTACCCTCGTGCTTGAAAACGTTCAATCATATTCGTTTTTACCCTTTCAAAACCTTCCGTATTGCTACAATTGCGTTTTGCTCTTAAAAGCTCCCCCAGGGGAATACTTCTAATAAGGTTATCTGGGTGACAACTTTGGGCGTGGAGCAGACTATTTCCTGCTGTATCTTTCCTGAAGAGAAACGTGTCAAGCTTGTTATTATTGACCTGTATTTGCAGATCTAGAAATTCTATAGTCTTCTTATTCAATTGACTCACAAACATTAAGTTTAGAGTATTGTCATTCAATTTTTCCACAAATTCATTAGCTTCATCTTCACTTCCCTCCCAAATGCAAAATATATCATCGATATATCGAGCCCATACTCGCACGTGACTCTTGTATTGTTCAAGATGGCGGACCACCTGCTCCTCCCACCAGCCCAGGTTCAAACACGCAAAGCAAAGCTGGGGCCAAGCAGGTGCCCATCGCCATCCCGAGTACTTGCCTATAAATCTGGCTATCAAAAGTAAAATAATTTTGCGTCAAACATGTCTGCATCATCTCTATCAACATTTCTGTATGGAAGAGGAAGGATATTGACCTCTCTCTCAAAAAATATCTACAGGCTTTGATACCTTGTTCATGTGGAATATTAGTATAAAGACTGTTCACGTCTAAACACATCAATAAACAGTTGGAATTCCATTCCACGTCCTTAATCAATCTTAAAAAATCCCCTGTGTCTTTAACATACGACGGGAGGTTTTGTACCAATGGTTGTAAGTAATAATCAACGTATCTCGAGGTATTCTCAAAGCAACTACCACGGGAAGACACAATAGGTCTCCCTGGAGGATTAGATTTGTCTTTATGTACTTTGGGGAGCAAGTATAGTGCTGGTAACTTGGGATGTTTACAACTTAAAAAATCACATTCTTCTTGTTCTAGTAACCCTTTTTCCCTCCATTCTCCTAGCTGTTCTTGATAACTCTTATTTACTGAATCGTACTTAATTCTGGTGCTCTTTTCATATCTTGTTGTATCATTCACCTGTTTTCTACCTTCTTTTAAATACAGATCTTTAGATAGTACAACTATATTCCCGCCCTTGTCGGACTTTTTATCACAATACTCCCATCATTTTTCAAAGACTGCACTGCTAACCGCTGTGCATCTGTCAAATTGTTATTCTTATATTTACGTTTAAAAGAAATATTTTTCAATTCTTTAATTACACCTTTTTCAAAAATATTTATTGCTTCATTCAAAATTTGCGGAAGAAAGATAGATTTCGGTTTAAAACCACTATTGTGGTTTAAATCTAATCTGATATTGTCATTAATAAGGTTGATAAATGGATCCTGAATCAACTCCGGATCTCCTTCAAGCTCATGGAGAGCATGTAATAAATCAATATCTCCAATCTGAATGATACTTGGTGTCAAATCATTAGCAATATATCCAGTATTTTTAACCTTGGTTTCAAACCATTTCTTTAATTTGAGCTTCCTAGTGAATTGAAACAAGTCGATGCGAGTTTGTGTATAATCAAATTCTACCGACGGGCAAAAAGAAAGTCCAAAGGAAAGTACCTCAATTTCAGTATCACTGAGTTCTCGTCCTGATAAATTAATAACAGTCTTTGCATCCATTATTTTTGTAGCCTTTTCTGCCCCCTCGTTCTGGTTCCCACAGGGCTGTCGGCATCTTCTCTTAATGAGACATTTCATCTTCTTTCTCCTCTGCCGCCGCGTCCACGACGTCCTTGTCCACTTGTATTCTGTTTGCTCTGGGCTGCGATCCTTCCTTGAGCCATCAATGAAAACTCTTTTAAATTTCGATCTTTTACTCCTGATATAGCAAGGGGATTTACATTTTCCAAACTGTTTCCATTTTCACTTAAATTATCATCCTGATTTCCTGTAACCTGTTCACTGATGCTCTCTGTGTCAGGTACTGAATCGGGTTGCTTATTACTGGTAGGATTGGTTGTGCGCAGGTGATCATAACGTTTTGCAAAAGTTAAAATTTGCCCTTTCTCATAATCCACCAAATCTACGCAAAAACTTTCTTTGTTTCTTCTCTTTAATTTCACTTTCAATTTTATCCAATCTTTGTTCCATTTTGGCCATCTCTGTTTGAAATTCATCTTCCCCACATGCTGCTTTTAATTTCATTGTAACTTCCTCAATCTCTTTTGCCGTTTTATCGCAGTCTTTTTGTGCATATTTTACGAGGAGTTCTAACATAACAATCTATATATATTATGGCCCCGGGGACCCCATCCCCCGGGGCCTGACCAGCCTTGTTGGGTTTTTTTTGGAGGGGGGGCCACGTGGCCCCCCTCCAGAGGCCAATTATGGTCCGGGGACCCCATCCGCCGGGGCTGGCCTCTCTTTTTTTTTTTAAATTATTAATTTTCCCAGGATGGGGGCAGCGTGGGCCCCCTCCCCTGGGCCAATTATGGCCCCGGGGACCCCATTCCCCCGGGTCCGGCCCTCATGTTGGGGGCCGCCGAGGGAGCCCCAATGCCCCCACAGTCCCAGCCAGCTCCCGCATCCTGCAGGAGCCGGCATTGCTTTTGCCCAAAAGCAATTCTGCTTCGCTTAATGGAAGCGAGAGCAGGTTTTCTGCTCTCGCTACCATGAAGCGAAGCAAAGTTTGCAATGACAGGGCGGGAGCCGTGCTCCCGCCCTGCCATTGTAAACGGCAATGTCCGGGGGTGGGCACCCCGGGACATTGCAGGAGCCAGCCCTGGGGGGTGGTGGTCCACAGGGCCATCTAGGGCTCCAGGAGAGGGGCCGCGCGGCCCCCTCCCATCATTTGCATAGCTCCGGGGAGGTGGTGGTCCCTGGGGCTGGGGGTCTGCAACGGACTCCCGTATTTAAATAAAGTTTGCCACGGGGAGGTGGTGGTCCCCGGGGCAGTGTGGGGAGGGGCAGGAACCCCCCCACACTTTTTAATTTTATTTAAGCTCAGGTGAGGTGGTGGTCCACGGGGCTTGGGGGGCCAGGAGGCCCCCCGAACATAATTAAGAATGCCCTGGGGAGGTGGCAGTCCCCGTGGCAGTGTGGGGGGAAAGGGCCCCCCACGCATTTTCCAATAAAGCCCCGGGGAGGTGGTGGTCCCCGGGGCTGCGGGGGGGCTGCGTGCCCCCGCACATAAATGATAAAGCCACAGGTAGGTGGTGGTCCCCGGGGCTGCAGGGGCCCCCACGGGACCCTGCTACATAAATTGGGATTGCCCCCGGGACCTGGCTTAAAAAAAGCCTGTGCTATGTTTTTTTTTTTATTTTCGGGCAGAGTCGCGCCGGCCATATCTCCCACACCGGTAACGGTGTGGGGGTATGATTCCAACATGTTTGACACCAAACATGATAGGGTTCGTTGCAGCCGTTTTTGAGATGGTCATCGCGCGGTCACGTAATGCCCCTCTATACTAGTATATGGCTGCTTCACTGACAACCCGGAAGAATGGACTCCATAGGCTGCAGGGGTGTCCTGCTCATGCAGGGGCATCCTCTCATTTAGAACCAAGCACCCTGCCCTCAGGATTGTAAAGGCTGGCTAGAGGGGTGACTTATAGGTTTTAAGTGCAGTGACCCTTAGATATTGGAAACCTATATATTTTGTAAGTGATGCATGCACCAACTTACACAGGCTGCAATGGCAGGCCTGTAGTTCCATTTTGAATGGTCTCTCATGGGTGGCATAATACATGCTGCAACCCATGGGAGACCTCTGGAGTACCTATGCATTGGGTACATGGGTACCATATACTAGGGACTGACAAGGGTACCCCAGTATCCAGGCTGGGGTGTACCTAAGTACATGCACAACAGTTTTAGGAGAAAGCAGATAGATTGGGGTCCTGATTAGCAGGATCCCAGTCAGACTAGTCAAAAACAGTATCACATCAAGCAAAAAGTGGGGGTAACCATAAGAAGCAGATCCTACTTTCCTACACAACCCCCCCAAACATAAGGAGATAAGGCTAACCTTGCCCAGTTGATACTTTATTTCCTAAGTGGCCATATAAGGAAGGTCCTGCATTTGCATGGATACTCCCTATCCTATGGTCCACTGAGAAGTTCCTCCCCTGTAGAGTCTTGGATCCTCTCAAAAATTTGGGGTGACTACCTGTAATCTGTTTTAGCCAAGAAAGAGGCTGATCGGGTGTTTGAGTAGGGAAGTGAGGCCCTAACAGGGTTGGTCTCAGCTTCCTCAGAGCACTGGTCATCATGTAGGCCTTTCTTTCTAGGACTGACTGATATCTATCCCTAGGGTTCAACCTGTCTGTCTACAGATTTTGGTTGATCCCTTCTGGTTGGAACAATGGAGGGCCAGTAAAGGTTTGGGACAGCCTGGTCCCAGGTTTCTCCTTTGCCCAACAAAGTCCATCTGGGCGATGTCATTGCCTAAGGGTAAGAGGGATCCTTCAGATTGCTGAGGATTATCCACCTGTCTAGTACTACTAGGCTGGGGGTCCCTCATCTGTGGATGGAGGATTCCTCCTGGCAGTGGTCCCTTAAGGGTCCACTGACACCCCTGACCTCTGCAGCCCTAGGCTGACTGAGGCTGGGTAGAGAGGGGCAGGCTACCTGCTCCAGGCTGGGTACCTCCTTGGAAGGTTCCCCTGCCCTCAGTGGCTCTGCCAGGACAGGCCTGACCACCTCTGGGGCAGTTCCTTCACAAGGGGTAGGATCAGTTCCCTGAGGAGGCTGACCCTTACCTATACTCTGGGGTGAAAAAGACTTTTCTTCATCCCCTTTGCTCTCTGGTGGAGCAGAGTGGCCCATTCTTTCAGGTTCCACTGCTCCTGAACTTCCCTGGTGTTGGACTGGGGCCCTAAGGGTCACACCAACTTTCTCAGGGAGGCCTAACAGTTCTAGATGGGCCTTCAGTTCCACTTCAGCCCAGGCTGACATTTCCAGATCATTGCCCAAGAGGCAACCTACAGGCAAGTTTGGGGACACTGCAACACTTTTGGGACCAGTGACCCCTCCCCAGCTGAGATTGGCTATGGCCATGGGGTGATCTGTCCTAACACCATCAGTGTTGGTCACCTGGTACTTGTACTCAGGTAAAAGCTGAAGTTGGGGCACTAGGTTTCCTGTCACCATGGTGACACTAGCTCCTGTGTCCCTGTAGGCTACAGCTTTCTGACCATTGATCAGAGGCTCCTGTCCATACTTGCCCAAAGTATTGGGACTTTCAGTAAAAGTAGCAAACCCCATGCCACCATCACAGTGGTCTGTGTGGGGGATCTAGCTAGGCCAGTATCTACCTCAGTACCCCATGAGAACCCAACTCTATTTTTTGGTGTGCTACTACTACCACTCCGGATCACCAACCGACCCCTGCCCTCACCACGTCTTCAACAAGGCCGACGCCGTCATCGCACCCCACCTCCGGGACATCATCAACACCTCCTTCGTCACCGCCACCTTCCCAGAGAGCTGGAAGCACGCCGAACTCAGCGCCCTACTGAAGAAACCGTCAGCAGACCCCACCGACCTCAAAAACTACCGCCCCATCTCGCTCCTTCCTTTTCCTGCCAAAGTCATCGAGAAGACCGTCAACAGACAACTGGCCGCCTTCCTCGAGACGAATGGATCCCTCGACCACTCGCAGTCCGGCTTCCGGGCCAACCACAGCACCGAGACCGCCCTCATCGCAGCTACCGACGACATCCGAGCCCTGCTCGACAACGGGGAAACAGCGGCCCTCATCCTCCTGGACCTCTCCGCAGCGTTCGACACAGTCTGCCACCGCACCCTAGTGCAACGCCTGAACAACGGCGGAATCCAAGAGAAGGCACTGGAGTACTGCCAGGAACACTCGGGGGTGCTGTAGTAGTAGGAAGAATATTCTCCTTATTGCTAGCCTTAGGGCAATCAGAATCAAATTTCTTGTGGCCTTGCTTTTTACAAACAAAGCAATAAGGTTTCTTCCCAGGGGAAGGAGGAGTTTGGGACCTACCCCCAGAGGAGGACGTTTGGGGACCATCAGTGGACTTCTCTTTAGACTTATCCCCACCTTTCTCTTGGGTTATAGAAGTATCTTTCTTCTGGTCACCACCACCTTGGTTCTTTTGCTTAACCCTTTTTCTGCCCCATTTATCTGCCTTCTTTCCCAATTCTTGGGGAGAAGTCAGATCTGAGTCCACCGGGTACTGGTGCAAAATCTGGTTTTGACAATTATTAAGGATCTGCTCCCTCATAATCAAATTGTACAATCCTAAGCAGTCATGCACTTTGCTACCAAGCAACCAACCTTCCAGAGCCATTGTAGCACTATCCACAAAGTCTACCCAGTCCTGATTTTGTGTCTTCTGGGTGTCTCTGAACTTAATCCGGTACTGTTCAGTGGTTAAGCCAAACCCATCAATGAGAGCACTCTTAAGAACTGAGTAATTGTCAGCATCCTCTTCTCTAACAGTGAAGCAAAGTAGAGCAGCAATATAGCTGCCCACTGCTCTTGAGGGACCCTCTGAACTTTACAGGCCCTCTCTAAAGCAGTTATCCATTTATGGATGTCATCCCCAACATGGTAGGGAGGGACAATCTTGCTCAGGTTCCTATTGTCAAAGGAATGTTCCTTACTTCTAGGGACACCGTTGCTGCCACCATGGGACTCTAGTCCCAATTTCTTCCTTGCCTCCTGGACTTCTAGGGACTCTCTGTCAAGGGCCAACTTCTCTTTCCTGAGCCTAAGCCTAGCTTTCTCAAGTTCAAGCATTTGGTACTCCTATCCAAAGAGCTCCCCCCTTTATTAGTAATGGAGGTCCTTACTGACTGTCTTGAAGCATTGGATTCTGCAGAGGAGGCTCTAGACCTCCTTGGTCTACTCTGCTCCTTCCCAGGAGGATCAAAGGGGGCATTCTCTTGGTCCTCTGTGTTCTCCTCTGAGAGGTCTGAATTGTCCAGGTGGGAGCCATCAGGCTCCCCTTGGTCATGGTGAGATTCTAGGTCAAGGAGGGGTCCCCTCCTGTCCTTTCCTCATTCCCTGGCCCACCCACTCTGTCCTGTTCATCTGAGCCAGGGGTTTTCCTCAAGTCATCTAACAGTAACACTTCTCCCTGTCTTCAGCTTCCTAGATGCAAACAGTGCTTTCAGTTCTTGGAACGAATGTTCACTGTATCTAGAAGGCAGAGAGCCACTGGCATCTCCTTTAGTAGACATACTGTGTGGTGGGGTGTTGCACCTACCTAACCTAGTGGGAACTAAACTCTCTTATATTGGAGAAAGGGTGTGCTAGACCCTTAACTACCCAACCCCATGTTCAGTAGAACTTACTATTCTAAGCTTGTATTATATGTGCCTAGTACTAGTGGTTTTGCAGTTAATCAATACAAAGATTTATCTGGTAAAACAATGCAGGCTTGAATCCCAACCACTGCACACCAATGTGAGAAGCTGGCCTGGTATATGATGTCCACTAATGTAAGTGGGCTCCTTGCACCAGTCCAGACAAACCATATGGTTATTTAAGAGGTCTCAGACAACCTTAGAAAGCTATCCAAGTGGTAGCTGTAAAAAGCAGCCTTCAGGCTTAGTCTTGAAGGAGTGTAAAGTAGCTTGTTTTACCAGAATGCAATCTTATAGTATAGATTAAATGAAAAAGAACCACACAAGGTATTTATAAAAATATGTATTTATTATATAATATTGTCTAGTACGTTCCAGTATCTCCCACATGGAGATATACACAAAGCACACAATACTATAGCAAAGAAATCACAGTAAATACCAATAATACACAGTGGGCCCCAGGGGGGGGATCAAACCAGATACTAAGAAAGTGGTATAAGAACCACCACTTGAGTCAGGACAATGTCGAGAGGTTGTAGAATCACTTGGGACCCAAGGAGCCACCCAAGGTAAGTAGACAGGGACCTAAGGAAGGTGGTGCAGTGTGAGAACACTACAGCGGGCTCCGCAGAACTCTACGTGTAAGTCGTGGTTGATTTTTTAACAGTAATGACCCTTCCTAGTGGACCCCGAAGAAACTTTGTGGAAGACAGAAGGTTGGGGAGCCACCCCACCCATGGATACCGTGGTACCCAAGTTAAGCCGCGTGCATAGGTGTGAACTGGCGTCGGAAACCGCCGTCGAACCCAATGGAGGACTTCAGGAAAGTGCAGCTGCTGGAAGAGGAGAAAGAGTCAGTGGGAATCCAATTGTGGATTCTTGATGAAGAGTACCTGAAAGCAGAGGAGA
This sequence comes from Calotriton arnoldi, assembly GCA_963921515.1. Lineage (NCBI taxonomy): Eukaryota > Metazoa > Chordata > Amphibia > Caudata > Salamandridae > Calotriton > Calotriton arnoldi. Next base: position 411,917 of record CAWUFW010013436.1, read on the forward strand.
CAGAGTCTGGGTCACTTGAGAGTGACCAAGGGTTCGGTAGACGAATGCCCACCGATGTCGGGTGCTTCAAAATGGATGTTTATGACCTTGACTCTGCAGCTGTTGGAACCAGGCGATGCTGAGGACAAACAGGAGCCGGATACGAGCTGTCCCATGAAGGATGTCGAGTGCTGAGGTGTCGGTATCCAGTGGGAGCACCAACAAGCCTTCGCAAAAGCAACCCACGCAGGAAGCAAAGAAGTTGCAGGAAGAGGACCCGCAGGGTCCAGGAGACTCCCCACAAGCAGGGGAGTAAGGGCAAGGCCAGAGCAATTAGGGGAGCCCAAAGAAGACGTAGTTGACCCTCCACAGGACCCACAGTTCGAAGACACTGGAGTCGAAGGAGGACCTCATGCAGCTTTACAAAACAACAGGCCACGGAGCACATGGTGCGATGTGGTTGAAGATCTTTGCAGGAGAAGTTGCTAAAGGTTGGGGCTACCTGGAGCCCAATGCACTTGCTGCAGAACAGCCAACAAGCATTTGCACTTGCAAAAGTACGCAGTGCACAGGGGTTCGGGTATTGCAGCCCCCACAAGGGATTCTGGCCTCAAACTGGGTGAGAGGGCAGTTTGGGCCTAGAGGGACGTAGAAACTTACCTCCTGTGTTGTTGAACTGTTTGTAGTCTGTAGGAACTTGGGATCAGCAGACCAGTCAGCCATGTTGCAGTGCCTGTGAATGCAGGGAGTGACTCCTTCACTCCAAGGGAGATTATCTTCAGGTGTCTTGGATACTCCACAGACCCTGCACAGATCCTGTATGGTGCACAGGCACAGACAAGGCAGCAGACTGAAAGGGAGATGAAGTCAGGCCCAAACGAATTCTAGCAAAGTCCAGAGTGCACAGACAGTAGAAGTGCAGTGGTTTCAGTTCTGAATCTTGTCCACGATGAATCTAGGGAACTATACCCAGGTTAGCCCCTAAGTACCCTAAGAAAAGGGCTGGGAAGATTCAGGGGACCCTCCCAGGGGAGGGTCTGGACAGGGGGAAGGTTACGCCCATGTCCTTTGTCCAGTTTCACGCCAGAGCCGGAACCAACGGCTCCCAGGACTGGTTTGAACTGGACTATGCACAGGGACACCAAATGTGACCCTCATGCAGACTTTCAGGCAAAGGCAAACGCACCTGCCCAGCCCTAATACACTAAATCCTGTCTGGGAGGTGGACACACCTCCCTGTGACACGATGCAGATTGTCCTGCCTTCCCCTGCTCGAGCTTGGCTCAGCAGCAGGAGGGCAGAAATGTGTCTCTGGTTGGCAGCAACCATTTTGTGCTGTCCGGGAATAGAAGGCTGGTACCGGGAACACTGAGAGCCTCACGGAGGGCTCTCCCAGTGGGTGGAATCATACCTCCCACACTGATAACGGTGTGGGGGTATGATTCCAACATGTTTGACCCCAAACTCGATAGGGTTCGTTGCAGCCATTTTCCAGATAGTCATCGCACGGTCACGTAATGCCTCTCGATAACAGTATATGGCTGCTTCACTGACAACGCGGGAGATTGGACTCCGTGGGCTGCAGGGGTGTCCTGCTCATGAAGGGGCACCCTCTCACTTAGAACCGAGCATCCTGCCCTCAGGATTGTAAATGCCGACTAGAGGGGTGACTTATAGGTTTTAAGTGCAGTGACCCTTAGATATAGGAAACCTATATCTTTTGTAAGTGGTGCATGCACCAACTTACACAGGCTGCAATGACAGGCCTGTAGTTCCATTTTGAATGGTCTCTCATGGGTGGCATAATACATGCTGCAGCCCATGGGAGACCTCTGGGGTACCTATGCCCTGAGTACATGGGTACCATATACTAGGGGCTGACAAGGGTACCCCAGTATCCAGTCTGGAGTGTACCTAAGTACATACACAACACTTTTAGGAGAAACCAGATAGACTGGGGTCCTGATTAGCAGGATCCCAGTCAGACTAGTCAAAAACAGTATCACATGAAGCAAAAAGTCGGGGTAACAAGAAGAAGCAGATCCTACTTTCCAACAGTGCCCCTGAAGAGAGGTCCAAGTCCAACACTTTGCACTTTGTTTTAAAGGTGCATATATACACAGATACACTTTAATGGCCCACCAAACCTCTAAGCAGCATTACTTGTTCACATGAGCACATAATACCAAAGGCAATATTGGCTAGTTTAATCCTCATACTGAATGTTCATGTTTGCTAATCTCCTTCTGTCTTTCCATGAGCCAACCCCACTCACACCATCTTCCTATTTCCACATGCCTGAGGCTCTTTTTGTTTTATATCTTTATCAAACTCTTCTTATTCCTTGTTTATGTGCCAAAGCACCTCAACATTATGGTATGTGTGACCTAAGCTCTTCTGTGTATGCTAGTGCACTCCAACTTCCGTACTGCCTTTGTGTGTGCCACAAGTAACACATACTGCATGCCTATGTTCCCTAGAGCTTATGGCAGCATGCTCCTCATAACGCATGCCTATGTGTCCCAACCACCACATTGTCTATCTATTTTCCCAGGATTTTGTATGTTTTTCTTACATGCGCTTCACACTACATTTCATGGCGTCCAAGCTCCTTCACATGGTGCCTTTAGTATGCCAATTGTTTTATCCATGGGGCACACACTCCTACTGCACATGTTCATGTTCCAAAATGCCCTCTTGAAACATGTCCTTCTGCTTTAAATACCTAAACTCCTTCAGCTGACTGACTATGTGATAAAACATTTTTCTATTATCTCAATAATATGCGTCCTCACATTGAGTTTTTTGTGCAAGGATGCACTTAAACAAAAGCACCTCGAACAACAGCAACTCATGAACTGTTATTCCTACGCATTTCCGATAGGTTTTTACACCAAATGGCTGGTTGCTGGTAATTTTTTTTACCACAAATAGTCCATAGTTAGGTGAAGTGGCATAATGGCGGAGTTTCTGGAAATTTCGCGTAACAAGAATAATGTGATGTTCTTGAAATTATGCTGGCATAATAGAATTTAAATCAGTTATAAGCCCCTCTTTACCCCTCCCTAAACTTCTCCTTATTCCTCACTAAACCTCTCCTGGTTTTCAGCACACAAACACTAATAAAGAGAAAACACACCACCAAAAAAATCCCAAACCAATTTAGACAAAATAGAGTAAATTTGAATGAATGAATTATTTGACACCAAATTCACAAAACTCCAATCAATAGAACTGGAGTTATGAATTTTTAAAGATTTTGTGAAAATAGTGCCAAAAGCACAAAGCGCCAACTCAGGATATCTGGTTGCACTGGACCAGGTCAAAGCCACACTTTTAGGCCGACCGTGAAGGAGCGCAGTTCAGGTACTGTCCCAGGGTTATGCCCGTTGAAGTATACCTTCTCAAAGCCAGTGCCAAGAGTCCAATATGCATTGGAGGGGTCCGCGAGGAGAAGGGAGAGCCTTGTGGGAGGCTGCTGGCATAGTGCAAAGGCAGAGCAGGCATTGCGGGCGGGCATTGCTGGAGCTTCACTTCGACAGTCCCCACGATGGTCGATGCTGTAGAGAGAAGAGTCGGGCTGACAGAGCTTTGCACTGAATCGAGTGTGAGAGGCAAGTTCTCGGTGCAAACGGTTCCATTTGTGATCGCAAAGAGCCCAAAAGCTTGGTTTTAGCTCACTGATACACACCAAGGGTCCAGGACCTAATGGGGACAACTTGGTGCTCAAGAACCCATACTAGCTGGGTCCAGGTGCTGGTGTAGGATGTTAGGGAGACTTTTATGCCCCTTAGGCTCAGATCGGGAGGTCAACCTATTATCCTTTGGGCGGGGCAGCAGTTCCTTCAGAGCAGCAGTCTAGCAGAGTAGCAGTCTTATCAGCAGCACAGCAGTCCATCTTCCTGGCAGAGTATCTGCAGGTCTAGGAGTGTACTGAAGAGTTGGTGTCTGTGGTCCTATTTTTATCCCCTGGTTCTGGAAAGTGGGAGATGCTTCTAGACAGTGGCTTAGAAGTGCATAAAATATCCTGACTTCCCTGTCCTGGTTCCAAGCTGGCTACAGTGACAATGTGAGGTAGTTAAGCCCTTTGTGTGAAGGCAGAGCATATCCTATTCAGTTGCAAGTGAGGCTGTGTTCAGGTACGCCCCCACCCTGCCAGCAGATGACCGATTCAGGCACACCTAAATTCCTCTATTGTGTGACTGTCTGGGAGGAATTCACAAAGTCTAGTTGTCAGTTACACCCAGTCATGTGACCGAGGCCAAAGTGTTAAGTGCAGGAAAACGCCAAACTTCTAAAGTGGAATTTTCAAAATTGTAATGAAAAATCCGACTTTACCATCAAAGAGGGTTTATCATTACAATTTCAAAGACCCCAAATACCTAGCAACTCCCTGTTGGGAATTACAGTGTATTAAATGTAATAAGGAATCCCCAATATTTTCCTATGGGAGGGGTACTCCTCACAGTAGTGAAAAACAAATCTAGGAGTTTTTCACTACCAGGACATATAAAACTTAAAGGTACATCTCCATACTTTTAATAATACAGCACCCTTCCTACGGGCTGCCCAGGACCTACCATAGGGGTGACATATGTAATTAAAGAGGAGATAAGGCTTGGCAATGGGGATTTAATGTCAAGCTGACATGGCCGTTTAAAACTGCATTGAGGCTGCAGGGCAGACCCGGGACATGTTTTAAGGCGCTACTTAAGTGGGTGACACAATAAGGGCTGCAGTCCCACTGGTAGCATTTAGTTTACAGGACCTAGGTATATATGGTATACCACTCTACCAGGGAACTTACAGGTAAATTAATTATGCCAATTGGGTATATGCCAATTTGTAGTAAACTGGACTTTTTGAAGATATCCCTCCACTTTTTGCTGCTAGATGCTGTGGTAATTGATCTGAAAGTTAGCTGGGCCCTGCTAACCAGGCCCAGCACCAGTGTTCTTTCCCTTAAAACTGTAAATGTGACTTGGTACACCCAATTTGGTCATGCCCTACTATGTGGTACCAGTGGTACCCCAAGCAGGGATGTAAAAGGGTACCAGGGCTGCAGCACTTATTGTGCCACCCTGAGTGACCTGGGTAAAGCCGAAGTCTGCAGGTCTGCCATGTCTGTCCTGCATGAGCAGCTTGTCTGCTCGAGATTGGCCCTGCACACACCATGTGCATCTAATATATGTCAGTCAGCCCTAAGGTTGACCTCCTATAGCCCAGGAGGAAGGTGCATTATATTATATCTGTGGGAATATATGTGCAAACATATATTGCCCTGTGGTAGCATTCTAACTTTAATTCTGCCACAAGTGACCGGTGGTCGATCGGATGACTTGGAGTGGCATATGGGCATTACCTATGTAGGAGAGTAGGATCTGCTTCTTATAGTTACCCCCACTTTATGCTGATGTTTCACTGTTTTCGACTTAGTCTGACTGGGATCCTGCTATTCAGGACCCCAGTCTAGCTGCTTTCTCCTCTAAATTGATTGCATGTACTTTAGGTACACTCCAAATTGGATTCTGGGGTACCCTTATAAGTCCCTAGTATATGGTATACTATGTACCCAGGGCATAGGTACCCCAGAGGCCTCCTAGGGGCTGCAGCATGTATTATGCCACCCCTGAGAGACCATTTAAAATGACACAACAGGTCTGCTACAGCAGCCTGTGTAAGGTGGTGCATGCACCCCTTACTTAGATATAGGTTCACTATATCTATCCTAATCACTGCACATATAAACCTATCAGTCACCCCTATGGCAGGCCTTATCAATACTGAAGGCAGGGTGCTGGGTTTTATGTGAGAGGGTGCCCATGCATGAGCAGAGCCCCTCTGCAGCCTTCGGAACCTATTCTCCGGGGTTGTTTGTGATGCAGCCAACCATATATACTTAAGTGCGTTATAACCGCGCGGTAAATGCTAACTTTAAAATGGCTGCATGGAACATTTCGTGTTTGGTGTCAAACACCTTGGAATCATACCCCCACACCAGTAACTGGTGTGGGGGTATGATTCCACCCTCCTAGAGGGAGAAATATGACAACACCGGTACACCCGGTACTAGCTTCACAGAACCCTGGTATCACAAAATGGATGCTGCCAGCCACAGACACGAGTCTGCCCTCCTGCTGCTGGACGAAACTCCGGCAGGGGAAGGCTTGACAATAGGTTTCCTGTCACAGGGAGATGCGACCACCTCCCAGACAGGCTTTAGTGTATTGGGGCTGGGTGGGTGCACTCTCAGAGTGCTTTGATGTCTGCACTGGGGCCACATTTGGTGTCCCTGTGCATAGTCCAGCTCAAACCGGTTGCAGGAGCCATTTGCTCCTGCTCTGGCGCGAAACTGGACAAAGGACATGGGTGTAGCCACCCCTCTGTCCTGACCCTCCCATAGGTGGGTCCCCAGAGTTTGTCCCACCCCTTCCTTGGGTATAAAATAGGAACCCCTGACTACAGGACTTTAGATATTACCTGGACTAAACTCTGCTACAGAAACCAAGTACTTCGACGATCTGCACAACGCTGGATGACTGAAGAATCTCCCTTGGAGTAAAGGAGTTACTCCCCTGCTGACCAGGCACCTAAAACACATCTGACTGGTTTGCATCTATGAAGCTCCTGAAGGACTCCGAAGATTTATGCAACACAGGAGGTGGGTTTCCGTGGTCTTTGAGGTTGATTTGCGCTCTCAGCAATTCTGAGGCCCGTATCCTTTGTGGGGACTGTGTAACCTGAACCCCTGGGCACATGTACATTTGCAGCAGCATATGCTTTTTGGCAACCCCTGAGGCTGTACTTTGGGCTACTTGTAGTCCTGACCCCGAGCAGCAATTCCACCAAAGATTTACGGCCTACTCTCCACGAGTGTTCCGTGGGCTGGTATTTAGTGATTCAGCTTGAGGTCCCTTTGCGATCCCTGGTCCATTGGCCTGTGGGTCCCTAAGAAGACAACTTTAACTTTCAGTGGGCTTCCCTAGTTGCTCCAGATGTGCCCTGACTCTCCATTGCTTGGAGAGTCCCCAGGACCTTGCTGGTCCTCACAGAAGCATCTTTCCTCTGACTGCGTGGGTTGCCGTTGCCAATGCTTGTTGGTGGTCAATATGGACACTGACCCCCCAGCACTCGACATCCTTTGTGGGACAGCTCGAATCCGGACTCTGGTTGTCGTAGACATCTCCTGGTCCCCGTGGCTGCAGAGTCAAGCTTCACCTCTTCTCACCTGAAGCACCCGACATCGGTGGGCATTCGATTGCTCCGCTCCTGGTAACGTGAAGTGACCCAGACTCTGTCCCTTCTGCTTTCAGGTTCATCTCATCTCCGATCCAGGCTTGGATCACACCGGACACTTTTCTTCTCCACAGCAGCAGTACTTTGTCTCATCACGCCATTGAAAACGACGAGGGTTTCTGACACCACTTGACCCCTATGCACCCGGCTCCTCTGGGATAGGTAACACGGTACCTCGGTACTCTCAAGGGTGCTGGCCTTAGAACCTTCTATGTTTAGCTGGGTTTGCTTAAAGTCCTCTCCTAAGTGTCCTTAATCTTTAAATTTCCAACCGCGACTTTCCCATAGAGTTGTACGGAGCTCGCGTCTGTGTTCCCACACTGCACCCGTCCTCCGTGGGTCCCCTGTGTCACTACTTTGGGTGGTTCCTTGGGGTCCCAGCGATTCTACGTGCTCTAGGCACTGTGTCTAGTCAAGTCGTGGTTGTTATACCACTTTCTTAGTATATGGTTTGGTCTCCCCCTGGAGCCCGCTGTGTATTGTGCTATTTACTGTTGTTCTAGTGATTTAATATTGTGTGTCTTGTCCTCTAATCTCATAAAGAGGTTAGTAGACAGTGTTTAGTAATAAATACATATATTTTATATATACCTTGTGTGGTTCTCCTTTCATTTGGTCATTCAGGAGGTTATATACTGGTAAAACAAGCTGCTTTACATTCCTTCAAGACTTAGCCTGAAGGCTGCTCTCCGTACCTACCACTAGGATAGCTTTCAATAAAGGTTGTCTTTAACCTTGTCATCAATAAAGGTCGTTTGGACTGGTGCAAGGTGCCCACTTTAATTAGTGGACAGCATATACCAGGCCAACTTCTCACATTGGTGTGCAGCGGTTGGAATTCAAGCTTGCTATTGTTTTACCAGATAATCTCATTGAGTGACTAACTGAAAACCATTAAAGGTACTTAGGTACATATAAATCAAGACTAGAATAAAGTAAGTTCTACTGAACTTAGAGTTGGGTAAGTCAAGGGCCTAGCACACCCTTTCTCCAACTCAAGAGACTTTCAGTTCCCACTAGGGTAGGTAGGTGCATACACCTCACCACACTAGCATGTCTTCTAGGCCTGAAGCCGGTGGCTCCTTGCCAACTAAGAATGACCATCTCTCATTCCAAGAATTGAGAACCATGTGTACATCTAGGAAACCGAAGACAGGGAAAAACCCAAACACTCAACGTCTCACAGAGAGTTTGATTTTAGATGACCTCAGAAAGACCCCAGGGTCTGATGAGGCAGGCAAGTTGGGTGGGACAGCAGACAAGGAAAGGCCAGGAAGTGAGAACTTCAATGACCTGGACTCTGATGCTGGCCAGGAGGATCAAAATGATTCTACCCTGGACAATCCAATTCTTCCTGAAGGTGAGGAAGGAGGCCTCAGTGGCCCTCTCTTTACCCCACCTGGAAGGGTTAACAGTTTACCAAGAAGATCAAGATCTCCTTCTCAGGAATCTAATCATTCTGGTACTTCTGTAGGGAGCTCTGTAACCTCTGCTTCTCATAAAAGAGAGTCCTCTTATGAGAAGAAGTGCCAACTGCTTGAGTTTGAGAGAGCTAAGCTCAGAATCAAGAGAGAGCAATTGGCCTTAGGTAGGGAAGCCCTGGAGCTTCAGAGAGCTTCTCAGAAGTTGGGGCTAGAGCCCCATGGTGGGAGCAACAGTGTCCCTAGAGGTAGAGACCATACTCATGACCATAGGAACCTGAACAATACTGTCCCTCCCTACCAGAGTGGGGATGACATCCACAAATGGATAACTGCACTGGAGAGGGCCTGTAAGGTACAGAGGGCCCCTCATGAGCAGTGGGCAGCAATCTTGTGGCTCTCCTTTGCAGACAAAGGTAGAGACTAACCCTGGGCGTAGTTCGCGAAGTCGCGCTACGCGAAGCTACGCGAAGACGTCGGAGCGCTACGCGAGCTACGGGTAGCTACGCAAGCGTGCGTAGCTGCTTGTCGCGCCCGTTTGCGATGCGTTTTTCTTCTTCGGGAACGCGTTGTGCGTGTTCGGGACGCTGTTTGCGTGCTCGGGGGATAGTATCTCGCGAACTTACCCATGCGGTCGCCTACGGGCGTGGCCATTTTGTTTTTCACTTGTCCCGCCCGTTCGCGATCCCTTATTTCCTGTTCCGGGTCGCGTATAGCGTGCTCGCGATGCGCATTTCATGTTCGGGAACGCGTCGTACGTGTTCGCGACGTTTTTTGCGTGCTCGGGGAGAAATATCGCGCAAACTTACCCACGCGGCCGCGATGGGCGCAGCCATCTTGTTTTTCACTCTATGCTATGGTTCTGGGCCTGCTTTTCTATCCTCCCTCAATCTTTGCAATCCTTAGTTTTTTACACTGTTTTTCAATTTTTCTTTAAGTCTATATTTTGCATTTTTTTCTACTTTTTACTGTGTTTTTTTTACTTTTCGACTGTTTTATATAACTTTCTTCTTTAAGCTCCTACTTCTTCCCCTAACTTTATTTTTCCCTTCTAACTTTTCTTTTCCGCCTCCTCCCACCCCAGAACCATGGCGAAGGGTAGCAGCAGCAGCAACGGCTCGAAGGGCAAGGCGCGTGCGCCCAAGAGCCGCCTGTCTTGCGGCAGACTGCGCCCTGCAGGGGTGCAAGCCCGCCAGCTTTTTAGTGAGGCGGAGGTGGCTGCCCTTGTTTTTTTTGTTCAGCGCCACCTCCCCTTGACCTTGACCTTGGCAGCAGGCGGCAGGCCAGGCTCCGGGTACCCTACCCAGGAGCGTCACCGCCGGTGGGCGAAGGTGCGCCAGGCAGTGTTTCGCTGCTCAGGGGTCCGGCGCACCCATAACCAGCTGGCACACCGGTGGTCAGACATCCTGGACCGGGAGCAGGACCTGTTGGACCTGCTAGGTGTCGAGGTCGTGGGGCTTGGTGAGTAGCTAATATATATAGTAGTATAAGTATTGTGATTTGTGTATACATTTTTTACAAATAACAAGAATACTGCTGCTTACATTGCAGGTAAATTACGTTTCAAAATCTTCTGTGATTGTAGGACACAGGTGCTGAGCGCTACTCTTACTTGTTTGCAACTTTGCGCTCGCTTGTCCTTATTATTATGTAAGAGTTTACTTTAGAGAACTTCAGTTAGGTAATGCTATTGCTAGAGAGACTCTAGTCCTTCCTTTGTCCTCCTGTCAAATAGTGGTGGATGGATTGATACTAGGTTTAGTTACTATTAGTTGATAATTTTTGAGCGGTCCGCGTGACGCATCCTCTGTCACTGAGTGCTGCTTACCCCAGTCCTTAGTAGAACCTTTTGTAGTTTGTTTAGTGATTGGTAAGCTTAGCAGTGTCAGTCAGCTGCTGAACATCAGACGCAACCAACCAACAATTTGGTGTATGCATTATGCACCAATTTATGCATGTGTCCTCCTTCTCATCTATGCATTTTTGAGGGCTAACAAAAATGGAAATGCAGACTTAATGAACAATTGGCCCGCCTGGAATAGGTGGGCTAGGTCAGGTGGTACTTAGGCTTAGTTAGTGTTCTGGATTTTATTTGAATCAATCAGAATGGAACACTGAATTAGTGTTCCTAAATAAGTAGACTGTCCGTGAATCCCGCAAGCCAGTAGTCGATCGGATTAGATAGGTCAATTTTATTGCAATTTTTGTTTCCTAAAACGTTTTTTGAGCGTTTTTTTCGATAATTTATTTGTTCCACAGCAATCATTAATGTTTGTGTCTTTCTTTATTATATCTTACATGATCACTGATCTGCAGCACCCAGGGACAAGAAGACGGGGTCTGAGTCGGCGGGACAACCACCAGAGGACCGCTCCTCTACCGAGGGCCCTGCTGCTGGTCCCAGTAAGTGGTTAATATTAACAATTATATTGCCCTAACTTTTACTGCACCTTATTTTTTCAGAACTATTAATTCTGGTTCCACTCCCTACTTCTATTTTTTACAAAAGATTCTTTGATCTTGACTTGACTATCTGTTTCTAAATTCTGGTTATCCCTGCCTCTAAGTTCTAACTGCCTCTGCTATGAATGTCTGTACTACTACTATTAGTCTGTCGCTAAGCTTGCCCAGTTTGCATTGCCACTCTTTATTTTACGGTTTTGAATAAAACTCAGATTGACCAATAGCTCTAGCCACTGAGTCCAGTCCTTTCGGTTGTCCTCTTCTAGGCTTCTTAATCTTGAGGCTTTGACAATTACCACAAACAAAATGCCCAACCAGATATTTGACTATTTTTGATAGGATATAGTACATACTACTACTGATGTGGGGATTCTGCACAGCCCCATGCAGAACTATGCACAAGGAAATAGGATGTTGGTGATGGGAGTTTGGAACTTGGACGTTCCTCACACCTCAGTTAGAAGTGAACCCACAATCCCCTGAACGACTAGCTATAGTGTCTCATTAGGTCCCCGAACCCCCACCCGAAGATACCCAATGATTACACAACCTAGAACAGATAACACCCTTTCGCTCACTCACTCGTGTAAGTCCACCACCACCACCACATCAAATACCACAGAGTCTATGTGTAAGTTCAAAAGGTTTATTTTCAACTAACAAGCTCTGTATGTTGTTCTATAAAATTCAGTGTACTCCAGCCAGCTCCAACAGCAAAATGCATAAGATTAAAACAATAAACATTGTTACAACAAATGCATGATGATAGAAGACAAAAGATCTGTGCGAATTCTGGGAGACTCCTCACCGTAGAACGTAGAATTACTGGTTACATGCATCATTCATAAGCTCTGCAAATCTCTGGTTCGTAGAAGGGAATCTTCTGCCTGAGAAAAATGGTGCGCGTTAGATAGTATAATGCAAGCATTTCTCAGTCCTGCCAAAAAAGTGTAACATGTTACTTATGTGGCTAAGCAATACGGACTAACCGAACTCCATAACAAAGTGGCTTGTTTTTCGACCTCTTGTACGCAACGCTCAGACAGTAGCTGTATGTGCTCATGTGGGCTCAAAAAGGCGTCTTACTGCACAACAAGCTGCGAGGTAACATGCGCAAAACACATGAAGCAAAAAATGGTTGCATGGCTCAGGCTAACTTTGCAAAGAGTAGAGTATAGTATAATAATAAATAATGACCCTAGGGACCATAACACTACTAGTGTCTACTGACTCTACTCTAGTACCCGATTTGGACTAGTGAATGTGATGTATAATATGTATATATTAACTTTTTTTTCAATCTTGCTAGTGAAAACGAATAAATAGGGGAGGTGTACAGGCATCTAAAAATGTGTCATGTTTTTATCTAGGCGTAGTAGCGACCGCCAGTGCCGGCGGGGCCAGCCGCGATTCGACCATTCCGGAGGGGGCAGGAGATGCGGCACCTGCAGGAGCTACAGGGGGTGAGCCAGCAGCAGTGGTGGGCGGTGGTAAGTTATATTCATTACTTATTGACATTGCACTAGCTGGAAGGGTGTTGACTTCACTCACTGTACTGTTGTTGAGACTTATTAGGTATGAAGTTGTAGTGAACATTATACAACGGTTGAAGAAGACACCCTTTACTTAGCATTAGCAATGCAGTAGCAATAGCATTACCAGCGTGACTTGATTAACCAATGGCCTCTTCTATCTGACTCCAACTCAGCTGTGAAAGTTTTATGGAGGAGACTAAAAGTCAGATCAGATGACCTTGATGGATGTGTTGAACAAAAAAGGGAAAGAAGGAGGAAGGATGGGCGAGATTTAATATGATGACTGGCAGAGAAGGATACGTTGGAAGCATGGATAGGTGGCTGATAGGAATCAGATGCATGTGTTGTTGAAGGATGGGTGGAAGGTGAAAGAAGAATGGATGCCTGCCTGGGTGGGCGACACAGTATGGGTGGATACTGTGGATAGCAAGAATCATCAGCGGTGTTTGGGTGAAACTCAAAGCCAAGGCAAGCAACTGAGTGAGTGGATGCATGGGTTGTTGTTGGTGAAACAAAGTAAGGTTTGTGGAGAGATTAAGAAGAATGATTGACATTTACTTAGAATGGATGGATGCCTGTATGTATTCATCATAGACAGCATAGGTGGAGACTGTCACGGGATGCACAGTTTTAGTTTTAAGGGAATGTAAAAGAAACCGCGCCAGAGTAGCAAAGCCGATGTGGGGAGGGGCAGGGTGGGGGGTAGTAGTAAACAATGTATTACGCGGCCAAATACAGGTAACTTTACTGTAAACATAAAAATAAATAAAGTGAATTTCATTGTGCGCACTGCACCGCCAAATGCGATGCAGTGGGCGCAACAAAATTCGTTTTATTTATTTATATGTTTACTTACCTGTAATTGGCCGTAATCCATAGTTTACTACCCCCACCCTGCCCCTCCCCACGTCACCGCCCGGCAGCACTCCCCGAGTTCCACCACCGACCGCTACTGACCTTATGTCGTCGTCCCATATAAAAGCAATGATCATTGGATCAGATATATAATCTGCCTTTTTGTAGTAGCCAGGGCACTGTGAAAGTGAAATTGACCAATTGCCCTTCATGTAACAGAGAGAGTATGGCCAGTGCCACCCGTAATAGAAAAATACGAACTTCCCCACCTGCAGACAGTAGTAAATCAAACTAACGTGAGTCTGCGTCATGACTCGTATGTTTGTCTTGGGTGCAAGCATAGATGACCGAGCTGGCATGCCGGCAACAGCCAGGTTATGTCATTTCGCTAAACTAGAGATAAGAAGAAGACTGGTGTACTGTGTACTGGAGTCCATAGTGCTAGTATAATGCCTGAAACTCCCACAAATGTTAGAGGCCGAGGAAGTGGGAGGATAGATAGATTATTACCACAAATGTTATGTACTGTGCTTCTTGCTAGTGCTACTGTGCCATTATGTGTTGAATTAATTTTGTGTTACTGTTTTGCTAAGAGTACTGGTTACAACAATATTCTTTTTCTTTCTTGATATAGATAGTACTCCTTCCCAAGAAAAACCATCCCGGAAGGAGTTGGCAGCCAGGGCCCGGCGCCGGAAACTGGAGGCCATCTGTGAGGAGTACCGGCGGCTGGTGGCTCAGGCGGAGGAGGAGGAGGCGGCAGCAGCTGCAGCCTCATCCGATGCCCCGGGCCCCAGCCAGGCCCCACCTCCAGTGGTACAGCGCAGCGGTCTGGCAGCCGCCCGCCGCCGTAATTCTCTTGCAGCCAGCACTGCTGTCCCCCACCCTGGATGCCACTGCAGGGCATTTCGCCGCAAGATTCTCCTCCGGGTGGCAAGGCTAGAGGAGCAACTAGAGGAGCATGTCAAAATACTGGTGGACAAACACCTTAAAGCCCGCCGAATATAACAACTATAGGACCCTGTTGCATTGCCCCTTTTTTATTCCTTTTGTTGGTGGGTGGGAATTGGGCGTTGGGGTTTCTGGACATTCTTTGGACTTTTTTTCGTTTTGGACATTGGTTGGGGTTAGGGAGAGGGGTGGGTCAGGTGTGGGATAGTTTATTTTTGTTAGGGTAATAAATTATATTTATACTTAAACATACAATGTTAATGTTTTGCAGGGGGTTACTGTTTTACGAATTAACGTCACATGGTTTCCTTGCTGCTGCAGGGCTGCAGCCAGTGTTTGATTTAAATAATCTGCCGATGATGTAACACAAACAGATAGATGCGGTACCCCTCACTGAGTTATTTGTCCTACTAGTACTGTCAGTCTCTCCTCCTAGTCCATTATACCTCCCACCAAACTTATCTTACCTGTGATTGATGATGATTACGTTCGGCACAGCGATGGCTGCATGGTTTCCCAAGAGAATGGAGTAGATGCCATGGTTGTGGTGGTAGTAGTAGAGTAGAGACTGGCAGTAGCATTTGCTAAAAAAATAAAAAAGAGACAGTCACTTGCCTGAGAGCGACTGTGGGAGGAGTAGTAGAACGAAGTAAAATACAGTACAGAAGAAGACTGCCAAACAAACAATATTGCATTTGCAACTGCTAAAGTCAAATAAAACATAATGGTGGCGGGGACAGCCTAGTACAAGAAGTTACAAACTGTAGTTGTGTCGAGTGAGTCACTTAACTTAACACAATCATAATTCGTAACCTTTACTGCTGTGTGGTAGGAGTTTGATGATGAATCCAATCAATGCCGGCAATTAATTATGATGTACTATTAGCCGGTGACGGCTTGCACATAGACTGAGCATGGGTGGGCAAGCAGAAGAAGCTCCTCGCCCTGCCTTGAAATTTAATTAGTGTTGCTTTCACCACATCTGCCCCAGCAAGCGTGTGATCAATTGGTGTACATTTTATGTAGTCACATCACACCTCAATATAAATCACAGCCCGGGGAAGAGGGTTAGTGTTTGATGAATGGATGGGAAGGGGGTTTGGGGAAAGGTTTGAGAAAGAAAAACAGTACGCATGGACAACAAAAGCAAAGCGCAATCTTGGCAGACGACCATGATCTTATCCAAAAAATCTATAAAGGGAGAAAAAGGAAATGCATGCATGATGATGAAGATAACTTGATGGTTAATGAGTAGTACTTACTAACTCCTACTAGACAATTAGACAGTACAGGGCAGCAGTATATTCTACGCAATTTGCCTTGCCTGTAATATGCCCTCAGAGACCCAAATTCAATGTTGTACTCGGCTTACTTTTAAAGATAGCAAAGAAAATAAAAAAATAGTTGTAGGGATCAATTAGCAAACAAACAACAACACACAACACACAGTCGTAATGATTGAAGAGAAAAAAGGATTCCAATTAATTAAAAGATGAATGATGAATGATACTAAAGTTACTGTTTTATCCTGGTCAAATTGTGGAGTTGAATCTCATCCTTCCTCTTGGTCCTATCTTCCATGGACTCTCCGCACATCAATCTTGGTGGCCTTCCTAATGCGGATTGGAAAGATAAATGTGAGTTGTGTCTCCCAGTATAGCACAGGGTAAAGGCCGGCCTGTAACGTCTAGATGGAAAAACAAAAGGGGTATTGAAAAATCAATGAATAAAAAAAATCAATGAATAAAAAAAAGCATCAATTACGGTGGAGTCCAAGAAGAGAAGAGAGAACACTTTCAGACTGAGGCGGCTTGGATATATCGTGTATATTCTGTTTACAGCATTAAGCTACAACAACAACAGGACAGAACAGGCCCACCACAGCACCAGGCCGTGACCCAACCTCCATTTACCTTAATTTTTGACAGAGCCAGACAAAAGGCATATATACAGCAACTTAGCATTTTCAAAATTAAGTGACAAAATCAATGCACCGCTGTCAGTCATGACTACACTCGACTCCACCACTACATGGACATGTAGGTCTGCTATGTTTACTTTCTTGTTGAATTGTTGTGTTTATGTTTAAGTGGAGAAGTGTGGCTCAATGGTTAGAGCGGCAGACCCTGATGCAGAGATCTGGCCTGGGACCAGGGTTCAATTCCCACCTCGGCAGGTCTTGGGCTCAACTTCCTCAGACCTGTTAATTCTCGCCTCTGTGCCTATTCTAATCATGGGTCCCACTCTGCAACTCTGGGCAATAGCTTGCTTAATCTCCACAACGGCCCCACCAGCGCTGGGATGCCTGGCTTCACCTTGGGGGTGCCCAGGAGTGGACATTTCACAGGGAAAAGCCAGGAAGGGTTCCACAGCGGTATGCGTTCAGCGCCAGGAAGCCTCCAGGGTAGCAGTGCGCTTTACAAGTACAAATTCATTTCATTCATTCATTTCATTTACCTTATGCCACTTCATGAAACGCAGTTATTCCTTCAATCATCTCTGATCCAACTGACTGACTGCGTGCAAAGATAGTATGGTCATCATCATGGTGTGGTACGTGTTGTCCAACTCCAACTCAGTCTGTAGTGACTCCGATTAAGTCCATATTCCATATTAAAAAAATTCCAACAGATATTGGCCTGCACCTGCAGTAGCAGGAGTACAATTTGGTTATTAAACAACAAGAAGGGAAACATTGACTGTCACTTGAGTCACTTTGTAGATTAACTAGTAGAGTAGAGTTCGACTTCATGCACAACATCAACACAACAAACAACAGCAATCGCTCAGAGTCTGCAAGCATCCAATGCATTCCATCATTACCTGTCTTGCTCTTCTCTTTGGCTGTCAGATCTTCAGATGCCTAGTTCTGACAGGTGTGTGTTTTTTTTTTTTACGGGGCAGTGGCCTCATCATTACTCCAGTCCACATTCATTTTGAGTGTTAGTCGCTGTTTCGGTTTTCGTCTTATTCATCTGTGGCACTTTGCCACAGTTTAAGTTGCTTCACATGGTCAGCACTGTGATGGTGGGCCGCGGCCTGGGTTGCGCTCATTGCTAGTCAATTGAGTTTGCACAAATGTCAGCAAGTTTCTTCGAAGAGTCTTGTCTTTCTCTGCCAAGTACCTTCTGTCCTGACAGTGAGGAGCTTTGGATGCCTGCCGAGGCTGTAGCCTTCGGACAGTGATGAGTTCACTTTTGGATGCCTGCCCAAGTTCTGACAGTGAAGAGTTGTGGATGCCTGCAGAGGCGGTAGTCTTCGGACACTGATGAGTTTCGGCTCGGAAACAAAACAGAGGATAGCTATAGTCACGTTTCACTTCTTATGGAGGGACTGTTAAAGGCAACATTTCTTGTACTCCAATGTCTGGCTTGATGGAAATGTACTAGGGCGAGACAGGAAGATGAAGCAGGACTCTGAAGAGTGGACAGTTAAATGCACAGACGTGCAACTCCAATAGGGAAATAAAAAGAGAAGACGGTTGTGATGGATTTGTTGTGATTTGATTTGAACCAGAAAGACAGATACACAGACAAATAAAGGAAGGAAGAAAGTAACAATTTGAAAGCTTAGTTGTCAGGGAAGAGGAGCTCGTCCTCAAACTCTGGTGGTTCGGACAGAAGTAGGTCCTGTAACGCACTACTTACGTCATCCAAGTCGCTCTCCTCTTCCTGCTGTGATTCACGTATTTTGTAATCCGGTGGTATAAAGTGCTGATTCATTTTGATCATGGTTAACCTCTCCATGCTTTTGGGCGAGAGACTGGTCCTTTTCGAAGTTACAATGGCACCAGCAGCACTGAAAACACGCTCAGAAGAGACACTTGCGACAGGGGAAGCCAGATACTTTATCGCCCGCCTGCTGAGCACTGTCCATTGGCTTCTTTTCCCATACCAATACACCAATGGGTTTCGATCCATGAAGACCTCTGTTGGGTCATCCAGATAGGCCTGGACCGTCCGCTCAATGTTCAGGGGTGCTCCGATGTGCTCGGCCTCTTTTGCCTTTGCATCAGCACTGGACTTACCATACCCCTGCCGTAGAAACCAATCAGTTGCCGATTGTACTGTGGATGATCCTGTTCTTGCTGTTGTTGATGTTATTGTTGGTGTAGGTGACTTCTGGGAGGCAAACGCACTGCCCTCAGGCTCCGAAGTAGAACTTGACTCTGTATGCCCTGTAGTACTTGTTATGGCCTGGGGTGGGGGGCCTGTAATTAACAGACGTTCGTTTTCAAAAATAGTGGCTTCCTTAGCTATCAAAGTTTTGTAGTTGGCAACATCCACTTGCGAAAAAGGAATTACTGCCTTGCTGTTCAGAAATACTTTGTACCGTGGATCCAAAATTGTGGCACTAATGTAATGTTGTTGTGACAAAATGTTATTTTGAATCCTTGTATTTTCAGATAAGCGAGCGGCTAAGGTCTCCGCCAAATGATATGCGTCTTGTTTGTCATCCACACCTGCGTACGTTTCAGACACCTCCTTCAGCTGTTGCTCTAGCATGTGCAATAATGGGATAGCTTGGCCCATAGTACAGTCCTCCCTGCTGACTTCACGTGTGAATATCTCAAAAGGAAGTAGCATCTCAGTCAGGCATTTAATGAGGTCCCATTGACCCATCTCAACGGTCATGCCTCTCACAGTAGGTTCCCTAATCTTTGCATGACATAAGCATTGAGTGGTATGTACAGTTCAAACAGACGATCAAGCATGTAATAAGTTGAGTTCCAACTTGTTGGCACCTCCTGGATGAGCGCTTTACTGGCATTTTATGCTCACGTTGAATGACCCTCAGCTGCTTCCGGGCTTTAAAAGAATGGCTGAAATGTGTGCATATTCTTCTGCAGGTGGCCAGTAAGTTGTTGACTCATTTTTCAAAAAGTCTTGAACAACAATGTTAATGCAGTGTGCCAAACACGGGACCCTGAAATAGCCACCATTGCCCATGGCCTTAACTACATTACTGCCATTGTCCGTGGCAACAAAACCAATCTTAAGCCCTCTTGGGCGCAGCCATTCAAAGACCTTGGTGTTAAACTCTTCCAAAATGTTTGCAGCAGTATGAGATTTCTCCATGGCAAACATGTCTACAGTTGCATGTTTGCGAGTGGCATGAAAAATCTCAGCAGCGTCAACACCAGAAGATATCTGTTCTCTAACCCCCGCAAAAGAGATCCAGTGTGCAGTGATGCACATGTAATCTGTGGCTTGGCAACTGGTCCACATGTCTGTTGTCAGGTGGATACTGTGAACAGCACTCTGCTTCACGGCTTTTCCAAGCAATTCCAGCACGTCGTGATGTAGTGCTGGAACAGCAACTCTGGCAAAATAGTAGCGGCTGGGAACATGCCGTTGTGGGCAGATGGTTGACACAAATTCCAGAAAACCCACCCCTTCAACAAAAGAAAAAGGGAGAAGGTCCAGTGCTAACATTTTAGCCAGCTTCGCATTGTACAAACGTGCTATTGGGTGGTTGCGTTCGCACTGCCCCTCCCCCCCAAACATGCTGATAATGGTAGGCTGCATGGTTTTCCTTTCTCTTAGGCTCAACAACGCACTTTTTGGATTGCGGTACTCCTTGGTGTCTCAGGCTGACTCTTACTCTTGTGCCACTGAGATGTTGCTGAAGATGTGGGCGACGTTAACACTGCACTGCTGGGGTCAGGGACACCTTGTGTACCACTACCAGAGAGAATGTCTCCCTGTCCTTCCTCTTCCACCGTGATCGGATCTTCTACTCCTTTATCCCCACCAACACCAATGGTTGCAGTTTTTATGCCACGAAGGTGGTCCTCCCAGCTGATCTAGTGGTGTTTTTCAGATGGGTCAATTGGCCTCCGGTACCATAGTTTGTACCAAGCTTACCACGACTAACAGAGGTATTACAAATGGAGCATATAGCAATGTTCTCCTCCTTTTTGCTAACCGTAAAGAAGTCCCAAACTGGGGAGCTTAACTTTGGCCTCCTGCTGGAGGTGCCACTTCCAATGCCGGATGAACTGGAGGGTGTGTGTTGAATTTGACTCTGTGCTGCTGTACCACTACCTACTTCTACTGAGGTGGTGGTTGTGCTGGATGTAGGTCGCTGCCGGGCCTTTGCTAATGCAAATATGGAAGCTGTAGGTCATGTTGGTGTTACCTGTGGAGGTATGCGTGCTACATCCCTCGCAGCGATTTTGGATAGGGTAATAATGTTGGTCTCTATCTCCTCGGGGCCGGGAGTGATGTTCGTGATGACTGGCTCATCATCATCATCCTGCTGTTCTACATCGACCTCCATAAGTGTAAGGCTTTCTGGAACCTTCCTTTTCCCTAGCTTGGTCTTGAGACGTGGCTCCCTCTCAGACTCAGTTTGTGGCTTCCAAGTGGCATCTAGATCATCAGAAGGGGGCTTGGCGAAGAACTTGATGGACTACCCCTCCTTTTCCTTGCTGGAGATTTGGAAGACAATGGATCTTCTGAATGAGTGGCTTCTTCTTCTACCTCTGCATGAGGCTCAATTTCCTGAACTGCCCCTACTTCGGGAGGAACAACAACTACTATTGCGGGCGGTGGTTGCGGCTGTTGTTGTTGACCACTTATCTGCTGTGTTTCCTCCTGCGTTGATTGGGAACTACTTTGAGATAGCGATAAGTTTATCTCAGGCTCAGCATCACTGCTTTCCACCATTAGGCTGTCTACCTCTTCCACACTCATGTGCTTGGGCCTGGGTTGGTGGGTTGGGCCCACTGATGCGGAGGTGCTGCCCCCAGCTTGCCCCCCGGACACCGCTGCTCCAGGCGTATTTTTTTTTCTCCCAAAATAGGTATTGGGCGGCACACCAGACTTAAGTGTCACTTCCTTCTTCTGTTCCTTCTTCTCAATAGCAACTTTCTTGGTACTGGAGGACCATGTACCTGCTTTCTTTGGGCCCATCTTCTTCAGATGTCAGCAGCACTCAGTTGCAGAGATGTCTGGTCAGGTCACACGTCACGTTGTGTACAGCAGCAGGATGTCTGTCTGGCAGTGCAACGGGCAATGATGACACACCTCCTCCTCAGTCTTTGTGCACCTAAAAGCAAAAAAGCCAGAATAACATCAGTCAAACGATAGCTCAAATCAAACAAATATAATATAGAACTTAGTGTGTGGTGGCCTCAATTATTAAATTTTAGAAACTCAGTGAACAACAACACACAGTGTAGCCATTTATGAGACTTTGACAACAAGGCCAGGGCTTTCCTGGCTACTGTGTAGTGTGTACACTCTGGAAGAATAAGAATAGTAAAGAACAAAAACTAAAATGTAGTAGAGCATGTTTGGCCTAAATTTGTGCATCACGTGGGATGTATGCAGCATCAGGGAGCTGCAGCTGGCAATGGGGATGGATTTGGAAGCAGTAAGACAAGAGGAACAATGGAAAGACACGCAGGCCTATGTGGCAAAAACAGCACACTACTAACTACCACCACAAAATGGCCCCCAGCAACATGGTGACTCACAGGCACAAGGCACGGCAAACAATGAACTCAAGCAGGCCTATATATGGGCAGACAAAGGATGCCTGATAAAACACACACAGCTTTAATGCAAAAACTAAAATCCACATAGCTAAAAACAGTTTGGAAAGTTAGACAACCACTACAGCAACACATAATTATAATTACACACGCAAAAAAGGCATTTATTTAACACACCCAAAAAGTGAAATAGACCCTCCAAAAAAACCCACATTTTGCAATTCAATTCAATGCCGTCCATGGCCTAAATGATGTCAAAATTCCACAGACAACACAGAAACAGTTTTTATGCACCCATGATGACTACCTCTGGGCCTACTGGCAGACTAGGCCGTAAGCTTGGAGGCCTATGGCAAAAGCACAGTGGCTGGTCCCACAAAATGGCCGCCACCACATGGCCAGGCCACCCAACAACTTCCTTCCTCGTGAAAAAAATTGTAAAACAAAAAAAGTGACTCCTTGCTCACCAAACTACATCTAAATGACAACCTGAGGAGTTTTTGTGCAAAATGAACTAAATCATCATTCTCGAGAAGGTTTTATGCTGCTCGAGAGATATTCTTCGCCAGATTGTAAATTCTGCGTGTTCGGCATCGCGATCGTCACAAAAAGTCGTTATCGCGCGCGAAAATCGTATATTGAGCGCGCAAGAAGATAAAAAGTGTAAGTCCGCGTTGTCGCGCAGTGCGGAGTTGCCCAAAGTCCGCGAGCTGAATGCCCATGGTTACCTACTGGCTAAAAAGGCCTATTTATTTAACACACACCCAAAAACTGAAATACCACCCCAAAACCCACATTTTGCAATTCAATCCAATGCCATCCATGGCCTAAATGATGTTACAATTCAACAGACAACACAGAAACAGTTTTTATGCACCCATGAGGATGACTACCTCTGGGCCTACTGGCAGACTAGGCCGCAAGCTTGGAGGCCTATGGCAAAAGCACAGTGGCTGGTCCCACAAAATGGCCGCCACCACATGGCCAGGCCACCCACAAGTTCACAACAAGCATAAGCCAAGGGGAACAAAGAAAAGACATGCTGGCCTATATGGAAAAAGCAGCACACTACTAAACTACCACCACAAAATGGCCCCAAGCCACGTGGTCACTCACAGTCACAACAGGCCATGGAAAACAATGAACTCAAGCAGGCCTATAATAATATGACCAGACAAAGGAGGCCTGCAGTGCTAAACAACACAGCTTTAATACAAAAATGCAAAAACGAAAATCCACAGGACTACGAAAGGTTGGAAAGTTACACAACAAGCACACACACACATCCAACAAAGGTATATATTACACCCAAAAAGTGAAATACACCCCAAAAACCATTTTTACCAATTCAATCCAATGCCATCCATGCATGCCCTACATGATGTTTAAATTCAACAGACACCACAGAAACATGCACCCATGGGTACCTCTGGCTCTAGTCTGGGCCTACTGGCTGAAATTCCAATCAAAGAAAAACAACTAGGCCCCTACCGAAACTACAGGCCACAACAATACATTTGAAAAACGATGGAAATCCCCAAAAAAATGTAGGTACAAACAAGCCCCAATCAAACAAACAAGTACACCAATTCTCCAACTTACTTGTAAAATCTCAAATCCAAAAGTCCTCAAATCCAATCCAATGATATGATGCAGCAGACAGACACAAAAAGTGATCCTTCCAGCTCCAAATCCAAATGAAAGTGAACAGCACATGGACAAAGCACTGGGAGGAGCCTGCTGGACAGGAACAGAACGTTTGAGAATCAGGGGCACTTCCTTCCTCTTGGAAATAAAAGTAAAAAAAGAAAAAGGACTCCTTGCACAAAAAACTACAGCCAAATCACAATCTGAGGAGTTTTTGGAGCAAAATCATCATTTT
This sequence comes from Calotriton arnoldi, assembly GCA_963921515.1. Classification (NCBI taxonomy): domain Eukaryota; kingdom Metazoa; phylum Chordata; class Amphibia; order Caudata; family Salamandridae; genus Calotriton; species Calotriton arnoldi. The sequence continues at coordinate 435,800 of CAWUFW010013436.1, forward strand.
CGAGAAGGTTTTATGATGCTCGAGAGATATTCTTCGCCAGATTGTAGTTTCTTCGTGTTCGGGATCGCGATCTTACCAACACTGCCGCCGGAAGTCAGATCGCGCGTCCGAATGACGTGGTCGCGTTCGCACACTCTCGCGGGATCGTGCGGCCGGATTCCAAATCTCGTGGCGCCCGCGAACGGATAGGAAGTCGCGTCGGCGAACGCAGAATCACGGTAGGTCGTTACAGCGCGCGCGAGAACGTATATTGAGCGCGCGAAGAAGAAAAACAGCTACGCTACGCCGCAAATTGCGTAGTGCACGTGTAACTTCGCGTTCTACGCAAATCGCGAAGTTACCGATACTACGCAAACTCCGCGAGCGTAGCGTAGTGCACCGCCCAGGGTTAGTAGAGACAAGCTCCTCACTGTAAGAGAAGAGGATGCTGATAATTACAAAGTCCTGAAGAGTGCTCTGATTGATGGGTTTGGCTTAACCACTGAACAATACAGGATAAAGTTCAGAGACACCCAAAAGGCACAGACTCAGGACTGGGTTGACTTTGTAGATTGTGCTACTAAGGCTCTGGGAGGCTGGTTACTTGGCAGTAAGGTGTGTGACTTTAAAGGATTGTATAATTTAATTATGAGAGAGCAGATCCTTAATAATTGTCAAAATCAGCTGTTGCATCAGTACCTGGTGGACTCTGATCTGACCTCTCCCCAAGAATTGGGCCAGAAGGCAGACAAATGGGTCAGAACCAGGGTGAGGCAGAAGGCTCAGAACCAAGGTGGTGACTCCAAGAAGCAAGATTCTAAAAACTCTGATAAGGGTGGGGAGAAGGGTAAAGACCAGAAGTCTTCTCAAGGGCCCCAAAAGTCTGCATCTGGTGGGGAGTCACAATCAAACAAGGGTAAAGGCAAGAAGAAGCCATGGTGTCAAATCTGTAAACAGAAGACCCATTGGACAAGTGATTGTACCAAGTCCAAGGACTCAACTCCAACCACCACTGCCCCTAAGGCAACTGTTCCCCCTAGTCCAGCTCCAAGTGGTGGTACTCAGAATAAGGGTGTAGTAGGGTTAACCCTGGGATCTGATGTGGACTCTGGCCTAGTCAGAGTTCCAACTCAGGCTATGTTGATCTGTGATGGAGGCCTGGATATGGCCTCCTTATTTGTAAGCCCCAGTAATCTGGTCAAATACAGACAACAGCCTGTAATCAATGGAAAAGAGGCCTTGGCATTCAGGGACACAGGAGCAAGTGTCACCATGGTGACAAAAGATCTTGTGGCTCCTGAGCAAATCATACTTGGTGAGATGTACCAAGTGACCAATGCTAGCAATGTCAGGACAGACCATTCCTTGGCAGTTGTTAATTTCACCTGGGGAGGGGTAACTCGCCCTAAGAAGGTTGTGGTAAGTGCAGACCTTCCTGTTGAATGCTTGTTGGGTAATGATTTAGAAACTTCAGGTTGGGCTGAAGTGGAACTCAGGACTCATGCAGAAATGTTGGGTATCCCTGCAGATGTGTTTGCTATGACCAGGTCACAGGCAAAAATGTCTAACACTGAACAGGCCCTGGATCCTGGAAAAATGGACCAGGCGCCTTCCAAGAAAAGGAGCAGAAAGGGTAAGGCAGTGTCTTCCCCCCTGCCTCAGAATCCAGACCAGTCTCTTGAGGGAGCTGATCTTATTCCTGAAGAAGGAACTGTTCCAGATGAGCTTGAACCTGATCAGATTGAGTTCTTGGGGAAAGGGGGCCCTTCAAGGGTAGATCTGAGCCAGGAGCAGCTGAGCTGCCCCTCTCTTGAACCCCTCAGACAGCAAGCTGCTGCTGAGGCTGCTGGGAGTGCTAGTGGGTCCCATAGGATCTACTGGGATGATGGACTCCTTTACTCAGAGAGTAGAGACCCCAAGGCTGGTGCTACCAGGAGGTTGGTTATACCTCTGAAGTTTAGGGGCTTCCAGTTGTTAAATGGTTACGAAAGCAAGATGGCAGCAGGCTAGGTTAGGTTGCTGCAGCAGCTCAATGGCGTGATCCTATGACCCCCTCCCGGTGAATATGTGTACCTGCTTTCGGTGACCTTGTAGATGATTATATCAATATTGAACCTGCTACTTGAAAAGTGAGAGGAAAAAATTAACTACAGGGAAACTGCTTCGGAAACAGTGGCTTCTACCTGCTTGCAGATTTGGCGCTCTCTGAGCTCCGGGTGTAATACTGGTTGCGAGCAGCGGGGATATTCAACTGCTCAGCTGTTAGAGCAGTACTACGGGGATCCTGAAAAAATTAAGCCGAAGGGGCCTCCAATGACTCGAGCAAAAACAGGAGGAAAGAACTCGACAACGGATAGCCCTCCATCGGGGGACGCAAATTCTACACCGGTGAAAACCCGAATGCTGGAGGACGGGACGGCTGTACTGGGAGGAGGAGTGACTCGATTGCCAGGACGACGTGGCCAGAATCTGAACCGGAAGGATCTCCCGGGGAAAGCAGCGCCCCAGCAACGTCCAGCCGGACCAACGATTGTGGACCTGCTGGTTGGAACAAAGAGCCGGGAGAGGCAAACCAAGCAGGGTAACGCTGCCGAAAATAAATCGACAGGAGATCCAATGCAGGACGGGATGGGAGCAGCGAAGGACGACTTGTCCAAGCAAGATTCTGGACCCGGGGCCGCAGGGCAGGTAATTGCGACAACGGAGGCAATGGAGGTGGTAGGGGAGGATGCCTTGGTTATACCTGATGCCCCAAAAATAACTAATGGTGCCAAAACGGGTGTAATGGAGACTGTAATGGAGACTGTGGAGACAGTAGAGACCTGGGGGGAACGAATGGAGAAGGGTATAATGGGTGCAACGGATGGAACAGAAGACGTGGAGAGGAGGCAAGACGAGGGAGTGCAGTCACAGCAGGCACAACAGGCAGGGGGCTAGCGAGATCAGTGTGATGGGAATCTAGCCCAGGTCGTACTGGTAGAAGCAGACTCGAGCAAAGTGAATTTAAGACCAGACCAAACCATCAATAAGGGGGCAAGCTCACTAAGCTCCATGTTAATGGGAAAAACGAAGCCAACAGCTGCCACAAAGGGTGATCTACCTCACGCGCGGTTCAAACAATTTGTGCTAAAAACCCACCAGGGAAAGGAAACAGAGATTGAAGCAACGGATTACTATTACTCACTGTCTGAGGGCACAGAATCATTGGTGGGATTGGCTCCCTCAACAAGTGGTAGTGAAATAGAAGATGAGAGCGACAGCCCTCATGACACTAGTGGAAGGGACTCTGCTACAACGCTACTGAGGTCGGGAAAATCACTAATTCTCTCAGCTCTAACAAAAGTGGGAGAACAAGATTTAAACTGGGATTACTCCTCTTCTAGTCAATTAGTAGGGGACAAAATCAGATCACCCGCTAATATGGAATCAGTTGCCACAACAACCTTGGATGCAATATTACAATCAGTTATGGCACATCGGGACGAGTCTAGACAGGATAATAGGCGTTCCCAAGCTGCTATTCGGAAGATCCAAGGCTCTGTTCGTAAAATAGCCAAAGTATGCAGTGAAATCTCGGATCGCTTAACAGATCTTGAGACAAGAACTGGTAATATTGAGACTGAAATGATGGCAACGCAGCAGCAGACCACATCACATGAGGCTAGGCTCATAGACATACAGTGGAAGCTTGAAGATCAGGAAAACCATCAACGAAGAAACAATCTGCAGTTCCTGGGTATCCCTGAAGACAAAGGGGGCACGGATATCCGTCGCTATATGGTCGACCTGTTAGCCAAGGCATTCCCCGAGGTTGAAGGCTGGAACTGGGATCAGGAAGTCCAACGAGCCCACCGGGTCCCAATAGTACAGAAGCAGCAGGCAGGTGCTGACGCTAGACCTCGTGCAGTGCTCGTCTTTTTTGGAAACTATCTCCTTCGACAGATCATTTTTGAAAAAGCAAGACCAGATCGCAAACGGCGGATGGAGGATGTCGAATTTTTTACAAGACCTGATTTCTGCCATGGGACTGTTGAGAGACGATGGAGGCTACGGCAGATGATCAACCTTTTTCAAGAAAAAGGAGCTCAGGCATACCTCCTGAATCCAGCTAAGTTAAAAGTTATACTTGGGGATAGGGCCTGTTTTTTTACGTCAGAAATTAAAGCAAAAGAATATTTGGATGAGCTAAGTAGGAAAGGCTAGGGTGGCTGGGCTAGGTTAGGTATTAGGTATTATGACAGGGAATGGGGTAGGATTCAGAAGTGTGGTTTAAATTGGTGTTTAACGTAAGAAATGGGCACAAAAAAAAAAAGAATGAGGATTTTTTCGAATAAAAGACCGGGTTAAAATGGGGGAGACACACGGATCACGCCAAGAGTCACGTCATCCTTACTAGTCCATTGGTCTAGAGGCTTTCATGGGTGGGTTGAGGGAAGGGAGAGGTGGGAGGGGGGTGCGATGGGCGGAGGGAAGGTGGGGGGAGGGGAAGAAAAGCCAATCTAGGTACATGGAACTGAGGAGAATTAGAAATAAAGAAAAGCAAAGAATAAATAAAGGATAGAGTGGTATGCTACTGAGATGGTTCATTATGGCAGTAGGGAATGGATAAACTACGAATTTGCTCAGTTAATGTGGCAGGCTTGAATGACAGAGCTAAAAGAGCCAAAGTATTTGAAATTTTGCGGTTTATAGCCCCGGAAATTATCTGTTTACAGGAGACCCACATCCCATGGAATAATAGGGGTGTTCTCCAGATAACAGGATATGATCTGGCAGTTTGCTCCACACAGACTTCTATGATAAGGGGAGTAGCGGTATTTATCAAACGGCAAGTGGGTATTATTAAACGGACTTTGGCGGATAAATGGGGTAGATGGGCTATTATAACGTTAAGCACAGGATTGACTATATGGGTAATTTATGCTTCAAATCAGGATGATCCCGAGCTTTGGGAAGAGCTGGAGCTGGAGCTAGCTACGTGGCCAACCCCACTAATAATATGTGGCAATTTTAATATCCATCCCGAGAGCTCAAGTGTGGTGGGGGAGAAATATAAGGGGAGAAAGCCGCGGGTCAATCGGGCCTTAAATAATTTTAAATCTAGCCATGGTCTGGAAGATGTGTGGGCAGCTAAGAAGTGCCTAGATCCAGGGTATACGTATTTCTCATGTCCACATCAAAAATATGTTCGGTTAGACTACTTTTTGGTCTCAGCCAATTTGTTGGGGGAAGCGGAGATAAATAAACTGCCGCAAATCTTCTCAGATCACAATCCACTTGTGCTCGAAATAACACGCCAGGGCTTGGAAAGTGAACTCCGCTCTTGGTCATTTGATAGGAAATTGCTAATTGATGATGATTTTATAAAGTATATTAAAAATTGGACTAGACGTTTCTTTCAAATTAACCGAAACAGTGCTTCCCACGCGATTGTGTGGGATACATACAAAGGATGTTTAAGGGGGAAATAATAAGCTACGTTGGCCAACAGCGGAAAATACGGAGGAATCAGATCTCCTCCCGTATGACTCGTTTGGCACAATTAGAGATAGAACATACTAAATTGTTATCTCAGGGGATGGTGTTAGATCGATGGCGGTTAAGAATCAGATAATCATTGTCAAATCAGAGATAAACAACTTTTTTCAAACGCAAGTAGCCCAGGCATACCAAATATATTGGAGAGAGATATATGAATATGGGGAAAAGACTGGCAGACTCTTGGCCCTTAGGATTAGACAAAAGGCCACTCGGAATAATATAATGGAAATTAAAAATTCCGATGGGCAAATGGAAACTACAACTGCCAAGATAATGGAGGTTTTTGAACAGTTTTATAGTAAGTTATATCAACAGGATCCTAGCGATATTCAACTAGATACAGCAGGGGAATATCCACAGCTTAGCAGACTAGATCCTGCCATATGCTTGGAGCTAGAAGAAGAGATCACGCTGGAAGAAACTGTGGCGGCTTTAAATTCCCTCTCCTCTGGGAAAGCAGCTGGTCCAGATAAAATCCCTCTGGAGCTATATAAAATACTTCAAAGTGATCTGGCCGTACTACTTCAGGATCTTTTTTAGATGTTCAATATCGAGGGATCCCACCTAAGTCTTGGCAGGAAACAGATATAATAATATTTCACAAGAAGGGAAACCAACGTCACTGCCTGGTTCATATCGCCCCATTTCATTGATAAACTCAGATGCGAAGATATACTCAAAAAGTTTAGCGACTCGGCTCCAGAGAGTCATAGCCAGATTGGTCTCACCATGGCAACATGGTTTTGTACTGGGTAGGGGAACAACGGATCATACCAGACGGGTAATCTCCCTGTTAGATTTAGCCGTGGCTAGGGGAGATGGACTGGCTGTGATTCTCTTGGATGCCGAGAAGGCTTTTGACAGAGTGACGTGGCAATACTTGTGGGGAGCCTTAGTGGAGAGAGGTTTTGGCCCCAAAATGATTACAGCAATTCAGGCGATGTATCACAAACCGTATGCTAGGTTACAGATGATGGGAATTGCTTCAGACCCGATAGAGGTGGCAAGGGGTACTAGGCAGGGCTGTCCATGCTCCCCAATTCTCTTTGCCATATATCTAGATCCGTTTATTAATCAGATCATTCAGAATCCTGTGACTGAACCCTATAAAACTAATGGATATGAGACAAAAATACTTGCATACGCGGATGATATCGCTGTGGTTACATCGAATCCAGCAACAGCAATAGTAGAAATTGAGAGAATGGCAGAGAAATTCGGGAGCAGATCAGGCTACTGCTTGAACAAAGGAAAGACGCAGATAATCTGTACAAGACAGGGTAATCTACATGATCAGCGTCAGACGGATAGAGCAACGTATTTGGGGGTAAGGATAGGACCTGATCTGGATATTTTATGGGCAAATAATATTGATCTAGTGCTGGAGGAGGTTACTTCCGAGCTCCGACGGCTGGATAAACTGCATCTAACGATAGTGGGCAGAGTAAGTGTCTTAAAAATGAAGATCTTCCCTAAAATACTATATTTATTTCGAGCTATCCCCTTAGAATTACCAGATAGCACATTCCGGAAAATGAATTCTATCTTTTCAAATTTTATCTGGAACTACCAAAAAATAAGACGTGCTTTGAGGATATTAACCCTGTCACGGGAGAGAGGTGGCTGGGCTGCTCCTAATTTATATTTTTAATATTTGGCAGCTTTTCTGCAACAAATGGGGGACCTGTTGGGAGCGCGTATCTCTGCGCGGGAGGATGGCTTACCGTCTATATATCAACTAGCTGTTGGGGAGGAAGCATCAAAACTCTTTCTTAGGCAGGTTGAGCCTAGTTACTATAAAAAAGTTTGTTTTAAGTGTTTGAAGGCAGCTAGAACGGTATGGACTAAAATAAGTAAGATTATGAAAATTCCCAAGTGTAATAGATATACCCCAATATGGGGAACCTCGATTATTCCAGCTGAGCTGTCGGATGGTATGGCTAGAGAGTGGGCGCAGGCTGGTATACACCGGGTTGTGAGCCTATTTAATGATAATTCAGAAATATTGCCTTTTCCAGAACTGGTCCGGAAATTTGGGATTAATAGTAGATCATATTTTAAATATATCCAAATAAGGGGGTGTTTAAAGAGCATAGCTGGTAGACAGGATAATTTTCAAGCATTGCCACTAATGAACAGGCTATACCGGGGAGATGGGAGGATTGGGGATTTTTATAAAATACTAATGGAAACAATACCCGATGATTTAGAAAAAACCGAGACAAGATGGGCGCTAAAACTAGGGGATGATGATATAGATCTAGATATGTCATTAAAACTGGGCGAGAAAATATTTCTGGCTGCAAACCTTCAAGCACAACATTATAAAACCCTATTTAACTTATACTATACTCCAGCAAAACTCTTTGGTTGGGGGAAACGAGATAGCGATCAATGCCCTAGATGCCACCATAGCCCTGCTGGTATCACCCATATGTTTTATGCGTGTAAGTCCCTGATTCCACTAAAAAAGGGTATAGAAAAATTCTGGCAAGATGTACTTAATTGATCGATCGAGATTAGCTCTCCGATGATGCTGTTAGGATACGATAGACGAACTGGGCTAGCACCAGCACATCGGTACTTTGTTTTTGCTACAATAGCGGTGGCAAGATTATTAATAGCCACAGCTTGGAAAGACTCGGAACCACCGGTATTTACTGCTTGGCTTCATCGCCTATTGAGTATACATGCTCTGGAAATGGCTCTTTATAAGAACAAGGAGCACCGTGCCAGAGTGAAAGGGGATAAGATCTGGGCACCTTTGACAAACTGGCTCAAAAAAAGTCATGGGGAGCTTTAAAACAAAACAGGAACAAAATAGGAATTGGGTAATATATGGTGGTGCTTGAGGGCAAAATGAAAATAATCTAAGTTGATGCTATCTTCTTATATCTTTTGCTTTATTCCTTTTCTGTTTTTGTTTATTTCCTTTTCTTTTCGTTTAAAAAAATGTTTTTTTTTAATGTTGCTTATGAATTCGAAGGAAACAAAATTGTAATATTGTAATATAATGTATGAATTGACATCGGAAGTGTAAAAACACTTTTTCTTTGCTCTATATGATGTACCTGATGGCATAAAAAATTATAAAAAAAAAAAAAAAATGAAGTTTAGGGGCTTCCTATTGGCACTAGCACATGACATCCCATTAGCAGGTCACCTAGGCTAAAACAAGACTTGGGACAGAATTGTCCCTCACTTTCATTGGCCTCACATGTCTGAAGACACCAAGGAGTTTTCTCGCTCCTGTGTCACCTGTCAAGCCAGTGGTAAGGCAGGTGGTACTACAAAGGCCCCCCTGATACCACTACCTGTGGTGGGGGTTCCCTTTGAGAGGGTGGGGATTGACATTGTTGGTCCCATGGATCCTCAAACAGCATCTGGGCACAGATTTATACTGGTGGTGGTGGACCATGCCACTAGGTATCCAGAGGCAATTCCCCTTAGAACTACCACAGCTCCTGTGGTGGCAAGGGCCCTCCTGGGAATCTTTTCCAGGGTAGGTTTCCCTAAGGAGGTAGTATCAGACCGAGATGCAAACTTCATGTCTGGTTACTTGACTGCTATGTGGAAGGAGTGTGGAGTAAATTACAAATTTGCCACCCCTTATCACCCACAATGCAATGGGTTAGTTGAAAGGTTCAACAAAACGCTAAAGGGCATGATTAAAGGTCTCCCAGAAAAGCTTAGGCGCAGATGGGACATACTTTTGCCCTGCCTTCTCTTTGCCTACAGAGAGGTGCCTCAGAAGGGGGTTGGTTACAGCCCATTTGAACTTCTGTTTGGACATCCAGTTAGGGGTCCATTGTGTCTAGTGAAGGAGGGATGGGAGTTATCTCTCAAACCCCTAAACAGGATATTGTGGACTATGTACTTGGTCTCCGCTCCAGGATGGCTGAGTACATGAAGAAGGCAACTAAAAACCTTGAGGCTAGCCAGGAATTGCAAAAGGCCTGGCATGACCAAAAGGCTGTGTTGACTGTTTATCAGCCAGGACAGAAAGTATGGGTGTTGGAGCCTGTGGCCCCAGCAGCCCTCCAACAAGTGGAGTGGCCCCCATACAATTGTTGAACAAAAGGGAGAGGTTACCTACCTGGTGGACCTTGGAACTCCCAGGAGCCCCCATAGGGTGCTCCATGTTAACAGGCTCAAACCATATGTTGACAGGGCAGACATGGGCTTGCTCATGGCTACTGATGAGGGACAGGAGGAAGAGAGTGACCCACTCCCTGACCTGCTCTCACAGAACCCTGATGATGGTTCAGTAGATGGTGTAGCCTTGGCAGGCAGCCTCACTGACCAGCAGCAAACTGATTGCAGAAAAGTTCTCAACCAGTTTAGACATATGTTGTCACTGACTCCAAGTCAGACTACCTGGTGCACTCATGAAGTGGACACTGGGGACAGTCTGCCTGTTAAAAATAAGATTTACAGGCAACCTGACCATCTCAGGGACTGCATCAGGACTGAGGTCCAGAAGATGTTGGATTTGGGTGTGATTGAACCCTCAGATAGCCCTTGGGCTAGTCCAGTAGTCTTGGTACCCAAACCTCACACCCAGGGTGGTAAGAGAGAGATGAGGTTTTGTGTTGACTACAGAGGTCTCAATGCAGTCACTAGGACTGATGCCCATCCAATCCCTAGCGATACAAAAGGGGATGATGGACGGAACGTTTGAGCCAATCAAACACTCACCCCCAGACATGGCTTGGCAGTTCGGGCTGGACTGTTCCCATGAGGCACAGGGTCAGACTGATTTGCATATGGCCATGTCTGAACTGGGGTGGTGGAGTGAGCTAAAGAATGATGATGGATTAAACCCAGATCAGTTGACTGGGGGTGAGTGTTTGATTGGCTCAAACGTTCCGTCCATCATCCCCTTTTGTATCCAATCCCTAGGGCAGATGAGCTTATAGATACTTTGACCTCAGCCAAGTTTCTGAGCACATTTGATCTAACAGCTGGCTACTGGCAAATCAGATTAGCTGAAGATACAAAAGCCAAAACAGCATTCTCAACCCCTAGTGGGCACTACCAATTTGTGGTGATGCCCTTTGGTTTGAAGAATGCACCTGCCACTTTTCAAAGGTTGGTGTATAAAGTCCTTACAGGCCTGGAAGCCTATAGTGCAGCTAATCTAGATGATATTGCTGTCTTTAGCTCCACCTGGGAGGATCACCTGGTCCACCTGAGAAATGTTTTGGAGGCTCTGCTGAAAGCAGGCCTCACTATCAAGGCCACCAAGTGCTAGATAGGGCAGAGTCAGGTTGTGTACCTGGGCCACCTTGTGGGTGGAGGCCAGGTTCAACCATTGCAGAGCAAAATCCAGACCATCATGGACTGGGTTGCTCCAACCACCCAGACTCAGGTCAGAGCTTTCTTGGGACTGACTGGGTACTATAGGAGGTTTGTCAAAGGATATGGATCCATAGTGACCCCTTTGAATGACTTAACTTCCAAGAGAATGCCAAAGAAAGTTCAGTGGACAGTTAGCTGTCAAAAGGCATTTGATGACCTATAAAAAAGGTCATCATGCACTGCTCCCATTCTGCAAAGTCCTGACTACTCCAAATAATTCATTGTCCAAACAAATGCATCTGAGTTGGGGGTAGGGGCTGTGTTATCACAATTGAATGATGAAGGTCAGGATCAGCCAGTAGCTTTTATTAGCAGAAGGCTGACCCCCAGAGAGAAACGTTGGTCAGTCATTGAGAGGGAAGCCTTTGCTGTGGTTTGGGCTCTGAAGAAGCTGAGGCCATACTTGTTTGGCACTCACTTCATTATTCAGACCGACCATAAGCCCCTCTTATGGCTAAAACAGATGAAGGATGAAAACCCCAAACTTTTGAGGTGGTCCATTTCCCTACAGGGGATGGACTATGCAGTGGAACATAGACCTGGGAGTAACCATGCCAATGCAGATGGACTCTCCAGATATTTCCACTTAGAACATGAAGCTCAACTGGTCAAGGTTAGTTTAATGTCCTGACATTTGGGGGGGTTGTGTAGGAGAGTAGGATCTGCTTCTTATAGTTACCCCCACTTTTTGCTGATGTTTCACTGTTTTTCGACCTAGTCTGACTGGGATCCTGCTATTCAGGACCCCAGTCTAGCTGCTTACTCCTCTAAATTGATTGCATGTACTTTAGGTACACTCCAGATTGGATTCTGGGGTACCCTTATAAGTCCCTAGTATATGGTATACTATGTACCCAGGGCATAGGTACCCCAGAGGCCTCCCAGGGGTTGCAGCATGTATTATGCCACCCCTGAGAGACCATTTAAAATGACACAACAGGTCTGCTACAGCAGCCTGTGTAAGGTGGTGCATGCACCCCTTACTTAGATATAGGTTCACTATATCTATCCTAATCACTGCACATATAAACCTATCAGTCACCCCTATGGCAGGCCTTATCAATCCTGAAGGCAGGGTGCTGGGTTTTATGTGAGAGGGTGCCCATGCATGAGCAGAGCCCCTCTTCAGCATTCGGAACCTATTCTCCGGGGTTGTTTGTGATGCAGACAACCATATATACTTAAGTGCATTATAACCTCGCGGTAAATGCTAACTTTAAAATGGCTGCATGGAAACATGTTGTGTTTGGTGTCAAACACCTTGGAATCATACCCCCACACCAGTAACTGGTGTGGGAGGTATGATTCCACCCTCCTAGAGGGAGAAATATGACAACACCGGTACTCCCGGTACCAGCTTCACAGAACCCTGGCATCACAAAATGGATGCTGCCAGCCACAGACACGAGTCTGCTCTCCTGCTGTTGGACGAAACTCCGGCAGGGGAAGGCTTGACAATAGGTTTCCTGTCACAGGAAGGTGTGACCACCTCCCAGACAGGCTTTAGTGTATTGGGGCTGGGTGCGTGCACTCTCAGAGTGCTTTGATGTCTGCACTGGGGGCACATTTGGTGTCCCTGTGCATAGTCCAGCTCAAACCGGTTGCAGGAGCCATTTGCTCCTGCTCTGGTGCAAAACTGGACAAAGGACATGGGTGTAGCCACCCCTCTGTCCTGACCCTCCCATAGGTGGGTCCCCAGAGTTGGCCCCACCCCTTCCTTGGGTATAAAATAGGAATCCCTGACTACAGGACTTTAGGTGTTACCTGGACTAAACTCTGCTACAGAAACCAAGTACTTCGATGATCTGCACAACGCTGGATGACTGAAGAATCTCTCTTGGAGTAAAGGAGTTACTCCCCTGATGAGCAGGCACCTAAAACGCATCTAACCGGTTTGCATCTACGAAGCTCCTGAAGGACTCCAAAGATTTCTGCAGTACAGGAGGTGGGTTCCTGTGGTCTTTGAGGTTTATCTGCGCTCTCAGCAATTCTGAGGCCCGTATCCCTCATGGGGACTGTGCAACCCGAACCCCTGGGCACCGTGTATATTTGCGGCAGCATATGCTTTCTGGCAACCCCTGAGGCTGTGCTTTAGGCTACTTGTAGTCCTGACCCCGAGCAGTAATTCCACTGAAGATTTCCGGCCTACACTCCACGAGTGTTCCGTGGGCTGGTATTTAGTGATTCAGCTCGAGGTCCCTTCGTAATCCCTGGTCTGTTGGCCTGTGGGTCCCTAAGAAGGCAACTTTAACTTTCAGTGGGCTTCCCTGGTTGCTCCAGATGTGCCCTGACTCTCCATTGCTTGGAGAGTCCCCAGGACCTTGCTGGTCCTCACAGAAGCATCTTTCCTCTGACCGCATGGGTTGCCGTTGCCAAGGCTTGTTGATGTTCAATCCGGACGCTGACCCCCAGCACTCGACATCCTTTATGGGACAGCTCAAATCCAGACTCTGGTCATCGTAGACATCTCCTGGTCCCCATGGCTGCAGAGTCAAGCTTCACCTCTTCTCACCTGAAGCACCCAACATCGGTGGGCATTCGATTACTCCGCTCCTGGTCACGTGAAGTGACCCAGACTCTGTCCCCTCTGCTTTCAGGTTCTTCTCATCTCTGATCCAGGCTTGGATCACACCGGACACTTTTCTTCTCCACGGCAGCAGTACTTTGTCGCATCACACCATTGAAAACGACAAGGGTTTCCGACACCACTTGACCCCTATGCACCCGGCTCCTCTGGGATAGGTAACACAGGTACCTCGGTACTCTCAAGGGTACTGGCCTTAGAAACTTCTATGTTTAGCTGGATTTTCTTAAAGTCCTCTCCTAAGTGTCCTTAATCTTTAAATTTCCAACCGCGACTTTCCTATAGAGTTGTACGGAGCTCGCGTCTGTGTTCCCACACTGCACCCGTCCTCCGTGGGTCCCCTGTGTCACTACCTTAGGTGGTTCCTTGGGGTCCCAGCGAGTCTACGTGCTCTAGGCACTGTGTCTAGTCAAGTCGTGGTTGTTATACCACTTTCTTAGTATATGGTTCGGTCTCCCCCTGGAGCCCGCTGTGTATTGTGTTATTTACTGTCGTTCTAGTGATTTAATATTGTGTGTCTTGTCCTCTAATCTCATAAAGAGGTTAGTAGAGAGTGTTTAGTAATAAATACATATATTTTATATATACCTTGTGTAGTTCTCCTTTCATTTGGTCATTCAGGAAGTTATATACTGGTAAAACAAGCTGCTTTACATTCCTTCAAGACTTAGCCTGAAGACTGCTCTCCATATCTACCACTAGGATAGCTTTCAATAAAGGTTGTCTTTAACCTAATCATCAATAAAGGTCGTTTGGACTGGTGCAAGGTGCCCACTTTAATTAGTGGACAGCATATACCCGGCCAACTTCTCACAACCTATATGTACAGCTCCATGATGGCCTGGCCGATTTATTTCGTGTTTGGTGTTTAACACCGTGTTTTTTTAACCGCCAACACGATGATGGTGTCAAGATTTAATCAGCATGTTCTTGTGCCTTGGTGGCCTTTTTGGAAGTTTTGCTGCCAAGACGTATGTCTGACCTAATGCTGGGGAGATAGTGATGGTCCCTGATGCCAGCGACAAAGATGTGTGTGAGCAGGAGGTGACACCTCCGCCCACACTGAATGGTTAGTGATTTGACCGGTTCTGCGTTGAGCCTCAAAGTCTTCACTGGTGCCACTGGACAAAGGAACTTGTCCCCCACTCGAGGACAAAGCCTCCCCCAGCCCCAAGCACTGTTTTTCATGGGCAGGCGGAAAATTAAATATGCAGGAGGTGTCCACCTCCACAAGGCTGACCATTTCTCTAAGGTGTTACAGCTAAGCTGTACAGTCGAGGATGGTATTGACCATCTTGAATTTAGTCTAGAAATCAGGTTCTGCCTAATTTTAGTGACATACACCCACAGGATATCATCACTGCGGTGGCAGATTAGCCACAGGACTAGATGTCCATTGGCTACTACTCCTCACACCCACTAAATCAAGGATTTAAGGGGCGCCCCAGACACCAGAACTTTAGGTTCAACGTGATAACAAGAGGAGACCTTTTCCTATGACAAGACAGGACCCCACTAAGATGGGTGCTAAGATCTGCACCTAATGCAGCCACCCTGCAGTCGCCTGATTTTGACTTGACCAAAGCAAGCGGCTATTTCCACAAGGAAGGTGAACCCCTCTGCAAACTCCAGACTTCACAGGAACTCCCTTGGGCAAGAGAAACTAGTCCACTGCAGTTGGCAGGCACAAGCTGCTAAGTCCATGACCTTGAAGTCCTGTTCTCTGAGCCGTCTGACGTGGCTGCTGAAAGTCATTTGGCAGGTGGCTTCTGGGAACTGTAGTCTCAACCCTCAAGGAGTCTCAGCTTTCTACAATGTTCTGCTGGTCCTCTGGATAAAGATTTCCTCAACCGGAGTGCTTGCAAGTACCAAGGCTTGTTGGTGGCCAGTCTGACTACAACCTGCTTTACTCTATGCTTCAAGAGAAGCGATTCACCTGCACGAACAAAAAGCCACCTTTGTGGCTCCATCAAAAAGATCTTGCATTTGTTTTTACCCTTTCTTGGCATGCCTGCCAGCTCCTCTGGCCGTGGATCCAGTGCGGCACCACGAATAGCCAAGAGTACCTCTACATCCGAGTCCCCCTAGCCAGGTAGATCAGATCTGCCTGGAGACTCCTGGTCCAGGGCCAGCTCCTTCCTTAACTTCCAAAGAATTTTGCTAACTTGCCCCACAAGTACCCTTTTGCTAAGGTAACCATTTCAATACCGCAAGCCTGATTGACAGCTCGGTTTGACAGCTAAAGTTCACCTCTGCTCCCTCCTCCCCTGAGCCAGGTAAAATTGTGCTAGCTGTTGTAGATTGATCTAGGGACTCACAAGACCTTAACTCCAATTGGGGTCCGTTGAATTCACTCTCTAAGTAACCAATTGCATATATTCATTGTTCCCATTGACTGCAACGTTAATGTTTTCACATTGCAAAGTACAGATTAATTTAATGCTTTAAAATTGATAACTCTGGTTATCCTGTATGTATTGATTTCCTTTTGGTGTCTAAAAATGTATAAAAATCAGAGCTATGTTTATAAATTGGTTTCAGATTTCTCTCGAGTCGTGTCAATTACTAATCGTCCATGTTGGTGATGTGAAATGCTTAACACATGTTCCTCTAAGTAGCCTGTCTTCTCTTTGCCACTCTACCAGGACTGAGAGAATGTATACTGAGAGAGTATCTGGGGTCAATCTTTGTGTATTGTGTTAGTATTACATGGTAAGACAGCCCTGCCATACCAAATAATGGGGGATATTACCAAGGATTTGCAATAATTATCGCAAAGCGCGCTTAGCGCTGTTTTTTTTGTCGCTGGCTATCGCTGGATTTCATCGCGGAGATAACGCGTTATTATCAACGCTTATCTCCAAGGCGATAAAAAATCCAGCGATAGCGGCGAAACCCAGCAATAGCGCGAGAAATCCAGCGATGAATTCACTGCGCTAATGAAAAGCTCGCTAATAGGCAGGTGAGGACTTAACCTTACAATCCACCTCCCATTGACAAGAATGGTTAAGTCAGGTTTTTAGCAGGTGTTAAATTCCAGCGATAATCGCGGTTAGCGAGACTTTTTTTATCACTTCGCAGGCATTGGTAATAGGGGGAAGTTGTGTTTGCGACTGTTTACAGTTGCTTTTAGTTGGGAACGCCTACTTTTCATGTCATTAGCGATAAATATCGCTGACATGCAAAGCAGCACCAAAACGGTCGCTTTTGCCATAAAGCTGTCGCTAACAGCTGTTAGCGACAGCTTGCTAATAGGGCGATAGAAACATTGCTGCTTTAGTGGCAAAAAGTGCCGCTAAAGTGGCGATAACGCCCTTGCTAATATGCCCCAATACTTTCACCTAGGAACAAAATTTGACTATGTTTTAGGGAGAGAGCACAAGCACTTTAGCATTGGTTAGCAGTGGTAAAATGCACAGAGTCCTACGATCAACATAAATGAACTCAGCAAAAAGTATAGGGAAAAAGGCAAAATGTTTAGTGGTGACCCTGCAGAGAAGGCCAGGTCCACAACATCCAAACAAATTTTGCATACTATAAAATGCAGTTTGTGATTAGGCCTTAGTGTTTCCTCCTCAGCACATCTTGCATAATGTGGATGCTTATTTGATTTGAGAGAGCAGATTTAAGTTGGAAACAAAATATAATCAGTTAAAATAATAGAGTTCAAATAGTTTTATAGCTTAAATTATAGTACTATGCCCTTTATAATTTTGAAAATCTGAGTTCTTTTGGAAGATATGTTCAGGGTTAACTTTCAAGCTGTGGCATTGAATCCCTAAAACTACCACAATATTCTGAACTAGAAGCATCATGGAATGGGAATATTTAACGTGGTATTGACTGACTAGCTGCATGCATTGAATAAAACCTTAATAATATTATTTGCTTCTGTTCTTGGCATATTAGTAACATAAACAAGAAAGATAGTTGCCAGGGTCAATATTGTCAGTTCTGTTGCATAGATCTATAGGACTCAAATCAACTTAGAATCAATGTGCTATTACAAACTAAGGGGCATATTTACAAGCCCCTTGCAGCACCGGAGCGTCATTTTTTTTACGCTCCGGTGGCGCAGTGTGCTGGCCCACATTTACAATGCCATGCAAAGCCACCCTGCTTGGCTCGTCATGGCCTTGTAAATATGGCCCACTTTCATGCTTTACTTTGTGTGAAAGGGGAGTTCCATAGGTATGCTGTGGATATTCCCATGCAACACCCATGGATTCTGATGCATTCCCAGATTTACAAGGTTTCTTAAACCTGGGAATGCATCAGATTCTAACGCCTCCCCAAGGGAGGCTTAAAGGTTGCACAATGAAGAGAAATACATTTATTTCTCCTCAGTTTTTCCTCTTTATATGTGTGTTGCATTCTGCAGCACACATAGAAGGAGTAAAAAACGCCATCATACATGATTGTTTTTGTGCAGGAAGGTGTCCCTTCCTGCACAAAAACATTCATCCCTCAAAGCAGGCACCCTTGCACCATGGTGCAAGGGTGCTTACATTGGCGTTAGGCAGCCTTTTGTGCACCAGCATAGAGTAAAGCGCAGGGATGTGTCCTATTGTTGTAAAAATGATGCAGCCTTGCACTTTCCTAGTGACGCAGCTCAATGCAGCAAGATGTCTTGCAGCACCGCACTGTGTCATTATCTTGTAAATATGCCCCTGAGTTTCTAGTGTGTGCATGAAGTATCTCAGCTTTAAAATGTGCTGTATGCTTTCTATGACATATAAGACCATCCAAATGCAGATGATGTGCAAGTCATCTGGGAAGACAGTATAGAAAGTATTATTCACCCAATGAAACTCATGAGGTTAAGCTACAGATTTCTGGTATGCAGGAGATGAGCCAGTGCATCTATATCCTGTGCTGGTCAGGCCACTCCAAATTTGAAGAAATCAATGTCTCTAATTGTGCAACTCTTCTGCAGATTCTTTTGAAATTTCTAAATCTAAGCTACCTTTGAAGTCCAAAATAGGACCAAGAACTGAGGAACTCAACTTCATCTGGGTCATCTGGTGTGGTGAGTGCTGAGGTTTGCCAATGGACCTTATGGTGTTCTGGACCAACATTGGAGGCAGAATGTGATAGCCAAACCACTAATGTCAGGTACTTTAAGGGGCATATTCACAAGGAGCTATCGCCGAATTAACGGCACTTCATCGCAGCCAAACTCGTGATAAATTCACCTCCCCATTCATAAGCCGGTGTTAACAGCCCACAGCACCAGTTTACCCGTGATAGCAGCCGGAAAAAACATCGCCACAGCGGACCCCCGCAAATATCGCTAATGAGATGCAGAGTAGGCGTTCCCGTGACAAAAGCCGAGACAACAGCACACCTCAACATTCACAATGACCAGCCACATCTGCAATAAAAACACAAAACAGGCGATAAGGCGCGTTAGCACCAGGAAATCTACATCTGCTCTGACCTGGTGTAAAGTCGGACGGCAGCCAGCACCACAAAAGGGAGCACAGCCCAGGGCCACATCCGAAGGGCAACAGATGCCATGGAGCCACTCATCATGCGGCCCGGACACCCAAGAGGGCCACAACACCCACCGACACCACACCCAGGCCCGCAACACCCCCCCCCCCGGGACCACCCCCAACCCCGGACTAAGAAATTGCACACCAACAACACGAATCTCAAAACAAACATTTTGCCTGATGTCGCACAAGCAGGAAAATAAACATACATGCGTGGCCAGAAAATGGAGAATCAGTCATACAGCAATGCAATCACCAACACAAAACACCATACAAACAAAAGCAGAAACAACTCTTAGGATGAGTCCTAGCTGCTCCTCACTGGACAATCCGTAGCACACAGCCTGGAAGACCAAATCCAAGAGAAGAAGGTGTGCCATGCGCCCAACAAAGGAAAGAGAGGGAGAGAGCGAGGGAGAGAGACGGAGTGAGATAGAACAAGCAGCGCAAGGCCGCTCGGGCACCTGGCTCCACATGCCAACATGTGTGTGTGCATCGCCATCCGTACACCATGAGCCCAAGGCCATGTCCCAATCTCAGAGCCAAAGCCACATCACATTCCGAAAATGCAGGTAGCAGTCAGACAAACATCAGGGATGAAAGCACCATTGTCCCAATGCAGAATGCGGGAGGACACCTGCACCTCTGACCTTGGTCCAGAATGCACCTGGAACACCCTGACAGAGATGCAATGGCAGATGGGGACGACTCCCACAGCACGCATTCCGCAAATGAACCATCCAACTCATCCGCAGCCCACACACAGAAGCCCCTGCCTGTGGTACCCCCACATGGGATGCCCTTGACACTCACGGAAACAGCAACCCATAACCCAGAATGTTGCACACACATTCGAATCATTGCTCAGAGCTGTGGCAAATCCTCCACACAACTGCCACAGTCCAGAAGAGTGCCTGTTCACGAGACGCACCAACGCAATGGCAGGCCATACCCGGCACATGGACAACCACCGTCACGTGGAACAGTACCGTGCACGTATGCTGCATTTACTGGACACACTGCCACTGGCAGTGCTGCGGATCAGTTACAGGCTCAGCTTCCACATTGCCCACGTCACCTGCGACCAGCCCTGGTTCCACTGCCGAACATGCACATTCGAGTGTCCCATGGTTGTCTGCCTATCCAACACAACTGTTGATGAATTGCACTATGACTCGTGTCTGCGCCCCCTGTTGGATCACGAACAGAAGTGTAACCGAGACAGCCGTGCATGGGATGCCTTGACATACTGCATATGTATTGGCAGTTGTGCATGGGAGATTGCACAATTTCTCGTGTGCAGTGACAACATCGAGGCGCTCCCCTATTGGGCTGTGTTGCGGATCGGTGAGACAGCGTGGACTGAGCACACCTGCCCGGACCACCTAATGGATTGGCTCACCCTGGTGTTCCCTGAACATGACAACGACGTACTATTGGAACACATTGCACATGAAGCTGCACGGGCATTCATGGATGAGTAACTACGTTCCTGCAGCCACATCCGATTGCCACCCACAGCACATGGCCCAACAACTTGTTGCATCGTGGGGATTGCTCACATATCCCACCACAACAGAGGACACGTCTGCCTTTGGTCGGGCTTTGGATGCATGTGCGTGGAATAACGTGTGTGTACACACACCTGTGCAAGGTGACGCAGGTCCATGGTCGGAGCAACACAGCGTCGTTTGGCAACGTTGCCAATTCGGACACACTGCTGGGGGAGAGCACACACATGGCAATGGAGCACGACATGTGAACCTGTCGGACCCTCACACCTGATCACTGTCAGCAGAGCAGACAATCGGCGCACACCGGAGGCAGAGCAACATGCAGATCCCACATGCAGTGAGTCGTGCCCCCAACACGGGGCAATTGGCAGACGCCAAACAACACATGACTCATCCAGCAAGGCAAGGTGGGCTGTGAGCGTTGCCATCCGTGATGAATGTTGTCTATTTCAGCCCCAACATTTTCTGAACCTCGACATGTACCCATGCTGCGTGTAAGCGTCTCAAGCATGTCTTCTGCCTGTCGTGGCCGTTGCCTCGTCCGTACTGACACGCACATGCCAATAAAGCCTATGCCACTCCACTGGTGCCTAACTGTGAGGTGTGTTGTCTAGATTGTCCACTCGTGTGCCACAATGAGCCTCGTCCCAACACAGGGAGGAACTGACTGACGCATGTGCAATGGGGGTGTGTCCCTTTGGCAAGCTCCGCCTCTGTGAGCCAGACATTGTTTTTAGATAGGTGCTGGACGACATGTGCACTTACATGACTCCAGCTATGTGTGTATGGTGTCCAACCTCTGACCATGTGGAGCAATGTCATACATCACAACAGAATGTGTCCACACAGATGTGTGTAAGTCGGTATGCGATGTGAAGTTCTGCTGTCACACGTGGTGTGGGATACCACTCCTGGCCTGCCACCGTTTTGGTCACTGCTACACACGGCCCTATTCAACACATGGACATGTGCCTACGTTTGGGTGTTGTGAGATTGCTGTTGATGTGCAATGGGGACACAGCTAGTACTCACCTTCACAGTCATCCAATTGGCCATGTGTCTCAGGGATAGACATGCGCATAGATGTCAGTTACCAGGGTGTACCTTCATGTGCAATCATCGTCCCCACATCCAGCCATACTTCCATACGTGAGTGAACATAGTGATGACACATCTGTGTGATTTAGAATGTTTTATTCACATTCAGGTGATTGACGGAGCTGGAGCTGTACCTGGCCATCCAAGCCCACATCACATGGAAGCCCAGTGGTAGGCCAACCAGTGTCCTTTGGGGATTGCACAGTGATTGGGAAGAGGGAGAGTGCAGTCCGCAGCAGGATTGCTGTGTGATTGGCCAGCAGTGAAGAAATGGCAGTCCGTGTCGGGGTCCGGGTGAATGTCGCAGGGTGTTCCGGAGGTCAGTAGGAGGTATTTCCCAGGGCATGATGCATAGTTCATGACCAGGCAGGCACAGGCCAAATGGCGGTGATGGATCCTACTGCCTCCTTCCTCACACAGTAGTTCCCATCCCCTTCTCACTCCCCTGATATGGGTTCTGTGTCCGGTGTGTCCGGTGTGTGTGGCGGGGTGATGGCTGCACCGCTGTGTGCCCCTGACACATAAGACTGCGTAGGTGATGGTGCAGCATCACAATGTGCCACGGACACATCAGGGGTTGGAGCTGTGTGTGTCAGTGTTCCCGCTGCAGTCATCTGGGAACGGCTCAGTGGCAGCAGTGGCAAGTTGGAGTACTGCAGGGCGTTGCTGTTCCCAGCCACTACTCGCTGGTGTCCAGCCGTGGCAGACATCCTTCCAGCCTGCATCTGTCCATGGTGTCCATTGCCCTCCGCATCTGTGCCAACTCTGTGCTGTCATGGCTGGTGCCTGTCTGACCAGACAGTTCCTGCATTGGACTCATGGCACCAGCGAGGTTAGCCAAGGTCTGTGGCGGAGCATGGTGCGTACAGGGGGTGTCCGATAGGGACTGTACGTGGTCCCTGATGGGACTCAGACACCCACGAATGGCATCGAGTTTGGCTGCCACGAGCTCGAAACCCACCCGCAGCTGATGAGCCAACTCCACATGGCAACCCAACACACGCCATTGGAATTCCATGTATTGGTCAGGGGGGTCCTGGGAGACAGCTGTGGTGTTTCCTGCTGTGTGGTCTGTGCAGGTGGTGGGGTCACCTCGAGGCAGCTGGCCTGGCCAGCTCCTGGGGTTGGGGTGCAGAGGCTGTCCAGCATCCGTTGGAGGGTGTCTTGACATGTGTGCAGGTTGTCCTCTTCATCATCAATGGTGGGATGTGTGGTGTGCTCTGCAGGGGGTGTTGTTTGTCCCTCTGCAATGTAAAGGGGAGATGCAGGTTAACAGAGTTTCACATGTATGGTGATGATTTGCAGATGTTCACATTCAGACTGCATGCCAATGTACATTGTGACTGTTTTGGGGGAACTGGCTATTTGATGGCAGTCAGTGTGTTTTTCGACTACATGACGGATGTGTGGTAGTACCCGTACATTATCATCACACAGTGTCAGGCAATGCCAGATGTGGGTGGACAGTTACTACGCACGAGCGGAACCTGTTGTGGGCTCTGTCCTGTGGTGCTGGTGTTGCACTTTGTACCACATTGCCTTCATTGCGGATGTCCTGTGAATGCTATGTGTGTGTGCTGCATTGTGGGGGAGTTGCCCTTGCAGCTCTGATTTCGTGTAGCCTTCTCCCTTTGAGGTGGGGTGCCTTTGAATTGTGTGCTTTTCGGGGCCTGATTTGGTTTTGACTTGGGTCATGTGTGCTCGCGGACTGTTTTTGTGGCCTGGTGCATTGTTCGTCTGCTGCGTTTATTGTAAGGCATGGGTTGTGGGTGCACGTGGACATGTCGGAGTGTGACCTGCTCCTTTACGGATGTGATCTGCACTTGGCTACCTCCATGTCGCTTCGTGGGCCATGTCATTTTTTTGGGGCAGCTGCCATGCTATCGGACATGCAGTGTAACTTGCATAGTCAGTGTGGGTCACGGAGCCGCTGCTTTGCTGGATTCAGCACATGTGCACGGGTCGCTTGTGATATTGGTGATAGGGGGGGCCCTCTGTGCACATTGTGGATGGGGGCCTACTTGGCATTTCTATGTGTGCTGCAGTGTGCCAAGGCATTCAGGGACATGTTCCACGGTCATTGTGGGTGTGCTGTGTGCTGCGCGTAATTGTGCATGTGTGCCATTGTGCCCATCTCCCCGTCCCCCGTCCCTAGTCGTTACTCACCCTGTTGCTGTTGGGTGAGGTCGTATCGTGCTGTGTCCAGGCCCCCCAATCCTGCCACCATCTCCTCACTGCTGACTGTGCCCACCATTTGCTCCAACTCATCCAGCTCCTCCTGTGTCGCAGGACTCCCACCTCCAGTCGTCGTTGCTGCCTCCCTGTTGGCGGCGAGCTTTTGTTTGGTCTGCCTTTTCAGATCATGCCAGCGCCTCTTGACCTCCTCCAGTGACCTCCTGGATACTCCGACTGCATTGACGTTGGTGACGATGGCCTGCCATATTTTGGTTTGGGTTGCCAGTGCCGCAGTGGAGGTGCCGAACAGTTGTTGATGGTGTTCGGTCACCCCCGTGACGATGATCTGGTCTTCCTGCGCACTGTACCCGGTCTTCCTCTTCCTCTTGTCCTTGCCCATCCCCGGAAGCGGGGTTCCTGGCTGGTCCTCCGTAGGGCTTGTGGTGTTCGGCTTGTCCTCTGCACTTGGTCCGGGTGCATCCATGTTGCTACGCAGTTTGATTTGTTTCTGGGCTTTTTTCTTTCTTTTATGGTGCTTTTTCCTGACGGCCGCGTGGGATTTACAGGCCTGTGGCTGGTGTTTGTTGATTTCTGTACCGCGATTGGCCTCATTGCATGATTTCTCGCGTTTCGCATTTTTTTGGCGTGGCGTTGATTTTCACGCTGTCATTTGAGGCGTTATCTGGTGACTATCGCATGATACCGCCTTGTTGTGAATTCCACGTTGACACAGGGTTATTTTCCAGTGATAGGCTGCGTTATTGAAAGATGTGTTACGCTACTCTTGCGGTAGTTATCACACGTTCTTGTGAATATACCCCTAGGTGTTTTAATTCAAGGTACTAGATTGGGTATTGCTAAAGGATGAGAAGATGTGACCTTTTGGCCAGAGCTCCTGACTTTGGAACTGGGAAACAAGGTTCGAGTCTAGGCATCCTCTCAACATCCTGTGTTTCTGGGCAAGTCACTTAATCCCCCCTGTCGAAAAATAAAAAAAATAAAAAAAATCTTGTGTAATGTAACTGATGCTCATGTAAAACCCTCCAATACCTTTGGGTCACATCTGCGCTATATAAAACTTATAATTAAATAAAAAATATAGGAACAAAGAGTGCCAATAAAGCCAAATGTTCTGATTCAGACTCTGTAGCTTTTATATTTTATTATATTTTCACAGTGTATTTATTTCAGCAATAGTATGAATTCTACAAAAATTATAAAAACAACAACTTTGATAAGTAGTTTTTTTTAATAAAAGGACATTTATGGATTAAATCTTTTTATTGATATATAACTGAGCAAGCAGTTTCAACAGCAAGTTGCTTACAACCCCAACTGGGCCAATTTGCATAATCGGATGCGTGAAAATGAACTGAATTTGTGGTATTAGCTGGGGGGTCAGTGGGTAAGAGTATGGTACACAGCGGTGCGCCTACAACCCTACAAGGGCCGGCCGCGTATGGGAGCCCCCCCTGAAGTAAGCAATTAACAACAGTTCTATGTGCCAAGTGGGGGATATCAGAACAGAGGTCCCCAATATGCTGCATGCAACATATGTATAGCCTTGCTCATACAAATAACAACATATTGACACAAATTAACTGTACAAAGTGAACAAAAATCCCACTCTCTCCCTCCCCCCCTCCTTCCGAGGATGCCCATGTGAATGTTAGCCTATGATGGAAAAGCAGGGAAAGTGCAAGATGCCTCCCCTCCAGAACCCGGTTGTTACCTATGTAGGTGGAACCAGTTTAAGGATATGCAGGTATGCCGGGCAGGTCAGTTCTCTGAATTCTCTAGACAAGATGGAGATGAATGGAGCCCATCTTTTCGCGTAGGTTGCGGGGTCAGCACCAGCTGGCATGGACAACCGTTCCATGCCTAGCAGTGTCCACAGTTGGTGGAGCCATTGCCGGTGATCTGGGACTCCACCCGATCCCCATTGTGCCAGGAGAATTCTGTGTGCTGCGTTACGGGCCATAGCTATCTGACGGCCCCTGATGGACCTTAATGGGTAAGTAAGGGTGTTGGGAAGGCCCAGGAGTATATATGCGGGAAAGCAAGGGATCTCCATCTGAAAGGCGCCGTCCAAATCGGCCAGCACCTACTCCCAAAACCTTGTTAGCTTGGGGCAATTCTACAGCAGATGTATTAATGACCCTGGATTACCACATCCCCTCCAGCACTGGCCATCACAGAGCACGTTCCATCATTGGGTGCGTGAAGGGGTATAATACCAATAGGAGATCATTTTGTATGCGGTTTCTGTGTGGCTTACATTGAACGTTGTGTGATGAGCCCTATAAAATATGTCCCCCCACTCCTTATCAGAGTGATTGCGTCCCAGCTCTGCCTCCCACCGCCTCTGACCCGGTGTTCTCTGGGCATGTGACGTTTTCGACTAGAAGCGGTAAAGCTCGGAGATGAGTTTCTTATCGTCTGATTTTAATATTAGCCATTTCTCAAAAGGGGTCATGGGCCTACCTGCCCGAGGTGTATGCTAGGGCCAAGGACCCAGTGTGTGAGCTGAGTGTGTGTGAACCTCGCTTGTTCCGACAAGGCGTATTGGGACTTAAGCTCATCAAAAGGAATGAGGCCCTCCTGATCAAAGAGGCAGCCTACCCTCTTACACCCTCCCGCCAACCACCTCTTAGCTACCTGTGGCGACAAACCAGGTGGGAAGTCCAGATTGGTAAACAATGGGGTAAGTGGAGAGGGGAACGACAAAAGGCCCGCTGAAAGCACAATTTTGTCCCACACCTTGAAAGTTGTGTTCGTTACCGGGAAAGAATATAAACCCCAGGATCTATGGGCTCGTGGGAGCCAGGTTTCCCTCCAAATGTGCGAGCCCGCGACAGTTTGGTCCATAAAGACCCGTGGTTTTTCGGTCATGACGCGGTTCCATTCTACCAAAAATCTAAGTTGGGCGGCCTGGAAATACTGTGTTATTTTGGGGACCGCCAAGCCACCCTCCAGTTTTGAGCATTGCAATAATTGTTTTTGGAGTCTAGGCTTTGTCCCGTCCCAGATGAAACAGTCTATGCACTGTTGGAGCTGGCGTAGTTCCCCAGGCGGAGGGGAGAGAGGGAGTGCTTGGAAAACATATAGGACCCCTGGGAGTATATTCATTTTAACCGTGGCAATTCTGCCAAGCCAGGGCAACAGCAGCCGTCGCCAACGATCCAAATCTTTACGGATCGTGGTTCCTAAATTGGAGAAGTTGGCTCTTGCCGTTTTAGGAAGGTTTCTGTCGAGCGTGATACCCAGGTATGGGAGCGCAGCATCAACCCCTTGGAATTTATATTTTGCGCAGAGAGCTAGTTCACTGTCTGACCAGACTGTGAGGTTCAGTATTTGCGATTTTGACAGGTTCATCTTGAAGCCTGACACTGCCCCGAAAGACTCCGATTCGGAGATGATCGTCTCGAGCGTGGAAAGTGGCTGAGCGATGGAAAAAATTATATCATCCACGTAAAGGCTGATGAGATGGCGATCAGCCCCGAATGTGATGCCAACTGCCCCGGGGTTGTCCCTTAGCCTCTAGGCGAAGGGTTTCATGTATATGGCAAATAAAAGCGGGGAGAGTGGACAACCCTGCCTGGTGCCACGCTCAACCCCTCTGAATTCACCCCGTTCACCCACACCGAGGCTTTGGGCGCATTGTATATACTACGCGTCCAGTTCAGGAACCGGTCTCCCAGCCCAAAGTGCTTAAGGGTGGCGAACAGATAGGGCCAATGCACCCTGTCAAACGCCTTCTCTGCTTCCACCGCCAGCAAGAGGGCTTCTTCCCGGGACCGGTTTACTTTGTCAATGAGGTGGCATAAGCGTTTGGTGATATCCCCGCATTGACGTGAAGGGATAAAACCTGCTTGATCGGGATCGATCAAGCCTGGCATGAGTGGTTTGAGGCGGTGAGCCAAAATGCCCGTGAACAGCTTCGCATCAATATTAAGCAGTGAGATTGAGCAATAGGAGCTGCAGAGCTCGGGATCTTTCCCTGGCTTCGGAATCACCGAAATGGATGCTTGCAGCATGGATTCGGATAGTGACCCGGTTTCAGCAAAAGAGTTAAATAGGCGGGTTAAAAAGCGAGCGAGTTCCGCTCAGAAAGTTCTGTAAAAAATAACGCTGAAACCATCCGGGCCCGGAGCCTTCATGGGTTTTAATCTGGCAATGGTGGAAATTACCTCCTCGATCCTGATGGGTTGGTCTAGTGCCTCCGACTCCTGCGTAGGCAATGGGGTAATCGCAGCCGCACGGAGGTAGGGGAGTTGATCAGGGTCCTCCGCAAGATCCTTCTCATATAGGCTTGTGTAAAATGCCCGAAACTCTGCCACTATATCTATGTCGTTCTGTGCAATAGGGCCCGAGCTTGGTCGGATAGCCTTGGCGGTGTTGGCATGTTGGGTACTATGCAGACAATGGGCTAGCATCTGACTCCCTCTGTTAGGGCCCAAGTGAAATATGTGTTTGAGGCGGAGCATGGCATATTCTGCCCTATCGAGGTCGAGGCGTTTAAGTTGAAGCCGAGCTTGTTCTAATTCGCACCACACTCGAGGAGCGCCCGTGCGCTTGTGAATAGACTCAAGCTCTAGTACAGTTTTCCCCAATTCCTCTCTCTTATCCCTTCTGAGTTTATTTTCATGTGCTGATTGTGCTATGAGGGGGCCTCTGGTACAAGTTTAAGGGCTTCCCAGACTGAAGAAAGCGGGACCCCCTCAGTGTCATTGACAGTCAGGTAGTCATTGATCACTCGTCTAATTGCAGTTACTGTATCAGAGGAGTGCAGCAGGGTCTCGTGAAGATGCTAGGGGGGACGTTTGGTGATGCCTGTGGGGATCGAGAAAGTAAGCGTAATGGCTGCATGATCAGAGAGGGAGCGGGGTTCAATGGAAGAGTCTGTGGTGAGTTCCCAAGCTCCTGGCGAAGCTAGGAAGTGGTCAAGCCGGGCGTAGGTCTTATGGGCTGCAGAAAAGAATGTGAAGTCTCGCTCATTCGGGTGGTGAAGCTGCCACACATCGTGTAACCCACAATCGGCCAGCCAAGCCAGACTGTCTGCTGTGAACGCCCTTGTTTGGCCTGTCCTTTGTGCCGAGCGATCCATTCCCCAATCCATAAACAGATTAATATCCCCATCCACAAAGATGGCCCGGTCTGGAGACTGGAGCACCCTCGCTATTGCCTCTGTTATAAAAGATTCTTGGTGTTCATTGGGGGCATAGAGGTAGGCCACAGTAAATTGAAGTGACCCCGTCTGTACCCGTATAGCCAACGCGCGACCCTTTATTTCAATGCAAATGTCTCGGACTGACCCCCGAAAGCGATGGGAGAGAAGGACCGCGACCCCACCCTTCTTCCCACGTCTAGACGACCAGAACTGTTGTGGGAATTTGTTAGATTGCATTTTATGGCTGTATTGTACTAAAAGGTGCGTTTCCTGAAGCAGAAAGATTTCGCTCTGCGAATGTTCTAGTAGGGAAAGAATTGCCGCTCTTTTGGTGGGGTTATTAAGGCCCTTAACATTTAAGCTAAGTAGCTTGACCCTCATAGTGTAGGTTACCCGGGTGTCGCCGCTGGTAGGGGCATGCTAGACGAGGAGTTAGCAGGGAGGTCCCCGAACATTCAAAAGGGGGGAGAGAGACATCTTTGGGCGCATGCGCCTTCACATTCCTAACTGTGTTGCATCGGAAGGAGAGCCCTAAAAAATAAACCCTACCCCATAACCAAGTGGAAAAAAAGTACAGCAGACAACATATTATAGAGTCTTTCGTGAGAAGAAAGTCTGGATCAGGCAGGGCAGTCACTGTGCCAATGGTTGAAACGTGGACTGTCTACAGGACTCATGCCGCCGCCCCGCCCCACCCGGAGCCCAGCAGCATGGAGGACAAGAGAATTTGCTTGTGTATGCTATTGAAATACCCCAAAAAGAATTCCTTGGAGGCTCTGACTGGCCAATATCAGTCAGCATTGAGAGTGTCTTCTTCAAGGGTGGCGATAACTGCCTTGCGTTCTTTAGCAATGGTTTTGGGGTCCGGTCGCAGGTGCAGGGGGGTCAGGACCACTCTCGGCCATTTCCCTGCTTTCAGAGGTTTGTTGCCAGGTTCCGTGTGAGTAGTAAGACCCGGACCCTCCTCCATTAGGTTCAACAGTTGCAGTGCTTCCTGTAGAGATCTTATGTGGTGCGTTTTCCCTTCCCATTTAAAGATCAGTCGGAACGGATGACCCCATTCTTTGTTAGATCGCAGGTGGGTGGTAACAGGCCTAAACTCCCTTCTCTTTTGTAATGTGGAGGCCGCCAGGTCCTGATATAGAAGAGGGCACGCTGCCCAGAACTCGATAGGTTGCTTGTCTCGTGCCTCTCAGAGAATGCGTTCCTTAAGCTGGAAGTCATGGACGCAGGTGAGTATATCTAGGGGTGGGGCCGGTGCTGCTCTTGCTGGACCTACCCTATGTGTACGGTCCAATTTGATTTGTTCATCCAGCGGATTGCCAAGAATGGAGCGGAAAAGATCCACTACATATGCTTCAATGTCCGACCCCTCCGCACCCCGGGGGACCGCCCGGATACGGATGTTATTCCGGCGGGATCGATTTTCCAGGTCCTCCGCGTGCGCCTGGAGATCAAGGTGCTGATCATGGAGGTGGAGGACTTCCTGCTGGAGTTGGTGGATTTCCTCATCTCTAGCTGAAGACTGTGGGGCCGATTCACAGAACTAATCTGAGATAAAATCCTAAACGTACTACTTTTGGTATTCACAGAAGCCATTTAGTAGTAGTAAAGTTAGGGCTCCTAACTTTACTACTACTAAACTGAGACAAAATCCTAACTTTACGACTTTCGGTATTCACAAAAGGCATTTAGTAGTAGTAAAGCTAGGAGTTCTAACTTTACTACTACTAAATACCTTCTGTGAATGCCAAAAGTAGTAAGTTTAGGATTTTATCTCAGTTTAGTAGTAGTAAAGTTAGGAGTCCTAACTTTACTACTACTAAATGCCTTCTGTGAATACCAAAAGTAGTAAGTTTAGGATTTTATCTCCGATTAGTTCTGTGAATCGGCCCCCGTGTTTCTAAAGTGTCCACTCTGTCCCCTACTGTCTCCAGATCTTTCCTATTTCTCGGATTTCTTGCGCTAGTTCCTTTTTTACTGAGTGGATATCTTCTTTCAGAGAGGCAAACAGTGTCTCCAGGAAAGCCCTCGTTACCGGGGCTTCTATTTCTCCCCCATCCAGGCTTGCAGCGCCCCCAGGCTGGCATGTTGCCGTGTCCATGTTGCCTGGGCCAGATTTAAGGAGTAGGTCTTTTACAGAGCGTTCCTTCTTGTTTTTCCCTGTAGCCATTTTGGTGGAAGGATCAAGAGTGGCCAAGGGGAGTAGGGAAAGGACGCGCTTCCCGTAGAGGGTCCACCCGTACCCGGGGAACGCTGCGGTTCGAGACCTATTGCTCTCAAAATTTTGTGTATTTTGCTGACCCCCGAAATAGGGTCTGATTAGGTGGTTTCTCTCGCCAGCTCAGTGCATGAACAGACTTCTGGGTCACCTCTCTGGGACAAATACAGCGTGGAGAAGGTGTGCTCACTTGTGTGCCCCTCCTTAGTCCGGAATACAAGATCCAGGCAGGTCCACTGACTATGCGATGTAGAACACTTGTGGCCTACAAGGGGAGTGTCAGGACAGCTTTTCTCCCTAGGTCTTGGCCTGCTTGGTGGAATCTAAGTAGCCCCCCAGAACCTCGGCGGACTCCTATTCATGCCAGGACCCAGGTGGCGATTCGATGAACTGGGCCCTTCCTCTCTGTTCTATGGGTATTGTGGGCTCCTCGCCCCAAGCCAGCAAGGGTGCTTCTGTCGGTCCCAGTCCAGGCCCCCACTCTCAGTTTTAAGATCCTCAAAGTCCGGCCGGCCCCGGGATGAAG
This sequence comes from Calotriton arnoldi, assembly GCA_963921515.1. Taxonomy (NCBI): domain Eukaryota; kingdom Metazoa; phylum Chordata; class Amphibia; order Caudata; family Salamandridae; genus Calotriton; species Calotriton arnoldi. Next base: position 467,467 of record CAWUFW010013436.1, read on the forward strand.
AGAACCCACCCGAGAGCACGCCAACAGGCCCCCTGGCTACAAATTCAATCCTGGTTCCAGGCCCTTCGGGGCAAGGGGGGCACAACCCCTCAGTTCCATCCCCTCGCTGGATTCTTGTGTGGGCCTCTGGCTACAGGCCCCCCCGGTGTCAGACGTGTGCCGGAGTGAGGCCTGTGAGAGGGCCCCTACCCATTTGTTCAGAGCTACTCACAGGGCCTCTAAAGGATGTCACAGCTCCTATGTCCCCCCGCAGGAACTCCAGAACCCCCCGTTGCATGTCTTGCTCCTGGGGGCCTGCCAGCGCCTACAGCCCTCGGGCCTCTTGTCTCTGCCACTGCCTCCATGAACGTGTAGGCAATATTCCAGGCGCCTGCCCCCTGGCCTGAGAGCCTATCACGCCCGCCCTCGCCGGGAGCCTTTCTCTTAATCATTACTGAGATCCTGCGAATCGGGTCTCCAAACCCAAACCATCTAGCTCGGCGGCAGGGCGCGTGGTCTATTCTTCATTGGGCAGGTGCCCGTGCTGTTGTAGATGGGGGAGAAGACGACACCTACCCCCCTCAGTGCAGGGATCGCGGCCCGGGCTCTCCTCCACCCAAAGAAGACCCAGGGGGTTTCACTGCTCCCGGCACCCACCTCATGGAGAGCGTCTCCGGGTCTCCAGGCCGGCCGCGTGCCCACGTGTTAGGCCCCTACCTCTCTTCTTCTGTTGCTGGCTCCAGGCGTTCATTCTATGCAAGACGGGCTCCGAGAAGCCCCCGGTGCCTTTCTTCCCACTCTGGGAGGTCGGGGCAGAGCACTCCCACCCTCAGTGTTCCAAGGTCGGAGGTCGCAGCTCCCCATCTGCGTTGCTCGCAGGCCTGATTCCGCACGGGTCTCTGCTCCGGTCAGGCAGGAGCTGATTTCAGGGCTTTTCCAGGCTCACTTGCTGTCCGCAGGGACTCCAGACACTCGCCAGAGTAGCTAGGGGTAATTTCTTGAAATTTGGCGTCCCTCCTGGCCTGCTTCACAAAGCTATGTCGGCTGGGCCCGGGTGGTAGGAAGGAGAAGCAAGCAGGCACGTCCTACCCGTCCGCCATCTTGGCCACGCCCCCACATAAAAGGACATTTAAAGTCTGGAAAACATAGTCAGGGAAAATTGCTTAGTGTCTAGTTGAATTGCTTTGGATGTAGATTGTGAAAAAGGTTTGCCATTGCAGCGGAGTTCTGTGCATGATGTATGTTAATCAATGCAATGTGACATTCAATCATGATCCTTTCTCATAAATGGTGAAACAACTAAGGGCCCCATTACGACATGGTTCGGAAAGCATCCGATCACAGGTCGGAGGCTTTCTGAGCCACATCGCAGGTTTCACTTCCCACTGCCACAGGCGGTCAAAAGTGAAATCAGACAGTCATTCCGGCTGGATTCTGACAGGCTCAAGGAGCCCGTTGGCCGGTCGGAGGCCTCACCATAATCCTTAAGGACGACATGGAAAGCCTGTCATAAAGTGCCTTTGGGGCCCTGCTTCTGCCTGCGGCCTCTGTTTGGGGGACTGTTAATCCCTGCACCAGTGGCAGGCACCTTGAGGTGCCTGCCACACAGTTCAGGGATGAACAGATTCTCCCATTTCTCTATGGGAGCTTGTGCTATGGCCAGTTTACGGCCGCAGCACAAGCTCCCATAGAGAAATGGGAGTATGCGACCACACCATTTGCGGTCGCATTGTAACACTGCAGTGGGGACTGCCGACCAGAGGTCGGTCGGTCCCGATTCCACAACTGTGTCCACGACATCGTAATGAGGCCCCTAAGTGAAAGAGAACCATAGTTAGGAAGAAAAGATCCATGACCAAACAAATCCCTGGTATTTTGTGGCATTGAATATGAATTGTTGTTGTGACTCATCCAGATTTGATTTTGAACAAAATAGTACTGGGTATGTGTCTGCTGTAATTTTGCCACTGGAGGATAAAGACTTGATCTCTGTTTTACAATGGGGAAAGTTGTGGAGCCTACATAGTGCCAGAAATGTTGGGGCCTATTTATAAAAAAGAATTTTAAAATACTTTTATGAGTACTACACTATTAGTACTAACGTACTACAAAATAATATTTATAACTTACAAGTGCAAATCTCCACCTTCACCTCCCCTATCTTTTCTACTGGGAGATCTTCACACATGTAAGTTTACCACATACAACCACTGATACACCAAATCAGTCAAATATATCAATACTCACACAGCCACTCACTTGCTCAAGCACGCACTAACACACCCACTCACTCACCTATATAAAAACGTACACACAAACTATATAATGTATACAGTCTCTTATAACCCAGTTACTCTTTTATATACACCACTTACACATCCACTCACTTACCCATACAGGCACTTCCACAGTGAGGTATCGTAGTATACATGTTTAACACTCAGTAACTTTTAGAAAACACTCAATATCCATGGATGATGTCATCAGTGATGTGATTTCAGATGTCATCAGTGATGTGATTTCAGATGTCATCAGTGATGTCATCAGTAATGTCTGTTCGATTGCAGGCCCACAAGACATGAACTCGGGAGTAGCCACCTATAGTGAGTTAAAGAGCACTGAAGAACAGGACTGTTCAGCACAAATATCACCTCTCCTTTAAAAAAATAGTCTACAATGGTAAGACAATGTACTGAATATGCAAAGGGCCTAAGGCATGTTGAAATGATTTGGTAAATTGATCAAGCTACTACAGCAGTATAGTTCTCATCATGGTAAACAATAATTGTGGACATATGCAAACAGTGAAATTTGAGAAACAAATTGTGGGGTACTATACATTAATTGTTTATAACTCAATTCACGGAGTATCCACCTACCAAATACCAAAACAAATTATATCCAGGTTGACGACAATTAATAATGAATTAATCTATGTCATGGTATGAAATTGTGATACTCAACTGATTTCCACACATAGCATAATGATGTCAATAGCCCACAGCTTAATTCGGTTTAAATTGAAATTCTTTTTAAAAAGTCTGTGACTCCATAAACAGAATTTAATACATGTTCACAACAAATAAGACTTCTTTATGTTAATTCACTGTTACTTCCTGCGTGATGCTCACTTTTCCTTTAAAAAAACTCGACAATGAAAGTAAAGATCATGTGATGAAGACCCTGTGTGAGGTCGAAACGTGTCTTGTTTTTCTGCCGAAATAAATATCTTTGCACTTCTGGTGTGGCTCGTCACTTGGAATATATGTATATACATATATATATATATATATATATATATATATTATCTACTGGCGGTCGCCAGTAGATAGTTATAGTTAGAACCTATTTTCCATAGGAAATCCGCGACATTCTATTTGAAATAACTCTCTTGCCGGTTGACGTATCTTCGCAAAATTTTCAAACTTTGTGGGGCGCTCCGGTCCGCTCCTACCCTGAAAGTCTCGGGTGATTCGTCAAGCGGGGCCGAGAAAAAGGGGGTCCCAAAACGCGTTTTCCCATTCATTTTTCCATAGGAAACTTTAGACACGGCTACAGCCTGAACTGTTGAACGGAATTACACCAAATTTGGCAAAGAGGTAGTTCTTGGTTCAGAAAGAACCCTTTTGTTAAATGGTGTAAATCCGTTCAGTAGTTGCTGAGAAAATCAAAAGTAAAAGTACATATATATCTATGGGCACGGAGGATCCGCGCACCCTGAGCGCACCCTGCGCGCACCGTCCCGATCACGAGCTGCATGTTAATTTGCTGTCAGCTGGCTGTCAACATTCCGATTCAGGAAATGTTGGCAGCCATTTTGTCCCTCGGTAGAACCGAGGACAGAAACAAGTGCGCAAAGCGCACAAAGGGGGCAGGGTAGAAACACCCTGACCCCTAGGTCTGCTCAGGGGTGCCATAAGGACCCCCTGGGCAGAAAAAAGCATTTTTTTTAAAAATCGGCAGGATGCGCTCAGGGTGCGCGGATCCTGCCGATAAAAAATCGAAGCGCGGTCTCCCGCGCTCGATAGCTACTCTGCCCCGGGTGGGCCAAGTCCCGGGGGCATGCTGGGGGGTGTTTATTTTATGTATGGGGGCCTCTAAGGTCCTCCAAGCCCCGGGGACCGCCACCCCCGGGGCTTTCTTTAAAATGGTGCGGGAGGGCTCTGAGCCCTCCCGCAGCCCCGGGACCACCACCTCCCCGGGGCTTCTTTTTTTTTTTTCCTGTGTGGGGAGGGCTCGAGCCCCCACACGCCCCGGGACCGCCACCTCCCGGGGCACTAACAAATTAAAATGGGGGTCCGTTTTGACCCCCGAAGCCCCGGGGACCACCACCTCCCGGGCTGTGCTGATGTGGGAGGGGGCCGCGCGGCCCCCTCCTGGAGCCTGTGGTGGCCCTGGGGACCGCCACCCCCAGGGCCGGCTCCTGCAGTGTCCCGGGGTGCCTACCCCGGGACACTGCTGTTTGTAATGACAGGACGGAGCCTCGCGGCCCCGTCCTGTCATTGCAAACTGCTTTGGATATTGGAAGAGAGAGCAGGAAACCTGCTCTCGCCTCCAATATCCAAAGACAATTGCTTTTCCACACGGGGAGCAGCATGTTAGCTGCTCCCCATGTGTAAAGCAATGCCGGCTCCCGTAGGACACGGGGAGCCGGGCGGGACTGTGGGGGTTTGGGGACCCCCACAGTCCCCAACCAGAGGCCAGGCCCCGGGGGATGGGGTCCCCGGGCAGTAGTGGCTCGGGAGGGGGCCACGCGGCCCCCTCCCCAGAAATAATTTTTTTTTAAATAAAAAAAAAAAGGGGTAAGGCCCTGGGGGATGGGGTCCCCATGGCCCAAAAATAAGAAAAGGAAGGGGGCCACACAGCCCCCTTCAGGAAAAAAAAACGATCGGCCCGCAGGCCCCGCCCCCTTCCTTCACCACTCTGTAAACGCGCCCTGGCGCGTTTGCAGATGGGGAAGTAATTCCCTTTGAATACTGGGGTCTCTGGGGCCAACTAGCCCACCAGGAACCTCCAGTATGCGCTAGGGGCTGCGTAGCAGAGAGGTGTACAGAGGCCACGCCCCTTTATACACCTCTCTGCAACGCAGCTCTGTGGCGCTTTTGGAGGTACATGGTGGGCTAGTTGGCCCTCAGGAACCCTCAGGATTCAAGGGACTTAATCCCCCAACTTAAAACGTGCCACGGGCGCGTTTGCACAGTGGTGAAGGGAGGGCGGGGCTTCAGGTGACATGTGTGCAAACAGGCCCCGTGGCGCGTTTTAAGATGGGGAATTAAATCCCCTTCAATCCTGAGGGTCCCTGGGGCCAACTAGCCCAACAGGTACATCCAGAAAGCGCCACAGAGCTGCGTTGCAGAGAGGTGTAAAGGGGTGTGGCCCCTCTACACGTCTCTGCAACGCAGCCCCTGGCGCATACTGGAGGTTCCTGGTGGGCTAGTTGGCCCCTAGGGACCCTCATGATTCAAGGGGACTTAATCCCCAACTTAAAACGCGCCACGGGGCGCGTTTGCACAGATGTCACCTCAGGCCCCGCCCCCTACCTTCACCATTGTGCAAATATTCCTCTAAAATCTGCCGAACTACGACTCGGATTTACTCACCTGTTATCAGGAGAGACCTCAGTGCTGCATCTTTCAGCCCAGTACTAATCCTGAAAAGTAATTTTAACCGTACTTACCAGTAACTTGAATTTCCTTCCATAGGATATCATTGCCTGCTTTTTGCTGAAAAAGTTTCTAAGTGTTGATTTTTGAAACATACAAATATTCCTCTAAAATCAGCCGAAATACGAATTCCGATTTACTCACCTGTTATCAGGAGAGACCTCAGTGCTGTATCTTTCAGCCCAGTACTGGTCCTGAAAAGTAATTTTAACCGTACTTACCAGTAACTTGAATTTCCTTCCATAGGCTAACATTGACTGGTTTCACTTGGAAATTCTTCTAAGTGTGGAGTTTTGGAACTTTAAAATCAGCCGAAATACGAATTCCGATTTACTCACCTGTTATCAGGAGAGACCTCAGTGCTGCATCTTTCAGCCCAGTACTGATCCTCAAAAGTAATTTTAACCGTACTTACCAGTAACTTGAATTTCCTTCCATAGGATATCATTGTCTGCTTTTTGCTGAAAAAGTTTCTGTGTTGATTTTTGAAACATACAAATATTCCTCTAAAATCAGCTGAAATACAAATTCCGATTTACTCACCTGTTATCAGGAGAGACCTCAGTGCTGTATTTTTCAGCCCAGTACTGGTCCTGAAAAGTAATTTTAACCGTACTTACCAGTAACTTGAATTTCCTTCCATAGGCTAACATTGACTGGTTTCACTTGGAAATTCTTCTAAGTGTGGAGTTTTGGAACTTTAAAATATTCCTCTAAAATCAGCCGAAATACGAATTCCGATTTACTCACCTGTTATCAGGAGAGACCTCAGTGCTGCATCTTTTAGCCCAGCACTGACCCTGAAAAGTAATTTTAACCGTACTTACCAGTAACTTATATTTTCTTCCATAGGAATCCATTGTCTGGTTTTCAGCAGAAAAGTTTCAAGTGTCGATTTTCACAAACTACAAATATTCCTTAAAAATCGCTCTGTATGACTTAAACGCATTCTTTCAACTGTTTACAGGAGATGCACCAGTGCTGGATCCAGGATCCAACACTGAGTAAGAAAAAGTAATGATAACAGTTTTTACCTGCTAAGTGAATTTCCTTCCATAGGATAACATTGGTGATTCTATGAGAAAAAGTTTCAAAGTGTCAACTTTTAAAATACAATAATATTCCTTAAAAATCACTAATGTAACCAAAACGCTTTTACTCAACTGTTTACAGGAGATGTCCCAGGACTGAATCTAGGATCCAGTCCTGTGGTTAGAAAAGTAATCCATAAAGTAACTAATTGCATTTAACTAGAAATTCACATTGAGCTGAATGTTGCATTGTGTTTGAAAATGTGTTGCCCATTGCAACAACTGTAACTACTGTACTTAAAAGTCTATTGCCTATGTGCAAAGTATTTAAACTAAAGTAATTCATTCTGAGAAAGTATTTTTGTAATGTATAATGTAATTACAATGTAATTTAAAAATAAAATATGTAAAAAAATTGTTTCTAAAAATGTAGTAAATCAGTATTAAAAAAATAAATATAACAATTAATACATTTAAAAATTGTCATTTACAAAACCTTTGAAATTCACTGAAAAACCGTAGGTTTCAGACATGTTATAGTTAGGAATTAGCATTTAAAAAACCTTTGAAATTCACTGAAAAACCATAGGTTTCAGACACGTTATAGTTAGAAATTAGCATTTAAAAAACCTTTGAAATTCACTGAAAAACCATAGGTTTCAGGCACGTTATAGTTAGAAATTTGCATTTAAAAACCTTAAAAATCACTGAAAAAACCATAAGGTTTTAGGGACAGTTATAGTTAGTTGGACATTGCACTCATACAAAACCCGTGAAATTCCCCGTTATAGTTAGTTCAGGTAACTATAACTCGCGCCCCGCAATGCACTGCTGATGACGTCACATATTACATCACTCATGACATGGTCAGTGACATCACTGATGACATCACTGAAGACATCTCAAATGACATCACTGATGACATCACTGATGACATCATCCATGTGAGAATTTAATGCATCTTCTCACACCCTAATATAAGTTTTGAAACACCCACTCTAAATTACAGACTGCCATTCTCAAAACCATACACACTCCAATACCAATAAGTACATACCCACTCACTGATTCTTAGGTCTACACACACACATCTACTCACTCACCCGTACAGTCACTCATACTTACAGTCACTCAGTACAGGACTATCATATGCACTCATACACCTATATAAACACTCACACAACGCAACTCATCCATAGAGGTACTCACACACCTAGTCAGTCATGCAAATAATTAATCACACTCCAATTTACTCACCTATACAGTTATACACACCAGCTCACTTACTCATAAAAATACTAAGCACATTCTTACGCTCCTATGCAATCACTGATGCAAGCACACACTCATCCATATAGCCACTCTCACAATCACACACTCTCACTTATAGCCATTTATATACTCCAACACACATATATACTGCCTTTCACATATGTAGTTACTCACACATGTACCACTGAGATATACATTCAATCACTAACACACCCATACACACACTCACCCACCCATACAGTCCATCACAGACGCACTCTTGAAACCATGCACCCAGTGAATCACCCACTCACACATCTATGCACAGAGTCACACTCACCCCACCCACACAAACACTGAGGCACCCATACAGATACTCAGAGAACCAATCCATAACCCATATAGACACTCATTTAGCTAGTCAGAAACCCATGCAGCTGCTTACACAACAACAGACAGACGGATACAGACATTCACACAGTTTAGTCACTCACCCATGCATCCAGTAAGATACGTTTAATCACTCACTTATAGACTCAGTCACGCACCTACTAAATCATCCATTCAGACACTTATACACCCACTCATTCTTCAATACGCCTTTCCCTATATATATTAAACATATTTAAACTTTACACAAACACACAGTCACTGGATGATGTCATCAGTGATGTAATCAGTGATGTCATTTGAGATGTCATCAGTGATGTCATCAGTGATGTCACTGACCATGTCATGAGTGATGTAATATGTGACGTCATCAGCAGTGCATTGCGGGCGCGAGTTATAGTTACCTGAACTAACTATAACGGGGAATTTCACGGGTTTTGTACGAGTGCAATGTCCAACTAACTATAACTGTCCCTAAAACCTTATGGTTTTTTCAGTGATTTTTAAGGTTTTTTAAATGCAAATTTCTAACTATAACGTGCCTGAAACCTATGGTTTTTTCAGTGAATATATATATATATATATATATATATATATATATATATATATGTATATATATATATAGAGAGAGAGAGAGAGAGAGAGAGAGAGAGAGAGAG